>OZ035878.1:26126546-26540198 GCA_964034865.1 Eristalis intricaria
TGGGAAGACCCGTCTTCTTGTCTGGAAAAAAGTCGTTCTGATGAATGGATAAAGTTTGCGGGGTTTTTCTTTGTTGGTTGAGTTCCTGGAAGCAAACAAACCCCCCCCCCCCCCCCCACCCCCACCCCCTCCCTTGATTGAACCTATTTCAGGTCACGGATGCGAAATAAAATAACATCGCAAATTAATTAACCGCCTCGTCTGGAATGACATCAACAAGTCGCTCATTAGTGCCGTGCCATTCATAAAAAATACTCGAAATTTTATTATCAGCTAATTTCCCAATGCCCACTTATCAGACGTACTTGAGGCGGCCACATGTGCGCCCGGCCCAAAAGCTATACACTACACGGAAGTGGTGTTCGACACGACTCTGGTATGGGTGATCTAAATCTGTTATCGCGTAGCGTGCCTGGTCGCCGGGGTCATTGGATTTCTATGCCAAGCAAAGTCATACAGCGCGCGTGAGATGAAGTGAATTCGTGAGGGGGGGGGGGGGGGGGGGGGGGGGGGGGGAAATCAGTGACGTAGAGCGACTGGAATTTGATGCACTGTGGTGGTGGGAGATAATTTTAGGAAGATGACATTCAAGTCTGCCCATGGAGGGTCTGGAGCCTGAGCTAGACTTTTCTTCGATACCTTTCACGGTCCCGGACGGACTGGACGACGCTCTTTTTTTCGTTCTAGAACCAGAATAGATTTCCATGCCTTTGAGTTGCTCTTATTTAGCCTCCCGTGCCTTTTACAGTCTACGCTGGCGCTCTGAACGTCGGTTTCCATCTCCTTCTCGAACCAGGATAGCCTCCCATGCCTTTGACGGTCGCGGGCTGTCTTCATTCCTGCTCGAACCAGGATACCTTCCCGGCCTTTCACGGTCCGGACGGACTGGACGACGCTCTTTTTTCCTTCTAGAACCAGAATAGATTCCCATGCCTTTGAGGCGCTCTTATTTAGCCTCCCGTGCCTTTGACAGTCTTCCCTGGCGCTCTGAACGACGGTTTCCATCTCCTTCTCGAACCAGGATAGCCTGCCATGGCCTGCGACCGCCCTCAGTCTTCATCTCCTTTTCGAACGAAGATAACCTTCCCTGCCTTTGCCAGTCCCGAGTGCCTATAGGCTTCCGGTCCCTGGCGAACTAAACGTGCAGGCCGATCCAGCCGACCATTCTATCTCGCAGCAAACCTTGAACTCATTCAAAACTCAAGAATATCGAAGTTCCGAAGTGCCCACGATCTCCACACTTATACACACGCAGATAAGCAACAGCAAAAAAAAAAAACAGATTTCGCTTAACTATTGAATCTTTTTTTCTATCGAAAATAGCCTGAACTTCGTCCTTTTCCTATCTGCCTCTCGCTTGCTCTCAAAACATAAAATCCACTTGAAATCGGCACACACTTGCGCAACAACATTCCGGCAATCTTTTTTAAAACGCCCAAGAAGACTTGACACGTTCTCAAAGTCCAATGCAATCACACAACGTGACAAGGCCGCCAGTAGCCATTTGCTTCCATCAAGATCCAGATACGTGCTCATAATATCTTTATGTATGAAATTCTGGCAGTTGGATGTAATAAAGTGCGGCACGTTTATGAGGTCCATGGGTTAAGAGTGTGATGAATTACGTTCTTTCTGTTTAAACACACACACGCTCAAACACAGTCATAGAAATTGTTGAATGCCCTGAGATATGAACTTAACTTGGGTCTGAAGTTCAATTGTTTTTTCTTTTTTTTTTTTTATGGCCGTAAGGCGAGTGAAACGGAAAACAAAAACACATCTTAATGAGTCGATCAATACTAATCAGTAAATCCAAATCGATTTGAGTTACACACTTGTTGATGTGGTTTTAATTTCCCTTGCTCTTGGGTGAGATCCAGATGAGGGCATTTAGTTCAACTATATTGTGGAGGGGGGGGGGGGGGGGAGAGGGGGGGGGGGGAGCCTGTAATGAGGATGATGCAACTCATTCATGCCCGACAGTGCCAGAAGTGACATTATGGACAAACAACCCATTCGACCAAAGTTCACACCGACCTGTGACTGAGACCGACCTCCAGACTCGTCTACCCACCCACTTGCCAACCTCCCCGCCCCTCCACTCGCCGAATATTTTACTTATTTTTTCACCAAATCTTAATCCATTTTCAAGTACCCCACCTAATTACCTCCAAATACGGTAGTATGCACCGATAACGGTATTCTAAAATTTCTTTAGATTATCACCCAATCGCGATAAGATTTCTCGTTCGAAAAGGAAAAAAAATCTGCACCGTCACATCGTCCAAAAAGAAAGCAGAAACAACACGTCGACCTTTGGAAAATCCATTCAAGACTATTTGCGATTAACGGTAACAGCTTCATATCGTATTTTTTTCTTTTTCTTTTTTTTTGTTTATCTCGAAAAAGCAAAAGTAATAATTCATAATCCATGCCCAAACATTCATTCAGTCGAGTCTAGGCGAGTCTAGTCGAGTTTAGTTGTCTGCTAGCGTCCAGGTGCTGTGATCCGGTGTAACTTCTCAGTTTCATATTGTCGTCTGGAACGCGAGACATATCGGTTTTAGTCCACAGTGATCGTATATAGTAATTGCACGTTGGGTTGCGGTTCAAGAGTCACATCGAATATATTGCTTTACGCGTCGCGATAAGTGGCACTGGTGGATAAAGTACGTTTCATTCAGTCAGTCTGTCAGTCAGTCAGTAAGTTAATTGCTGTATTCCGCTGACTCAATTTAATTGATGATGATTTTGTGCACCCTGTGATCTTTTTTGTGACATTTGAACGGGGAAATGTTTGCGAGATGAAATTACGTTGTTGAATGACACCGGATGTGGGTCTTTAAGCAATGATTTCATTCATTTGGATCTAGTGTCGCTAGATGCAAGAATTTGCATTGAATTCCAACCTTTCACGGTTCCTCCTGGTGGACTTGTCTCTGCCTGTGGTTCAACAAGAAGGAAGGGCCCCTTCCCCACACAGTCTCTCCCTCTCTGTTTTTCTCTTCAAGGTATGGCGAATATCAAGCACTTCGCCGTGCCGCGCCGTGAAGAAACTTTGCACGTCCGTTGTTCAGTTGCGCTTCGAAGAACCCTCTTTGGCAACCGACGACACGGCCCCAAGCAACCGCGTGTGTAACTTATGAAACCTGTCTACCCCTGCGCCTCGCACTCATCGCAAGAAGCCCAAAAGAAAGGAACAACTTTTCACACACACAGATCCCTCTGTACACAGAGATAAAATCCGCGGCGACGCGCGTTGGTTTGTGTCTCTTGTACATCCGATCGCTGTGCCACGGTTCGGTGATCTTTCTCAACAAGAAAAAACTTGTCATGTGTAAGCAAGAGCCGATTTAGTAACTCGTGCGCAATTTCTACATACACACAGACAGCCACTGCATCCGATCCCCGCCGGATCAGATGGCTTCGCATTTGGGACACTCAAGTACGAATTGACCAAGAGTCCAAGCAAATGTGGTGGCTACAGTGAGAGGTGCTACTGGCCACCGGCCACTGGCTGCTGGTGAATTTTCGCAACACTTCATACAGCGATTGCGTTCGCTTTTGTTGCTGCTCAAGTGGAAGTATCCATTAATGGCTCGTGGAGACTGGCCTGATGTGCATCTGGTTCATGCAGTACGCTCGTCGTTTTTGCCCTGACTGTCGTAAAACATCCGATAAGAGTGGAAAATTGATTGCATTTTCGAGGCAGTCGTCCGTCTTAGGTCGCCTGCTTCCTCGTTTAACCCATTCCCCGATAGCACACTAATTGTAATTGTTTTCTTTTGCAGAACTCTTCCATCCTCAGAAGACATCAAGACTGTACCATGCTTTTATCAGAAAACTCACAAGACTAAAGCTCAAATATCCACGCCCGCTGTAGCTGTTCAATTAAGCAAACATAAAAGCAAACATAACATAGAATAGATTCCACATCAGATTAACTCACGTCGCACGCTAAATAGTTATACACTGCAACTGCAACTGCAACAACCTTCACAATGGCAGTCCTATCAAAATACTACGATCAAGTTGTACAGAAGTACGAAGAACTCGGTGGCACCACACAAGGTTTCAGTCAGGCTCTAGTCGGTGCCGCCATCTTCGCCTACACCCTCAAAATGACATATCCCCTGATCAAGAAGAATCTGTCCGGTTCGAGTGGTGTTGAGGCGACGGCCAGTGGCGATGGCAAATCGCCGAAGAAGCAAAAGTCAGCACTGAACGGCAGCTGCAAGGAGAACAACAACACGGTGTCGTCGAACAAGGAGTGCGACCAAACCGAACTGAACGACGAGGATTCGAAGTTCGCCGAGGCTGAGAAACTACTGGTGGCGTCCAAGAAGAAGAACCAAGAAGTGTTGCCCGGTCTCAATTGGGAGTTTGTTGCTCAGCTGCAACAGCTGATCAAGATCATGATTCCACGGCCATTCTGCTACGAAACCGGTCTGCTTGGCGTGCACACCGTCTGCTTGGTGTCGCGCACGTTCCTCAGCATCTATGTGGCAGCTCTGGAGGGCGCCATTGTCAAGTTCATCGTGCGCAGGGATGTCAAGCAGTTCGCGTGGATGCTCCTCAAGTGGTTCGGCATTGCTATTCCAGCCACATTCATCAACTCAATGATTCGCTACTTGGAGAGCAAGTTGGCGTTGGCCTTTAGGTAAGTCTCGCGGGCTTGCGGCTTCATGGTGGACTCATTTTTCCGTTCCCACAGGACACGCCTGGTGAGGCACTCATACCGACTCTATTTCAAGAATCAGAACTACTACAGGGTTTCCAATTTGGACGGACGCATTGAGAACGCCGATCATAGGTAAGTGGTTGCTCTCGCCGCTTCCATTGGCCCCTCAATGAGTTGCCTTCCTTTGCAGGCTCACCGAGGACATATCAGTATTTGCAAGCTCAATTGCACATCTCTACAGCAGCTTAACCAAGCCCTGCTTTGATTTAATGCTCATTGGTTTCGCGTTGATGCGGTCGTCACAGAAGATGAAGGCCAACATCTTCTCCGGTAAGTCGGACGAACTGATCGCGTGAAGGCATCTTTTTCAACCCGAATTTTTCTGAACAGGTCCAGCGCTGTCTGTCAGCGTGATTTCACTCACCGCACACATTATGCGCATTGTGTCGCCCAAGTTCGGCCAGCTTGTGTCGGAGGAGGCTAACCGGTACGGCTACTTGAGACATATTCACTCGCGCATCATCACCAACGCCGAGGAGATTGCATTCTACGGGGGCCACAAGGTTCGTCTTCCCTTC
Organism: Eristalis intricaria; assembly: GCA_964034865.1. NCBI lineage: Eukaryota > Metazoa > Arthropoda > Insecta > Diptera > Syrphidae > Eristalis > Eristalis intricaria. The sequence continues at coordinate 26,131,806 of OZ035878.1, forward strand.
TAGGCCTTCTTTTCCAATTCTGACTCAAACTTGTATTCCATCCGAACAGGTGGAGCTATCGCAGCTGCGTCAAGCTTACAACCGCCTGGTCAACCAGATGAACACAATCTTCACGCAGCGCTTGTGGTTCGTGATGCTGGAGCAGTTCTTTATGAAGTACGTCTGGTCGGGCACCGGCATGGTGATGGTCTCGTTGCCGATCCTCACGTCCACAATCAAACCCAAGGCCGGTACGTATTCAATTGTCTTCCATGTGATTCCCAGATGATTCAATTTTTCCTCCCCGCTCTCCCCCCACAGACGCCAACGACACCAACGCCACAGACAGTTCAGTGAGTGAACGCACCCAGTACTTGACCACGGCCAGAAACTTGCTTATCTCCGCCGCTGACGCCATTGAGCGTCTGATGTCTTCCTACAAGGAAATAGTCGCCCTTGCTGGATACACCTACAGGGTCGCAGGAATGTTGGAAGTCTTTGAAGAGACGGCACAGGGCATCTACACCAAGACCACAGTGGTCCAGGACCCACAGAACGACGTGAACGGCATCGTGGAATACCGCAACGATCGACCAGTGGCAAAGGGCAAAATCATCTACACCGACAGCGAGACCATGTCCATCAAGCTGCAGGGTGTGCCAGTGGTGACACCCAACTGTGACGTTGTTGTACCCAGTCTGACACTCCGCATCGATCCGGGCATGCACCTTCTGATCACCGGCCCCAACGGCTGCGGCAAGTCCAGTCTGTTCCGCATCCTGAGTGGCCTGTGGCCGATTTACGCCGGCGAACTGCATATTCCTCGTCCCATTGACGGCAAGCCGTGCATGTTCTACATCCCCCAGCGGCCATACATGTCCATTGGCAGCCTGTGCGACCAGATCATCTATCCCGACACAAGGGACGACATGGACAAGAAGGGCATAACCGAAGTGCAGCTGAAGGAGATCCTCAAGATGGTATGCTTGGAGCACATCGCTCAGAGGTAAGCACGCCGCCGTCGCCAGACGACAGAGACTACTAATCCACCTTCCATTCGCAGGGATAGCTTCGACGTTGTGCGTGATTGGAAGGACATCTTGTCCGGTGGCGAGAAACAGCGCATGGCTGTCGCAAGGCTCTTCTATCACAAGTAAGTTTCGGCATGCCTTCAAGCCGCCTCAGACTGTTGACGTTCGGTGTTTCTTTTGCAGGCCCAAGTACGCCCTCCTCGATGAGTGCACCAGTGCCGTGTCGATTGATGTCGAGAGCTCCATTTATGAAATTGCCAAAAACATGGGCATCACCCTAATGACCATCACACACCGACCCACCTTATGGTATGTCCCCCTGCGCACTTCCATCGACCACCGTTAAGTCACTCTCTTTTTCACAGGCGCTTCCACACTCACATTCTTGAATTCAACGGACAGGGAAATTGGACATTCCGTCCAATGGAGCCGAACGAGCAGCAAAAACAACATTAGTTCCTAGCCCCAAAGCCATCATCATCATCGTCGCCCTCCTCCTCTTCCTCTTCCTCATCCAGATTCAGATGCTCCTTCCCCTTCCCCTTCACCAATCTACGATCATACTGTTGCTTCTTCCTTCCCTTCATCTACTCTCGTCTATCGCCCTCCTCGGACGACACTATCTAGTAGCAACTGTCATTCCAGCAAATCAAAAGTAAAACAGAAAAGGAAACGTCCGTGAATTCAGACACACACACTCACACACGCCCACAGAGACAAGAATATATGTACGAGATAATATATGTATATGTAGGCGAACCAAGGGTTCCAATGAAAAAAAAAAAACAATTAATCTAAATGTATTACAATCTAAGTGTTAAGCCACATATTTTAGTTTAAGATATTCTTTTTTTATTTGTTACGTTTGAGAAAGAGATAAATCGTTTTGATTCCATGGAAGTTTGTGTTCTGTTTAAAGTGTAGCAGTATTTATGTAATGTTTGTATGTGTATTAAAGTGAAACAACAACAAAAAGAATGAATGCTTTTGATCCTTCAATCAATTCGATCAGAGCCGGAGGTCTGTGGCAAGCCAGGGGAACGTGTACGGTTTTGTGAGAATCAACAAGTAGGGCGAACTGAAGCGGAGACGATTGACTCACTTGGAGACGGACTTCATGCGGGTGTTAGGCTTACTTTTCGACGAAGAATTTGATGCGGAGACTGATGGTCGTGAATGGGGAATGATTTTCTATGTATTTTACTTTCGTTCCGAGCTGGGGCTTTTGCCAAATGACTTTCTGCAAGGTAAAACCAAACCACTAATCAAACCACTCGACGGAACTCCAGCGTCCAATCGACAAGTTTGTGGGCGTGCGTACAGCTGATGGAGGTTAAGGTGGGCAAATCATAGGTTATGGTCGTTTCCAGAACGACTGTCGTTGGTTGATGGAGTCCCATTGAAGTAAGTGGGGGAGCTTAAGAGTGTCGGGGTCTTTTTAACGAGTGATGGAATGAGTAAAGCTGAGCTCTCCTGGACAAGCTGGCACCTTCTGATCACCAGATTGGATGTAGGATTGACTAAACTGGGTCAATTTTGAAAGAGGTTGGAAGATCTATAATCAAGAATACCGATCTTGGAGTCCAAGCCAAGTTAAGGCGGTTTTCGACTCGATATTTATTGCAGCTCTGACCTATGGTTTCTTGGAATTTGGGTAACGATCGAAAGAATAAGATCACGAATGCAAGCTGCCTGGATGAGGTTTCATTAATCGCCGAGATAGGGTGTGAAAGACGGTCGTACGCGAAGGGGAACGAATGTACCATCATCACGGCTTCCAAGGCGTGCCTTGAATGCGCTTCCATCAGATAGGCGACCGCCAGGCAGGCCAAGTCTAGGTAGGTAGGTAGGGGGGCTACACTTAGACGATGTTGGTCCATTGTGAAATTCACTGATCGACCATTCCAGTTATAGTGCCGTTAATTTGATCCCAACAGCAAATGATGACTGGACCAGATTTGAAAACCGGTTGCTTTCTCGGGAAACAAACCGGCCGTCCCACAAGGGCAGGCCCTTAACCAAATGCGCCACCTAGTCGTTAGATCATTCTAGGCCAGGTTGCGCTTTGGCAGAACTCCTGATATGTTAGAGAGTCGATGGCGGAGGATCGAGTGGCCATGAGATCTCTCGTGCGTGCTTTAGAAGAAGAAGAAGGATAAGAAGAAGAAGAAAAAGAAGAAGAAGAAAAAGAAGAAGAAGATGAACAAGGAGAAGAAGAAGAAGAAGAAAATGAAAAAAAAGGAAGAAGAAGAAGAAGCCAATGATCAAGATCATTCCAACTAATGAAACCGGCAAATTCCCTACCCGATGACTAACTCCTCTCAGTGACCTTGACTGAATGATGAGCAAACAACAATCCTTCTGTGGCTATCCTCCCTCCCTCCCCGCCCTCAAAGCATCCTCTTCCATATCGCATATCGAAAAAAAAAAAAACAAAAATAATAAAAATTCTAATTAGAAAGACAAAATGTTTCGCTTTTCGTTATTTTCTATTTAAAACTTTGTTTATGTCAGCATGTGTCTTTGTTTTGCTGGCCGTTCTAAAAACCGACTGCCTAGTGGAAAGCGCTTAAATGTCTCATGTACGTATGTGCGCTTGTGTGTGCACTGATGGATATTTCAAAAGGCTTTGAATGTAATTTATCAAAAAGCAATGATTGTGCGCTCGAGAAGATATTTCAAGTTCTATTTTGTGCCTCTTGGGGGCACATTCAAATTCAAATTCATATGACGTGGATTTTTTTTTTAAAAACAAACAGCAATGAAAGATAAAAATACAATCGATTTGAAAATGAATTCAGAACTCTAATTGAATTTATGGTCAATGATTGGGTTTCTTTCGCTCGGGGAATGCCTTCATGTTGTGGGTGGATCATTGGTGGGGTCGTGTCTGTGACCTATAGTGGGTATGTGCTTGAGCTGGGACAGGAAGAGGGTCTGAGGTTGAGCTTGGGAAAGCAGAAGGGGCGTACATGGGAAGCAGAGGGTCTGAGGTTGAGCTTGAGCAAGCAGAAGTGGCGTACATGGCAAGCAGAAGGTCTGAGGTTGAGCTTGAGCAAGCAAGAATCTCATGAAGATTGATGGAGAGTCGGAAGGAGGTGAAGGGACTACCGTACTTGTCTAAATCTCTCTGCCCTCGGATTATTGGAATTCGTGCTCAGAAGTTGCTTAGTATGCTTGGAGATCATTGGTTGACATCAGTAAGAGGGTCTCCGAGCTTGAGCAAGTCATGAGGTCTGAGGGCGCTGAAGGAACTTATCTCAATGTCTATGCTTAAATCTCTCTGTCCTCGAAATGCTGCCTTTTATTGGGATCCGTGCTGAGGAGTTGCCTAGCGACCTATAAGAGGGTCTCTGAGCTTAAGAAACTCATATGGTCTAAGGCCGCACAAGGGGCTGATCTTGTCATCCATGCCCTGATCTCACTGTCATCGAAAAAGTGGGCTCGTTGGCCAGATCAGGCAGAAGATCGAAAGGAAACAAATCACAACAGTTCAACAGTCCAACTACCCCATGCTCGCGTGCAACAGGTGGTGTTTACCTGGCGCTTTGAGTGATGTACAGACAGACATCATTCGTTTCACCGCCGAAAAAAAAAAAAAGAAAGAAAGACCTGACCGCCTTCCACACAACCACAGAGTTCGCCCGTTCACAGATTCATTATGAAACCGATGATGCCGCCAGCAGATAGATACTTTGCGTATTACGCAAGTCGTCATGGGGACCAAGTTTGTCGAAAAGGAAAACTTTTCCTGGTCTCCCTTACCCCCCCGTCCCACCAACCACACTGACAACACGTCATTCATTGTCACTTGGCCAACAAAACGAATGTACCACTCGCACTTCACTCCGATCGGGGTGCCTCGGCCTGTGCGTACGTGCGTGCGTTTGTCTATGTGTGCGCACGCGGCCCTTGGCTATTCCGAAGCCTATAAATATGTATTTTTAGAGACTTATACTAGTTCTCCCGGTGCACGGGCCAGTGCTGCGATGTTGTACAATATATCGCAAGCAAAACCCCATTGTCCAGGTTAATGAGGCATTTCACTTATCGGCCAAATTGTATTTATTCTCGAAAGAAGGCACTGGGATCCGATCCGATGCCATCATGTGGATCCATTACCAAGAGAACAGATGAAAATGTCTGTTTTTATCTAATTCTCCTGGTCTCGTGTGTGTGTATGCGTTCGCCAGCACAACAACAATGGCCAAAATATTTTAAAAATACGCTTTATTCGGGAAATTCTTACGATATCCCCTTCCCCTCCTCCCCGCCCCCACCCAGTAACAGTGAGTGTCCCAAAATGAGGATCGATAGGGAAATTTATTCAACACTCTGTTTGCAGGGGTTTTGAAGACTTCCAAGTCAAGGTTCGCTCGATCATTTCGACTGAGGGAACCAACGATCAGATGATCGCTCCGGCTGGTGATCGTGGATGCTCCAGTTCCATGTCCATTTCGAAGTTAGCTAGTGTATAAATATAATTCAATTTCATATATCAAGTGTAGGCACACGAGGAGCACGGGATGATATTCGGTGGGAAAATATTTATTTTTCTTCTGTTTCCGAAGAGTGTGGGGTTTTTTTTTTTTGCTTTTTCAGAATTCACTTGCGCTTATCCGTTTCATGGCGCACGCGCCCATAAGTGTGTTCCGTTTGCGTGCCTTGCGTGTCCCCCCGGACGTCCCTACACACATGCACACTGTGGTAGGATTTATTTAAAATAACTTTACACCGCTCGAGAGAGAAATCAACCGACCAACAAAATCTAATGAAAATTAAAATTTAAAGCACAGTACACACACGCTCGCACACACAAACGGAAAACGCAAGACTTTGTATTTTATTTTTTTTTCTTTTTCAAAAAATAGATGAACAAAAAAAAGATACATCACACAGTTTTCCCGATGCCCACACACATGATTTTAAGTCAAAATTTTAGTGCAAATTTCTGAACATTAGTCTACAGTTGACCGCTTAACGAATCGAAGCATAAATAAACAGTTTGTTGTTGAGAAAATTTTCAGAGAAAAAAAAAAAAAAGAAAACACAAAAAAATAGAATCGAAATATTAAAAAAAGGTTTGCCTTGAATGAATGATTTTTTTTTGTTTATAAATAATTGAAATCACAAAAGTTAAAGTTTTTGAAAAAAAAAAATAATCGAAAAACGAAAATTTTGAAAACAAGTGCGTGTCTCAAAACGGACATTCTTCTTTTTTTTCCTTCGTATCTTTCAGTGTTAAATCTGTGGTGACTTTGGTGAAATACAGAAGTGCGTGAAGGGGTTATCTGGATCGCAGTTATTTATTTATTAGTTTTTTTTCGTGTCGTTTTGTCGGAGATATAAACACACAGTGGTTACCATCGGTGAGTATATGGAAAATTATTGAATTTTTTTGTTTTTATTTGCATTTTTTCTCTTGCCTTACTGCGATTCGAAATGTCAAAGTGACCTAGATGAAATTGGATACACTGTGCGATGCGTTCCATTTTGTTTTTTGTTGGCCGAACGTGACAATAAATTATTACGCGTGACTGTAGTTGAGTGTGGGAGTAGATGGAGGTGGTGGGAGAATATCTACTCTGCTAATTGGTTTGTTAGTTTTTATTGCTTTTTTTTTCTTTCCGTGCGAAAAATAATCTTTTCCGAGCGATCCGAGGGAGCGATCTGCTGTAAGAGACGGAGGGGGGAGGAGTCCTCAGCGGTAGAGGGGGAGGTGTTTGAGCGTTTATCTGGGATTATGCGAGTATCGAGTTACACGTTGTTTTTGAACTCGATCCGACCAATCTTCACTTAATTTCCTACTTCTTGATTCTCAAACTTTTTGGTCAGCTGCTCGTTACTATTGCTCTGAAAGTCCGACTGTTGTGCCTTCAATTTTGACCTTTTCCCACCTCCAACAGGTTGGCTGCATAAAAAATCACGTTTCTCTCTTGTTGAGCCCCACCTCGTTGAACATTGTCGCAGTCAATGTGAACCCATTTGTAGGCCAGAGCACTCAGCAACAAGAGCATCTTTTCAGATGAACGCCCCGCCGCGCCGTGATACCAGTTGTCTACCTCATGCAAAAGCGCTTGCCCGGCGCATGCCTTCGCCTGTATAAAAGGCAACCCGGCCATATACTTCACACCCCAATATATTCGTACATCTCGCTCGCCACAGAGATACATCACATCATCAGCATGTGCATATGAAGGGAGGCTAGAACACGTTCGACATCGTTTCGATTGTAAACAACGGCTATGGATGCGCATGGGTGTTCTGGAAATCTCCCAAAGACGCTGCGAAAAATCGATAACGTCTCGGAAATGGCTGTGATTCGATAAATATTTGGGTAATTTGGAGAAATTTGCGCAGAAATCGTGGGATGAGGAATTCTATGAAATCTCCGTCGTAGAGGAACAACAAGCTCTCGACTGAGCCAGTTGACGGCTTGATGCAAACCTCAGCCCAGGGACTTATGTAACATGGTCCAGAGTTAAAGGCCAGCCTTTGCCAAAAGTCCGACAGCCTCTCCGAGTCCCTAGCAACGCTTGACCGGATGGCGAAAAAAAAAAAATAAAATAAAAATTCACGCAATTTTGTATTTTGCCAAAATGTTCATCAACGATCTGCCTCATATCGACAGTTAACGATAAACAAAGCATTTATACCGACAAACTGAACACGAGCCAAAGCCGAAAAGTCGAAGAATCTTTACGACCGATCAACGGATAAGCATTTTGTTGTATTCGTTAAATGATTGACAAAATGCCAACGGCGGGTCTGTAGTTCTCATCGGAAAGCCAAACAAAAAATATTCTATGGTGAGACAAAAGGTATTTTAATTCGAATACGACATTCATTTTGCAAAGGCACGGCACGACAGGACAAAATATTTATCTAACAAGCACAACAAGCGGTTATATCCATTCAATTAGCAAACACTGATACCCGGCATTTTGCGCTAGCGTGACAAGTGACAAATGTCGCACGTAATTAAGCGCTTTTCGAAATTGAAATTTTCATAATTGGACAAGCGATATGTGAATGCCAGATATTTTTGTTTGGCTATCTAATGGATGTCTAAATGGCTGCTAGATGCACTGGCGATGCGGAGAGGTAGGCAATTAGGCAACTTCACTTTCATAAGGGAATTTATGGTCTAAAAAGAGAATCCCCAGCGACACAGACAAGAGGAGTACAACTTCGAGGCCATACATTTCACCTGTCTATTTGGGTATTTTTAAAAATACTCCCCAAAAAAAACTAGAACACTCTTTTTGATTGACACTTCACTAAAGAAACACACATTTGCCTCTACTCGTTTGTCCAGATTGTGCTTGTGCACTTGTGCCAGGGCGTTAGTTAGTCGCCGATTGAGTGTCTGGTCAGAAGGCAGGCAAAATTCAAACAACACAAACGGGAATTGAAATTATTTTATTTCGTTTTCTTCTTTTCAGGTGAACACACAAGGTGGAATTTTTGTGGAATTTTTTGAAAGGAATACAATCGAAATCCAGTCAAAATGGAAGTAGCTGAAGTCGGTGCCGAGACTGGTGTCTCGAAGAGTTCAACTTCTGTTTCGGAAAGTTCAAAACAGGTATGTTTAATGGAAACTTTTAAGACCTCAACACTTGTTCAACAGACTGTTCACTCTTGGTAGCGGAAAAGAACGTTTGAACGTTTGCTACTGCTTCAATTTAACCGCGTGGTTTTTTTTTGTTTTTTGAGTTCGCCTTGGAATTAACAATTATTTTTTTTTTGCTTCTATTTTGTGCTTTTTCTACTGAGTCCGGATGCTCATCTCTGGGGGAAGGTCTTTTCTAGTCGGACTTCTGGTTTGAAGGTTCCATCCCAGGCTCAGCAACATGATGGCACATCTTACGGGCGCTGAGGGAAGGTCTGTTATAGTCGGTCTTCTGGTTTGAAGGTTCCATCCCAGGCTCAGCAACATGATGGCACATCTTACGGGCGCTGAGGGAAGGTCTTTTCTAGTCGGACTCCTGGTTTGAAGGTTCCATCCCAGGCTCAGCAACATGATGGAACCTCTTACGGGCTTACCAGTAAAGTCTTCTCAATTTCCTCCGACCTGTGACCAGATCGTCTTGCCAACGGACGTACAGAAAAGAAAAAAAAGAAAAAAAAAGTATACCCTTCCCGATGAGTAACAATTTGACAGGTGTTCCGTGTAAACTCAGCTGCCTGCCCGAACGTACACTCAACTCACTAATTGATTTCAGTTCTGTGACTCAATGCACGGTGGTGGTGAGTCAGTGAAACACTTGCCATTGTCCGAGAGACAGATAAGATTGATTATTTCAACTTCTGTGTGGGACGAGGTTGGGACGAAGTGTGAGGGAGTTGGCAAATTAAGGCACCAGTGGGACTGCGACTGAGAGAGTTGGCCCAAATTAAGGCGCTCGAATGTGTGACGTCAAAGTCAGATGAATGTGTTTTTTTTTTTTTTATTTGCTTGTAAATATCCGCTGTTACGTTTAAATGTTATTTTCAACTGTTGGATCCTTGTACATATCCAGCCACACGACACACGAACACACACATAAATGTTTTGAATTGTTTTCCCAGCATGAAATGTTTTTCACACAAGGAACATTCAGTTCAGCCAGATCCAACAGAAAAGCACACAACAATCCCGCGTAACATAAACCAAAACAACAAAAGAAAAAAAAACGAAAAAACAAACCTCCTTTTTTCAGATAATTGCATCTGGAAGCGTGCAGCAAGAGATAAGCAGTGAAAAAAATTTCGAACAATCCCTGGAGCAGTCAATTCAACAAAGTGTTGAACAAGAATCATCGCAGGTCATTAAAAAGTCGGTTGTCTCATCGGTATCGGTGAGTTCATCGTCGTCATCAACCAGGCAAATTGTATCCTCGTCCAGTTCGTCTTTGCAAAGCAAGAGTATTCAATCGATTGAAATCGTCGAAGATGCTGATTTTTGAAACAAAAAAGAAACGAAAATTTACAAAAATATTTATTTTTTTTTTTAGTTTAATAAATTTTGTCAAATTTCATTTTATCTACACACAAACACGCAAAAAAAAAAATTCTTAAACACGCACTCTTCAGAGGATGCTGATGCATCCTTTACCTCCTTGATGCTCTGATCTCTTTCACTCAATCTTACTCTCAATCCCAATCAACAAACCCAACACACAAAAAACCTCAGAAAACTTGGTATCGCAATGAACACATCCCACCGTTCCCTCTGCTCTCCAGCGAAACCTCCAGCCCAATCAACCAGAGACTGTAACCAAAAAAATTGTCCTTATTTTTGAATGACCACACTCTTGCACTCGTTGCCCTTGTTGGTGTCTTGTTGAACCCATCCCCCGTCCTCATGAAACCGTCCACCACACCACATTCACTCAAGATAGGACTAGGAATAAAAGCAAAAGTCCTTAATATTTTGTATTGTGTGCTCGTTAGAAGTTGCACTGATTGCTTTGTTGTTGTTTTTTTTCTTTTTGTGTTAAATTTGTAATGAATTGATTTCCTAAATAAAAAAAAAAAAAACAGAAAAAAAAAAATGTATTCAGTACTAAATATGCCTTTGGGTTGTTTTCTTTCAAAGTTGTTCATTCTTCTTTTTGTTGCTCTGCCGCTCATCACGTATGAGTGGGCATTTGGTGATTCGTGGGCGTATGAGTATCATTTTTCTTGTGGTGATCTAATTTTTGATCAGATCTCGTGGGGTCTAGGGTCAAGTCTGAACTGACTGGCAGGACTTTGGCTGTCTGATTCTCATTCAATTGCTCATCGGTCTTGCCGCATAAATGAGACCGATTTTTGAACTGCCACGGTCCTAGGCCTGTACCCCTACGCCCATGTACGAACCATTGTCCAACTTGAAGGCAAGTAGCATACAGTTTGGCAACTAATCCAAAGCGCGCTCTCAACCCCCTCCCCTGCAAACCACGATCATTTGCAACTTTGTATTAAAACTTGTAAACTAACCGCAGCCAGAATTGTATCTCTCATAAAATGACGACGACGACGATGGTGGTATCCTGTAGATGTGACTACATATTTATGGCACAGGATTTAAATACCGTACCTCTCTGTGTGCAGATACTTGTGTGTTTGCATTGAATTTTCGCCTGCTTGCTTGCTTTGTTATTCATGTGTTAGATTTAATTCTTTTTTTTTTTTTTTTGTTGTTCTTGGGGAGAGTAGTAAAAATTCTTTTGGCGCTTTGTTGAGTGCTTGCCAAAAGTAAGGCGAGGAGTCTACATTCACGACGATGTCGTTGCAAATTCTGTCGAAACAAATGGCTATGTGTTCTTTGGTGAATGGGACGGACGAGGGGGGAGGGGGATAGGTCGAGAAGACGTCGACAACATATATTTTTAAAAATAGTTGCTAAAAATATTTTTTTTTCTATTTTTTTTTGAAAAGAAATTGTTTTTGTTGTTTTTTTTTGTATCTTTTTCATTCGATTTTGTGCGGATGTGTGTTGGCTGATGATTTTCGAAAGATTATTTTAATTTTTGAGCTGGCAACCGTTAGCGTTACATATTCATTGTTATTTTATTTTTTTTTTTTTTGTTTTTTGATTGAGGTCATGGAAGATGGAATTTTTGTTTGCCATGTGACTTTGAATGCAATGCCCGGGTGGGTGTCTTTTTGCAATGACACGTGTTGCCAGAGAACATGTTAAATAATCTTCCCCTTAACAGTGTCCAGCGGAACATGTACTCGTTCCACCAGAGTGTCGGAACGGGCTGATTTTTAACGCTTGGCTTTGCTTTGCTTTCTGCATCGACGCCCGCAATTATTTAGAAGACCGCATCTATCAATTTGACATCCAAAACTCAAGTATACCTTTCTATTCTGTTTTTTTTTTGTTCACTCCCAACCGCTTGACATCCTCTCCCGTCACATCATGTAGGAAGTTTTACAAAATGGTGGTACAACCACAAAGACCACAACAACAACTGTCACAAAGAAAACGATCAAAAGTGAAGCGAAACCAGAAAGCAACGACGAGGGTGCAACCACCACAACTGTGACAGTTGAGGACTGTCCAGAGGACGATGGTGACGGCAGTACAGTGACGACAAAAGTGATTGTCACCAAGAAGATCGTTTCAGATGCTAAACCGGCAGAGGCTAAGCCAGAGAGCGCTGAAGATGAAGATGAAGTGGAGGAGGAAGTGATCGAAATTGTCGAAGGCGACGAGGATGGCGAAGAGGTTGAGATAACTGAAACTGTTGTTTTAACAAAACCAACAACTACAAAGAAAACTGTTAAGACCATAACAACAACAACACAACCAGATGGTCAGACAACAACTGAGACCAAGGTCACCACAATTGCCGACGGTGTTGTTGAGTCTGAGTCGGAGCCGGTTGTGGTCGAGCAGGTTCAGGTTAAGAAACCCGAGGAGAAGGTTGAAGTTGTGCCGGTGAAGAAGGAGGAAGTTGTTGAGGAGAATGATGAGGAGGAGGAAGTTGAGTTGGAAGAGGAAGAGGAGGAGGAGGAGGATGAGGAAGATGAACCACAGGCTCGGACACAAATTACCACACCCCCCACAGAGAACACTGACACGAAACAAGTCACACAAACATCAAATGATACCGAGCGAATTACTGAAGTAACTGAATCGATCAATTTGTCATTCAAACAGGTCACACCAGCTCCAGCAGCAGCAGCACCAGCACCAGCAGCAGCTCCAGCTCCAGCTCCAGCACCAGCACCGGTTGTAGAAGCACCAGAGGTTGTTGCTAAGGAAAAGACACCAGAAGTTGTTGCTCCAGCTCCAGCTCCAGCACCAACTCCGGTAGCAGCTCCAGCACCTGTACCGGCTCCAGTGCCAGCTCCAGTGCCAGAACCAGTTGTAGCACCAGCACCAGCACCAATTCAACCAGCTCAACAGCAGCCATCAACAGATGCCATTCAACAGCAGCAACAGAGACTCCGACAGGTAGGCGAACAGCAATTTGCTTATAGCATAACAAATTTAACAGCTAATAACAGCAGTACACTCAACAATAATCAGGATAATATAAACAATACGTTAAAGGGAATAATATCGGATATCGATCGTGTTATCGAACAGGAACAGGATCTGCAACAGCTGGAGCAGCAGCAGGAGCTCTATATGCAACAGCAGCTGCGGCAGAAGCAACAGCAGCTCCTCGAGCAGCAGCAACGTTTGGTGCAACAATTCCAGATGGCACAGTTGCAACAAAAGCAACAGGAGCAGCAGCAGCAGCAACAACAACAGCAACAACAACAATTGCCTACGATTCAACAAGTCCCACACTACTATCAGCCGCAACCGCAACCGCCGATGCACCTCCAGCAACCGCCGATTGTATCGAAATCCTCGACTACCGAGGAATCTCACTCGGACACGGGTTATATGCGAAAGAACGAGAGCTACGAGGTCGAGGTGAGTGTTGGTTTGGTTAAAATTTATTTTGTTGTTGTTTCGTTTTCTTTTTTCTTTGATCATACGCATACACTCAAGTGTATGCGGACACAAAACGAATCTGTCACTGAATCTTGACACTTGACAGACACTGGATGACGTACAGTTTTCTTTCTTGTTGTCTACTGTTTGACTGACTAACTGACTGAACGATGACAAGATGTGTGAGAGAGTGTGGCAGGTACCAAGTACTACCCACTCAACAAAGTGGTCATCGGTGTGAGATGATTCGACTAATGAATGACAAGGATCTTCGAATTCATCGATTTCAAAAATAGCCTATTCATCCTGATACCCCCCGATCCTGGGCTCGTCCTGGTTGTCGAGAAAAAACATCATGACTTGCCAGACGACAGGGCCGTACTAAATAACGAGAAAAAATATGTTTAAGCACATGTCCATGCGGATTTTTCTCCACATTCGACTTGGTCTGATTATGACAGGTATTTCTGAGTCAATTTCGGAACATCTTCCAATGGAATCGTCAGAGAATCCCCCCCGATTCCTCGTTTCAATGGGCCAAGGGAGGATGTCACGAATTTCGCCTCTAACTCAGCAACCAGAGTACTCCCGTTAAAAAACCTTCACTTGTTACACATCTACATCAAATTCCCTTTCCATCCAGATACCCCTCAACCTCAGACTCATCCTAGTCACCGAGAAAATCCTTTCACAAAACACCACCTCTTCCCACACCTCGATTTCAATGCCTCAAAAGAGGTAATCTCATATTTTGCCTGAAAAAAAGTCCTCCGAGACATTTCCGTTACAAAATTTTACCTTATCCCTCTTCTACACTTGGTTGCCTTTCCAACCTGATACCCCACATCCTTGGACTGGTCCTAGCTCCCGAGAAAATCGTTTCACAAAACCAAGCACGCATCAAATCCACTTCGACGAAAACACGTTTATTTTCAGCAAAAAAATGCGACCCAATTGTGATGCCGATTTACTGCATTTTTTCGTGCAAGAAATGTAATTTTTTCAAAAGTCGATTTTCTCAGGATTTCACAGCAAATTTCACCCCGAATGCACGCGGCTGAGTGCGGCGAGGATAATTGAAGTGAACTCCATCAAAAAATTCGATCGGAATCCTTGAAAATTCGAGAAAAGTGCGGTTTTCATTTTTCGTGACGTCACCAATCAGCTCGTGTGAGAGGGAAGAATTGATGATTCTATGGCAATGCTTGGTTTTGCATGCAAATTGAGTGATGGATGGTTGGAGCTGTTTTTCATCGTTAAACGAGTGAAAATCAACGGAAAACACTTTGAATGGAGTATATTGAATTATTTCTCGTGGATTTGGTGGGGTTTTCGATGGTTTTTCGGGGGAAATTCACTTTCGATTGGTTGGTGTGATGTCAAATCCACGGTGGCTTGATGGAGGGCGTTATGCATCAGCCATGGGGTGGCTTTAGTTTTTAATGGATTATCTACAGCGGTACGATGAAATGAAACTCCATGTGGAAATTAAATTAACTTTGGCTCCATTAAAACGAACGAACGTTGGTTTTTCAAGTTAATTAATGTAATGAAACCAATTTGTAGGTATACACCGCAGAATACATGAGTGCAGCAGTCAGTGGATGCTTCAGAGGGACAGACAAAGGACAGGAGTCACTGCAGGAATCAGGAAGAATGTGCGGCAAGAGTTAATTCAATTAGTATCATTGCGAGCAATTCCGTAGGAAGTTCTATCAGGAAGTCGTTGTGCCTGGGGTTTGTTCGAAGCTTGTCTCTCTTCCTGTACTCTGTAAATGCCTGGCCAGACAGTAGGGAGAGGACTTGTATGAATTGATTCTTTAGGGGAAGTCCGTTACATAGACAGTAGTGAATTATTTATCTACCGGAGGGAGGTTCCAGTATTAGGACGCAGTGGTCTTTCTTCCCCATTCCTGGATGTTGAGTTTCCAGGTTTCTCTGACATTACCAATTGCCCGTGTAGTGGACAATTCAGTCCCGAACTTGCAAGAAAGACTTGCATATTAAATCCACTACGATCCACACCCACACGCGGTGACTTTTCGACTGCATATCACATTCCTTGGATCCCACCTCCATCCACCCACGATCCACATAAAAAATTGAACCCATCCACACGTCCACAGCGAAGCCAAATTCCCTAATTAGCAAAGACACTCACCAAATCTCCTACTGATGACGTCAGAGTGCGAAAATCCAACTTAAAATCGTCGATTTTCCCCGAAAACCCTCGGAAAATCCACTAAAAGTGATCACATCTCTATCAGAATAATTAAAACTATGATCCAAAAACATTTCCCGTGAAAATTCATGTGTTTTTGGAAAATCAAGAAAATGCACGATTTCGCCGAAAAAATGCAGTCAATTGGGAAGATAACTGAGTCGACTTTTTCTGCTGAGAGAGTGCAAATTTTTCAAATGCGTTTTTTTTTCGATATTTCCTTGGTGTTTTGGGTGAAAATTGGATGAAATGAAGTGTGTGGAGGGAGAATATGAAAAATTTGAAGGAAATCGGCGAGAAAATGCGAAAATGAGACGACGTCAAATTCGGGAAGTTGAAGCAATAAGAGGTGTCATTTAAAGCATGCACATTCCACCAAGAGCATGGCCTTTCGAGAACTAAACTTACTACGCTTCTGGGTGTAATGCCGTTTTCATTCTTATATATCATGTCCTTAGATTCATCCCAGCAGACGTGATAATCGTTTCACAAAATATGATAGACCATGAATAGGCCGCAATAAATGATGAAAAACACTAGTTTAGCAACATGTCAGTGAAATGATGGTCTTATATCTAGATTGGTGTAATAGCTACAGACATTTTTGTGAAGTTTCAAGTCATTCATCAAATACAGCCACAACCTCTCCGATTCCCGACTTCAATGGAGCATAGGAGGGCACCCCGAATTTTGCTCCGCAAACATCGCCCCGGTTACTCCCGTTCCAAAACCCGATTTTGTTCGACTTCTAAATGAAATTCCCTATCCATACTGATATCCCACATCCTTGGATTCGTCCTGGCTATAGAGAAAATCGTTCCGGAATACAGGTGTTCCAGAAGTGGAACTGCTCAAGTTGGCCGATTGCCAATTTCTTGTTAAGGTCTTCTGTATTTTTTTCCCTGTTGGGCCTACTTGTCTGATCTAGTCATCATCTCACACGCACTGACGAACCTCACACAGATCCCTTAAATCATGTTAATTTTCAAAAAAAAAAACACAGGAAAACGATCGTTTCCGTATGGTACGATCAAGTAAGACAACAATTCAAGAGAGTCACACTCCTGACTTCTCGCTGCCCAAGGAGCACAGAAGCATGTCCTTACCGACTTGGAAGGAAAACAAAGAGGTACACCAAATTCATATTTCACTTAAAACTGACACACATAAATACAAAACGCATTTTGCCTAAACATTAGATTACATTACATACATCCCATGTAAGAGCTTAATTCGCTTTGCTAACACTAAACACACAAGTGCATGCTTTGTTTTTTAGTAATTCTGTGTGCGAGTGTGTGTTTTTGACTGATCCATCTGGTGGTGTATAGACAACTGACACTTATAGGATAATCCGGCAGCAACCTTCAGGTCGATGCCAAGGATAGTTATGCAACACATCATGCCCGGCTCATCAATGAAACGAATAAAACAAATTCATCATGAGATAAACAATAGAAATCCGCCACATAAATACACAATCGGTGTCATTTTTCTCTCGGTTTTTGTTTAAATTTTCCTCTTACTGTTTTCCAAACGGCTCTCGAGGTAAAATTTAAACATCTAAAAATAAAACCAAAAAATAAATAAACGAAGAAAAAAAAAAGAATACTCAACCATTGACACACAGAGTTGGAATACATGTGTATTCTGTCCGTTTAGCAGATAGCACCATAATCGTCAACATGTTTAATAATAGGTTAGACTATCTGGGACATTATTTTTTTTTTTTTTCAAAAAAAAAAAATATATATCAAAAAAATCAATAAATTAAGAAAAATGAAAAATATGAGGATGATCTTGTCCAACTCCAAACTTGAAAAATTTTCCAATTTTTCAGGGTTGTCGAGGGATTTTGAAAAAAAAAAACAACACTCAATTAATCTTCCTTGATTTTTTTGTTTTTTTTTGCTGTCTCAAAAAATGACTTGCGAAATACAGACACCATACGAACGAAGTCAAAAATACACATACCTACACTCGTGCTAGCCGAATACAAAAAGTGCGCTGGCGTAATCGTAAAACGACGAACTTTTCTGTTTTTATTTTAATTCAAAAAAAAAAAAAAAACCAAAGGCAAAAATGAATTTTGTTTAAAAATTCTCTCTCTTTCTGTCTATATGTCGTCTTGTTCACCTTTTGAACGTGCTAAATTGCCAGAATTGCCAATTGACGTGCCAGTTGCGCGTTGTATTTTTGAAAATGCTTGCTCCTTTGAACGTATAAAATATTGGCGGTGATTCGATTCGAACAAAAACAACACGAACAACGACGACGATTCAATTGAAACATTCACTTATTTCTATTTTTCAAATTGAATCCGTTCGTCAAAAGATTACAGAATCGTGTGTGTTTTTGCAGCAAATTCTACGTTTCCTTGATTTTTTTTTTCGCGAAGTTTGAATAAAATTTCTTTATTTTTTTTCTCCACATGGCCTAGTGGTTAAAAATATTTCGATTTGAAAGAAAACTAAAAAAACTGCGAATCAGTACGAAATCGAAGCCGAACGCTGATAGTTTTTTTTTCATTTCGAAGTGGGTTTTTCTGTTTTTTGAAAAAAATTTTTTTTTTGATTTTTGTTCAATCGATCGCGAATATGATGCAAAAAAGTGTCAGTTCTCTAAATATACCGTCAGATGCAAGATATCACAGTCAAGTTCAAAAATCACAATCGATGGGGAATTGTGTTGTTGAAAAGGAGCGTGGCTTTAAGCCAAGCGATCGCCACGATCCCGCCAAACGAGAATTTCTCACAGATTTAAGTAAACAAATATGGCAAAAAACCAAGGTCTGCATTGATTTTTTGTACTAAAAAAAAATATATGCAAAAAAATATACCTCGCAAGTGGATGAAAGAAAGCAAACAAAAAAAATGTGTATTTCTCTTTGCATCTCAGGAGTCATCGTCGACGATGTCGAAAAGAGTCGATTTGCAGAAAATTTTCACACCAGCTACGGATGTTGAAGAAATTCTACCAAAGAATCGTGAGTATTTTCGAGAAAACGTTTCGAGTTTTTTTTTTTTTTTTTCGTATACAAATGGGAATTCAGAGGTGTTTCAACGTTGTTGTGGATTGTGATTGTTTTTTTCTATTTGGTGTTTTTTTTTTTTGTAACTAACTCTATATTAACACAAACTTCATCTCAGAACACTTTTCTTCCAATTTTTGCGCGGTCAGTCATACATCCTTAAATCAGAACTAAATCACTCAACGCATCCACATGCATGGCACAGAACCAGGACACACGGGGATCTATGAAATACAGGTCATCTTGTACACATTAGATCTTATTCAAATTAAGATTTATTCTTTTCACCTATCCCTGTCTCTCGGTCGCGCTCTGTCTCACTCGCTCACTTAAGACACACACTCGGTTGAAGGCTATTTATTATTAAAATCCCACAAAGCAAGTGAACAACAAGATTTCTTCTACACCTCTGCCTACACACCTACACACAGTAGCATATGTAATTAAAAACAAAAAATAAATGAAAATTAAATGAGGAACCTTAAGATTTATTAATGAAAATGTGACATGTGCATGTTTGGTGAAACCAAAGAAAAAAAAAAACACACACACACTCTTTGAATACCTCGCCGCCCATTTGTTGTCGAATATATATTTTTAAATAAAATTTGAATGATTTCAATGCGTGATTTGATTAACAGGAAAACTTTATGCATCGTCGGCATTTTACTCGCCAAATCTTCATCCCACGGTGGAGGATCAGGTTGCACTTGCACGCAGGATATCGCATTCGTTGAGCGATATCAGCAATCAACAGTCGAAGGGTCAGTCGATGTATGTGAATCGCAAGAAGCGTTCAGTTAAATGGGTACACGAAGGTTCAGGTAAAGGTTAGACAACGTTACCGATGGTATATGCACAGATACAATATTTCCTCTCTCTCGTACCAAATGTTTGTACTTTTTTTTTTGTTCTTACAATCACGTGGTACGGAATGTTGGTGTTTTTTTTTTTTTGTTTTATCGAACTCCAAAACCCCATGTTATCCTAGGTCAACCGGAGACTCAGGATTATTATGAGGAAAGCAAGGAGAATGGGTACGATTCAAGGAATCGATATGATAATTTACCATTGAAGCTAGTCATGAATCCTCGCGGTCAAGTGAGAGACATGAATTCGGTGCGCGAACCGTTGAGTGAGACGGGATTGCTGTCGCCGGATAAGTGCGCTGAACTGGTAACGGCGCTCAACGCCCCCAAAGGCAAAGGTAAACAAAACAAGACAAACACAAAAAAAAACCCCTCCTCTCTATCTCTCTCACTCTTATCCCATCAATCCTTTCTGTGTCCTGTACAAGAGAGTTTAAGGATCTCGATATAGAATAATCATTCGAGCACAAGCCATGTTTCTCATACAAGCGCGCTTTAAACGCTTCTCGCTTTGACTCTCTACAAGCTACTCTGTTCTATATCCATTCATCCCGACTGAGACTGAGACTTCATGTCGTCACGTATCGCTAATCAAATCTATTTATCTTCTAACACCAAAACCGAGATTAGGTGCTGAGCTCTTTGCCAAGCGTCGCAGGAAAGCCGAAAAATGGATCGTTGATGGCTCGAATGCGGGCACTCTAAGCCCATCTGGACTACCCGATCAGCAGCTGTACAAGCCGACATCACCGAGCCTTGTGCCAGCATACTCAGATGTTGGCATTCATAGGGTTCAATTGAATATGCAACAGGATCAAATACAGGACAAGTACAGTCAGCCCAGCGTGAAGATTGTCAAGTCGCCATGGGAGGCTGCCCTGGAGACCGGTTCAGCTAGTAATGCGTTCGAAGAGGTAAACAAACACACCCCGTATGACTTGTATGGTGGACAACATCCACAGTATGGAACATATGAATATCAACAGGCTCCACAAATATCCGTTACACCGACACCAGTCCAAGTATGACAATATCTCATATATATACACTTTTTAACACTTCTTCTTCTTTCCTTAACACACACACTCTCACACTATCCAGTGTGTTCTATTCTGTTCTAAATTTTTATGAAAAAAAAAAACTAACTCATTGTTTGAATTTTTTCCAGAAGCCGGCCACGCCTGCTCCACCACCGAAGCCGTACAGTTACAACAATCAGCGTGACTTGGCCTACAAGCCAAGCATACCGCAAGGATGGAAGGCACCAGCTGTTGCCTTGCCCAAAGGTTAGTTCCGCGAACTTAGTTGCTTGCTAAACCGATCGACGGGCTCAAGAGCGATCAGCTGCGACCGTGATCAGATCTCTTGGGTTTTCATATTCTGCAAAACTACAATTAATCCAAGTTTTTCTCTCTCTTATCTTTCACTTCACTTTGCACCCTCATTCGCATCTCATCGCAACCGCCAACTCTATCTATCACTCATTGTTTCATTCACTCAGATTCAGTATCTATATCGTCATCATCATCTTCAGCTTTTGCTTCTTTTAATGCTTCAATGCAGACAATCGACGAGCGCCTCGAAGTGCTCGCAAAGCTCGATCAGCAGATCTCGCACGCGGCCAAGACCTGCGAGGCTCTGACCCGTCACGACGAGGACGAAATCATCCGTCTGATGGAGCGGACAAAACTGGAGTTGCCAAGTCCGCAGCAGCACCTGATAACCACCTGTCTTGCTCGGTCTCCGGAACTGATTGTGTCCGAGGCGAAGGAGAGTCTCTTCACGTATGGCAGCGCTGTTCAGGAGCTTCGAACCGCTCTGCAGGGAGGCGAGACTACCTCTGAGCCAAGCCTACAGCAGCGAGCCCAGCAGTATGAGGCCAAGGCCCAGACACAACCCTCCCCGCCGGACGAGGGGAAGCGAGAGAGTGCCAATGACGGAGGTGGCGCTACTAAACCTCAAGTTCAGACCCTATCCGATGAGGATGAGGTCAAGCCATCGACCACCACCACCACCAAGGACGAAGACGAAGAGGATTACGTCAAGGTCCCGGTCAGAGACCTCATCTCGACATTCGAACAACAGTCGGCGGCAGAAAAACTGGCCGCCGAAGGTCAGGGCATTGTAAAGCCCGTCGCCAAGAAGGCCAAAGTGCTCACCGAACACGAGGCGAACCAGCAAAAGTTGGAAGAATACAATGAGTACGTGAAACAGAGCAACACCAACCACAGCCAGACAGAAGACAACGCCGACACGAGACCACGTCAACCCGAGAAGGAATGCGACCAAGAAGGCAAGACCTTAACGCAGTGTCCATCTACTAACCCGAATGCTTTGGCCTCATACTCATTTTGTTCACCCTTAGCACCCCAATAACTCAGGGAGACCCCCTGCACGTAGTCTCCACTCTGTTCAGACAGCCCCATCATCATTGTCACCAAATTTTGACACGTTTCCTCTCTTTCCAGAGCTCTACGTACCCAGGGAGATTCCGCTGGAGAGTTATGCACCACCACCGGCAGCGAGTAGCTTCCCGTCGAAGGGTAACTTCCCCCTCTACGATCCACAGCCAATTTATCAGACCTTCGAGGAGAGCAAACCAGTTTCTGGCTTCCCATTGAACAATCCCGTCGCTGCTCCCTACTATCAGCCAAAGTCACCACAGCCGATGGCTCGAACTCAGCCACCCAAGCAGCAGTCGTGGGCTCCGAACGCCTACCAGCTGCAACAACCCTCTTCGGCTCAACCAACCCCAGTCAACTTCAATCCGTCCCCATTGCCCTACGAAAAATTGGCCAAATTCGAAAATCCCGACCCATCACCGACCCCAGCCTATCAGCCATCGTATCAACGCCCCCTCGCCGTGCCGTCCATCTCTAACAAAGTTCGCAACGCATCCCCAGTTCCCTTCTCCAGTGCCCCCAGGCAGTCCTATCCAGTCGCATCTCCCATCAACCAAGCCCCATCCTATGGCTCGAGCTACACCACACCAACCTCATCTCGGCCGCCATCCCAGCAGTTCCAGGACTACAAGCCATCCTATGGCGGCGGGTATGGCAACGAGAGCTCACAGGCGAGTAGCCCTCGTGTCCCGCTTGTCAGCGTCAACAAATGCCAAAACTTCAACGTCTCAGCACGCGGTTGGGGTGGCAAGAAGCAGCCGGAGCCATATCGCCCGATACCCGTGGGTCCCAAAATCACCGCTAATCTGCCCTATTCGGACTTTTAAATTCCACTGAAAAAAAAAATATACACACACACACATCCAGACCCATCGACATATGCATATCGAAATAAATATTTTTTTTTCTCTCTTCTCTCGCTCTCCCTGGTTATCTTTCGATCGTTGTGCTCTTGTGTTGTTGTTTATAACCTTGAAAAAAAAAATAAGCAAAAATTGTTATGCCGTTCTAAATAATATATCTAACAAAATTTATTTATATATATACGAGTAGCTTATATATAATAGAGCGCATATAACCGTATATTTTAAGGTTAAACTCTCCGCTGAGAACTTATATTATTTAACAAAAAAAAAAAAATTAAACAAAAAATAAAATATATATATATATACATATGAAACAAGTGAATATTTATCTAAAGGATGGATGCAATGTGCACATACATGACATAAAAGCAAGCAATATATATATATATATACATACATATGGTTTATTTATTTATTTATTTATTTAAAAAAAGGAAAGAAAGCAAATTTAAGTAAAGTAAATGATTTATTAAATGTTAATTAACACGATGAAAGATGTTTGAACTTGTATTAGTATACGATATGCTGACGAAAATTGTTAAACTGTACCGATTTAAACAAAATATATATATTTAATCTTTTTTTCTGTAAAATTGATGTTTTATTTAAAAAGAATAAGAATAAAAAAGAGGAGAGCGCTTGGATGGACTCATGGGCGTTTAAATAGACATTTGTGAAGGCTTCTCATACAGCTCCACATTTGAAAAGTATCCTCTGGACAACATTTTACCACATTTTTAACAAAGTTTCTCTGATAATGACAATTCTTATCACTTCCAACCTCGCACATCCCTGGCTGCATTCAAAAAGACAACAAACCGAAATGCCAAGAAGAGACGCATCATATCCCACAATCATGAGTAGAGTGCCATCTCCCTTCAGCACCCTCAGGCAATAGACAAATATTCCATTTAACTGCTAACCAACACTCACTCCATCTATCGCATTCACACTTTCCCGATAGATGAGAGAATGAATGTATCCAAATCGCGTCCTCCCTTGCTTCTGTGGTTGGCTTTTGTGTGTGTGCGTGTCGATGTTCGGCATCCATCATATAAGACCTGAAGAGAAAAAAAGACAGCCGAACGAACAACCCAAAAGCGGACATATCTCCATCTACTCTACTGATTCATGCGATTCCTGGATCTCTGAGGCGAGTCAACTATTCAGTACTCAGTCCGGTTATCAACTGCAAACACACGGTGTTCCAGAAAGCGGTGTGTGTGTGAAAAATCATTTTATTTTTGCTCAACAAAATATCTTTTCTCGTTTCCCGTTCGTTTATTCACATAATTTACTTTTATATTTCGTTGTGTTTCGTTTTGTCTCAAAAATATTTTAAAAAATAAAAGCCACAATGAGTTACACACAGAAAAAAAAAGAATAAAAAAATAAAAAAAGAAAAGCAAGGAATGCAAGTGTAATCACCAAAGAGGTGCTTTGTGTCCTGAATTTAGTTTTTCTTCGTTTTCTCATTCGTTCTTCCTCTCACTCGGTCTCGGTCTTGCTCTGGCTCCTCTCGGTCTTGATTTTGAAATCGAAAAATTGTTTTTTAAATGTTTTGAATTAACAATAATTTGTAACTGCTCGCTCGAATTATTCTAATTTGTGTTTGTTTTCTTTTTCATTTTTCAGAAATTCCTTTTCTTTAAATTAATCGTGTGTGGTTTTTCTGTTATTTTTTTTATGTTTTTTTTTTGTTTGATGGACTATCGAATTTGTCTGTTGTTTTAAAAATTTATTGTGTTAGTAACTCTCTCTCTGTCATACGCACACAAACACACACACACATATAACGCACACTCTTTCAAAAACGAAAAAAAAAATCTCTCAAATCATCATCATCACCATCTCTTGTTCGCTCTCCGACTGTGCCCCGTCTGTGCATAAAATTTGGGCGTGTGTGTGTCTCTCTGGTGTGCTATATGTGTGATTATAAAACAAGATAACTATGATTGCTGATGCATGAATGAAAAATAAATGTTTAAAGTAATTTCATTCACATTCGCATTTCTCCTTCTCAAAGAAACACACAAGAAATCCACCAGCATACACGCAAACAAAGGAAGGAACCAACAAAATTAAAAGCAACAATCAATTAGAAAGTGCAACAATACTTTGAACATAAAACAGCGTTCCTTCCCAACCGACAAACCACCCAAAATCCCTTCCCTACCCCCCCCCCCGCTTGTCCTTCCGAAAAAACTTCAGTGCCACCATCCCTCCCACGAAACACATACATACTCCCATTGCCAGAGTGACTTTCAATTGAAAACCAACACATACATCATAAAGAGAGGAGAGTTACTTCCAAAAGACACAGATTCACAAATTCAAACACCCTGCCTGTGACCCCCCCCCTCCAAAAGAAAAAAGTAAAGAATAAGTTCACAAAATCACAAAATGTTTAGAATCGTGTTTAATTCGACGTGTGTGTGTTATTAATTGAAAGAAAAAAAATAAAAGAAAATCAAATAATTCAACTCATCAAGATGCTGTCCGGTGTTTAAACTCTACAATTATCTCACGGGTCTCCTCATCGTTCACATCAAAGAAAATCTCCAAAGAGAGAAAACCCATCACTTGAGGTTTGTACCGATTTTTTTTTTGTTTTTTATTTTCCTTGCCCATTCATAGCAGTTTTCAAAAAAGTCTTGTAGAGTAAATCAAAATCAAAAATTTGAAGAAAACAGTAACATGTCGAATCTTGTTTAAAACGATGATGAAAACGACAAGAGAGAAGACAAAAAAAAAAAAACAACATTGCTGCAGTTTTCCTAGTCATGTTGGAGTAAATGAGACCACTGGCTATGTGGTCATACCTAGTGGTAACCTCCTCAGAAAAGCAAAGCAAAAAAAACAGGCGAGGTCACCAAACAAGAAAAATTCTTGAGGAATTTCTCCCTTTATCTCACATCAGACTTTTGGAGAAAAGACGAGGAATTATCTTTATTTAGCTCTTCTCTCTCTCCGGTCTAAGAACACACATCTCATCAAACAGAAGTCTTCTTCTTATTCCATGGAACCTTGAAATCTTGTTTTATATTTTTTTTTCTTCTTTTCCTTCCTGGACCAGTGGTTGGTGGTTGGTTTGGATTTTTGATTAGAAAAGACACCATGAGTTTATTCATAGAGACACACGCACACACATTCATGCACACCCTCCTCTCTCCGGCTACGTCTCCGTCGCCAGCAAACAGCGTATGTGGATGGTATGCAACAGCAAGTTGAAATTACAATATCTCTGTATAACTCTCCCTTCATCTTAATTTTTTTTTTTCTGTTTTTCTGTTTGTTTGTCGTTGTTTTAAGTTAGATCTGCTTAATTTTGTGAATCAAATGTGTGCTGCACGCAGTTTCTTGATTTGCTTGGAGAAGAATAACACTGAAACAACATTTACATCCTAGTGTGTGCTTCGGATGATGATGACTGGGTTTTTGGTCGAGGGGAGAGAGAGAAACAGATCAATGTGGAATGTACCGCCTTGAGAGTTTGATTAGATTTGTAGTTTGACATTTTGCAGTCATTGCGCTCTCGGACTTTCAGTTTTTTTTTTTTTGTTTTTTTCCATTTTTCTTTTACTTTGATTTATTATTTTGTTTTGTATTTATGTTTTGTGTTGAAGAGAATCAACAGATTAATTGGCGGAGTTGGCGAGAGTTATTTGCAAAGTTCAGTTAGTCCCACCCGCTGCTGTACAATCGATTTCTTTGACAAGGGGGGAGGGAGGGGGGACCAGAAGATGTGAACCATTTCAGTGAGCCTATGGTTGGCTCTGACTCTGCAGTGATGTAATATTTCGGTAGAAATTTATAGATTGTTTATTTGTTTCAGCGTTTTGTGATCACATCATGAAGGGACCTCATCCTGTCCCGTTTCCTGTTTTTGTATGACTTGTTGATTTCCGTCTAATGACCTTGGATTGACTGTTGCTCTTTTATGCGACTGATGCTTATCCGCTGCCGTCGCCGCTCTACATATCTTATTAGTCTCAATTAATTGTGATTAACGTCATCGCTGACATGGATAACAGCAAAAAAAAAAAAAAAAACAAAGAAAACAGTTCGCTGCACTTACTCTGGCAATCGCATAGTATACACACACCCAACTGTGATGTGGTGTGCTGTATTATTATGCGTTTTGAATAAAAACAATACAGCAGCGCAGATAAGCGAACAAAGAATCAGCAGAACTCATGATTCTTCATCATCGTTCAGTTCCTGCTTATGAGTGTTTTATCTCTAGAATGGGCGGGTAGGGATGGAGTAATCTAGCATTGGATGGACGGGGAGATGCTGACTCATGGAATAGAGGCGATTTTGTGTTGTGTCATGTGGAGTCAATTTGAGGAAAACCAGGGGTGGCTTGTTTAAATATATTTTTCAAGCTTGACAACAGGAGGAAGTAATAATGAACACACCAAATTCCTTGAAAAAGTACACAGATACCCATTCTCCTTTAAGAACCCTTTGATTCCAATCCGAGGCCATCCTGAAATAAATGCTATTCATGACGAAATGTATCCTTCTCAAATGCATGTTTATTCTTAACCAAAAGTATCCTCCCCCGCACATCGACTCCAATGTAATTCAAAACCAATTGATTTTGTCTCTCGCTCTCCAGACTGTGTGGTGGTGTGTCACCAAGCGGACACCCCATTTCTCACTTCTTTGCCAGTTCGTCACATCTGCCGAAAAGGAAGGGAGAAATCCGTCAAGGATATTGTCCATGTAACAAACTGGTTTCCTTCCCCCCCCCCCTTTCACCACGCGCTTGAGAGCTGAGCAAGGAGAGCTCTTGACAAATGTGCGAATAAATGTGAAAAATTGAGGGTGTGCTTTTTTTTCTTACTTGTTGTCCCGGTCTAAGAGGATGTCAGATTAGAGACTGTTACTCTCTCGAGTTTTGAAATTCTCTCGAGTGCGTGTGTGTTGGTGGGTGGGTGGGTTTGTGTGAGTGTATGTTCGCTTGTTCTCTCTGAGTCTCTGCAAACGCTTTTGGGCGGGCGGTGGCTTATGTGAATTTGATTTTATTGTCCTTTGTGAGGAAAATCCACCCACAGGGTTTTTGGAAGCGATTCGATGTCCTTTTAGTGTGTCGATATATTCCACGTCTCCTATTCACAAAACCGAAAATCCCTGTGGACGTGTGACGTTGCAGTTCGAAGTCAAGGACCACGGATTCCTTGTGATTTCTTGCGAATCCTTGATCCCATGCCCGCCATATCTCGAATCATCCCTCTCTGTCATCAAATCCACAATCCCAGCGAAAAAAATTCGAAGATTTGATGCAAATTTGGATTTTTGAAAATTCGCATCCAATTCAGCGGCTAAGTCGTCCGCGAAGTGTACCCAATTGACTGCATTTTTCGGGCGAAAAATACACATTTTTTCGATTTTCAAAATTCCGACTATTTTGGATCCGGAAATGGATGGAGATCATGGCGTTGATGATTCTCCAAGGGATTACGAGGGATTTGAAGGAGTTGAGTGCCGCAGGACACTGGAAAATGCGACTTAAGGACACCATGGCTCAAATTTCAGTGCACTCTGCTGGGCTTCGTGGAACTTGTTGAGGTCGATATTTGATGAGTGTCGACTAAAAGGATTGCAGATGATCAGTCCAGAGATTCCTAGAAGCCCTCAGTTCCCTAGATAAAAAGCAATGAGATGGTTAGAAGATTTCTGCCCTTTCAATGAGTATCTGTTCGCAATTCATTTGCACACTTATTATGGCTGTGGAATAAGTGAAAGGGTGAATTGCGTGTTTAATCTCCTGCTTCAATTGCAGTTTGTGCCCCTAAAAGGGGCGGGCTACCGACGCGTTCGCAACCCGGTTCGACTTCGAGAAGAACACGATCTAAGCTTCCGATGAACGATTTCGAGGAGGATACGATCCAAGCTTCCGATGAACGATTTCGAGAAGAACACGATCTAAGCTTCCGTTGAACGATTTCGAGGAGGACACGATCCAAGCTTCCGATGAACGATTTCGAGAAGGACACGATCTAAGCTTCCGATGAACGATTTCGAGTTGTTTGACCGAATGCGATGCGATTTCCATTCTGATCAGAATACGAATGCGTTGTAAGCTAGCGAGCCTTGGAATTGTCAAGAATGCGAATTTTAGGGTCATCGCGTCAAAATGGACGTGGCCGTCAGGGCAAGTTACTTAGGAAGTTAGGAATCGCTGAAAGAAGCTAAAAATTGGTGATCGTCAGAGCGATTTACCTTAGAAAAAAAGGGAAGACGGAAAGAAACCTCGGACTGGTTCATGGTAACCTTACGCGGTAAGGATTGGTGCATGGCAACCTTACCGACGCGGTGAGGAGTGGACATCTCTAGTTCATGCATGAACATTCGCGACTCGCCCGGGATGAAAATGTAAACAACAGAAATTTCAGAGTCCGTCTAACAAGCCGTAAGCAGAGCAATTTTAAACGCGCCCGTCATGCTCTTTCATTCCATAGCCTTGTGGATGTTCATAAAAAGTGGACGCGATTCTCAGTACAAATTACATTCCAACGTTGCTTGGATTTCTGGGAAGCTTTGCAATTTATCGAACGTCTAACTAGACCCTCTTCAGAGCCCGTTCCGATATAAATGCCCGTCGCGCCCGTGTTCCTGAAAAGAGAAGAGCAGAATTTGACCCAGAAAAAAAGGAAAACCTGAAACGAGAAGAGCAGAGGCCCTGCCTAGCCCCAGGACACCTGTTTGGGTCCTGAGGGATACCCTACTCAGCCTTAGGACACCTCTTCGGATCCTAAGGATTTCCTACCTAGCCTCAAGGACACCTGTTTGGGTCCTGAGGGGGTTAGTTGGCTTAAAAAAAAAAATATATGTATCTTTGGCTAAAGAATAATGTCTGTTGAATGTGAATTCAATTTAAAGCACACATCATGCAAATCAACATGAGAATACAAAGTATGCCTGAATGATAAAGGAAAAGAGTTGGAAGCTTACAAATGGTATTTGCACCGAAGTGCAGTAACAACAAGGATTGTCAGGTTTCTCTTGTCTTTTGTTCCAATAGTCCCTGGTGGTCATCGTTCAGAAAGCACTTACCGGTCGCGCCCGCACTTATGCGAGAGATGTGGTAGGTCGTGAGACCGCTTACTAGCCTCCTCCAATAAAGGAAGAAGCCACCACATCAACACATTCACTCGCGAACAAATGCTTGAGACTTTAGTTTCGTTTATTCGTGTGTATCGTCGATTCGAATGCGAAATGCTATGCTTTCTTTGAGCTTGAAGCTACGTCTTAAGCCGTGTCTTATAGAATCGATCAGAAGGACTTGGTTGGCTGACTATTCGCGCGTCGTCTATTCGAATGCTAGTCTCAAGAAAGATCTAAACCCGGGTCTTAAAGTTTGGAAATCGGTCAAGAGAACTTCTTTCTTGAAAATTCATCAATATAGCTTCTTTCGTTGACTATTCGCTTGTCAATTAGTTTTTCAACTATTTCGCGACGTTAACCCCTCGTCGCGTCGATTTGGATGCGAGTCTAAAGCAAGATGATAGACCAGACTTCAATAGGACTCAGTTGGATGAGTATTTGCGTGTCCATTGGTTTTTCTTCCATTTCGCGATTTTATCCCGCGTTAATTCGAATACGAGTCTAAAGATGAATCTTGACCCGTATGTTTAAATCATAGCCTGTGTCTTCAAGTATGCAACTACGATCAACAGGATCGTTCGATGAGCGTTCTTGTGGCAAGTGGTTTTTTCTACGATTTGATGCGAAGGCGAGTTTCAAGCCAAATCTTAACCCGTGTCGTTTATTTGCACACGTGAAGGAGTAGTTGCGGACTTTCTACGATCTTACGTCTCTATCGCGTCACCAATTCTAATAGGAAATGAAAGTGGATTGCCTAATGTCTTCCGGTGACTCTTGATGATGAGAGATGTCTTAAAGAATTCTCATACGCTATGATCGCGACGAGTCAGATTCAGTCAAATAATTGACTTGCCCGCAAAATTCCCGTCCACGCGCGTTTTCCTGAAAAGAGAACATTTGATTAGAACCCTACCTATCCTCAAGGATACCTGTTTGGGCCCCTGAGCGGTTCCCTAACTATCCTCAGGGACAACCTGTTTGGAGTCCCCGAAGGGTCTCCTACCTATCCTCAAGGACACCCCTGTGTGAGGGCCTTGAGGGATCCCCTACCTAACTTCTAGGACACCTGTTTGATGCACTGAAGCCCCGACTTTAAACCGAAACTAATTGCCAATCCGTAGCAAGAAAATACGTTGCTAATCCGTAGCAAGAGAGCGCGTTGTTCGCAAAAAACGAATAATCTACCTAACCTGGCCCTATGAAGAACTATGTCCCCATGTAGCTGTCTACATATATACCTAACGGCCCTTTGTTCAAGAAGCTAGCTACCTATCCACTGACCTGATCTGATGTGTGGGTTAAGCTATCTGAAACCTAACTACCTAATCTAACCTACCTAGCTTGTCAATCTAAAGAGCGAATGTACCAAACCTGGTTTGGTTTTGTCGTACGCGAGATATTTCATGCATACACTCACTGTTTTGTCAAACATGAGGTAGGCATGAAATGTGCGATTCGCGATCACGATTCCTGTCTCTGCAAAAAATGGAAGAATGTGGGACCTACCTAGCTAAGCCTACTTTTGGAGAGAAGCTAAGTGTTTCTAAAAATGTGCCCAGCTCAGCTCAGATACGAAGGAGGAAGGAATGGACTGAAATGTAAATGAATTAGTCTAACGAATGGAACGAGGTTCTGAGCTGAGCTGATGATGTGTGCTCGTAGCTCAACAAAAATGCACACTTGCGGTGTACAAGTGGCTTTAAAACGACTTGAAATAAAAAGAAAAGAAGACGTTCTACCTAACCCCAAGGGGACGTCGGCTAGGAAATGTGGAAAATTATCGAATAGCCGAGTGTACGGCGAAAGTCATGAGCTCATTTGAATTAAACCCGATACTTGGGAACTGATGAGAAAATACCGACCTACGGACCGACTTAGGTTTGTGCACATGCTAGAACAGTTGACTCATCTGAACCGCTCATATTTACTACTCTTAGCTACTACTACAGACAACAAATAAATATTGACTTTCCATGTCCACATCCTCAAGTATAATAGCCGAGTGTGAAACTCTAACAACCGAAGTGCTTAAAGGGTGCACTAGCCGACAGAAGAGACGAGCTGGGATTGCGATTCAACGAGAAGGCCGAACGAAGACCTCCATCAAGCTACGATTCATAGTTATAATTTATAGCTTTAAATTGTTTACAAAGACCGGGGATATCGATACCGATATAAGCAAGTCACGACAAAGATCATTGATACCGCAACAGAAGCAAGTCTAAACAAGCCTAGACAAGGACAAGGATGCTCGAAGAGCTTGTTCAGGAACAACCGCGTGGGCAAATATTAAACAAACGCGCCCGTCGTGCCTTTGCTGGCAATGTACCTGAAAAGAGAAAAGAAGAAAAGAATTTGACCCAGAAAAAAAGGAAAACCTGAAAAGAGAAGAGCAGAGGCCCTGCCTAGCCCCAGGATGCCTGTTCGGATCCTGGGGGATTCCCTACCTAGCCTCAGGGACACCTGTTTGGGTCCCGAGGGTTGACCTACCTAGCCTTAGGATACCTCTTCGGATCCTAAGGGTTCCCCTACCTAGCCTCAAGGACGCCTGTTTGGCTCCTGAGGGGGTTAGTTGGACAAAAATATATTTATATGCTTTGCTAAAGAATAATAAGCTCTGTGTGTGCATGCATGACTTTAAGTGAAAAAAAACCCGTTCGTGACTATCATTGCTTGGCATTTAAGTGAGAACACACAATTTATCATGCCAGGAAATGATTTAAAAATGTTTGAAAGATAAGGAGAAATAGTTGGAAGCTTACATATCTTTTGGTTGCACCGAAGTGCTGTTGCTGGAATCATTGTCAGCTTTCTCTTGTCTCTTGTCCCTGGTGGTCATCGTTGGGCCGCTTGTGGCCATCGTTCAGAAACATTTAAACACTTTTTCGGCCCGCCCGCGGATATGCGAGATGTGTGGTAGGTCGTGAGACCGCTTACTAGCCTCCTCCAATGAAGGAAGAAGCCACCACATCAACTCATTCACTCGCGGGCACAAAGTTTATTCGAGTGTATCCTCGATTCGAATGTAAAATGCTATGCTTTCGTTTTCTTTTAAGCTAGGTCTTAAGCCGTGTCTTATAGAATCGATCAGAAGGATCTCGTTCGCTGACTATTCGCGCGTCGTCGTTTCGAATGCGGGTCCCAAACAAGATCTTAGCCCGAGTCTTTACGTTTGAAAATTAATCAATAGAGCTTCTTTCGTTGACTATTCGCTTGTCCATTAGTTTTTTAACTATTTCGCGACTTTATCTCCTCGTCGGGTAGATTTGGATGCGAGTCTAAAGCAAGATGATAACCCAGACTTCAATAGGACTTCGCTGGATGAGTATTGGTGTTTCTACCATTTCGCGATTTTATCCCCTCGTCGCGTCGATTTGGATGCGAGTCTAAAGCTGGAACTTGACCCGTCTTGTTTGTTTGTCGCGTTGCCGCGAAAGAATACTTTTGCTCATCTTTTTCTACCATTTCCCGATTTGATCGCGTCGTATCTTCGAATGCGAGTCTAGATTTTATTTTTACACGCGAAGGACTCGTGTGTCAAATGGTTTTTCGTCGTGTCGTCGATTCGAACGCGAAATGCTGTGCCTTACGTTGAGTCTCAATCTAAATCCTGACCATTGTGTAATAAGCCTATCCCCAGGATGCCTGTTTGGATCCTGAGGGGGGGGTTCCCTACCTAACCTCAAGGACACCTGTTCGGGTCCTGAGGGGGTTAGTTGGAAAATATTTGAATATGAAAAAAGGAAGCTAAGCATGCAGACCCGAAACCGTTTTCATGCTAGCATGTGACATTGCGAACGAGAGTCATGACTCATTATTCAATTGTCCGATGTATGCATTCGTAGAAAATAAAATGAAAATAAATAAGAAAGTGTTTACAAGTAACCTTGTGTACCTTCTGCTTTGTTGTTCAGCTTGTCTAGACTTCTGTGGGCCTCTTGTGACCATGCATCTGTTGTTGGTGTTGATCCTTGATGGGCTGCTTGTGGCCAAGGACCGAAGGGCCGACTGGTAATTCATGAGGGAAAGGGTGGCCCGAGGATAAATCGCAAACGAACAACCAAAAATAATCGCTATTGAGTTCACGCCAACACATCGACGGACTAGTGGTGGGTGACAATCGAAAAAAAAAAAAACAATCTCAAGCAGCATCCGACGGCAAATGGTGCAAGAGCACGAAACCACTAACCACCCACCACGAATTGAAATTAAAATTTCAAGTACTTCGAATGCATCTGCACGACGCTCCAGAAAGAATGGTGTGTCAACACGACAACAAAAAAAAAGCCGAACAAATATTTCAACCGAACCGCGATATCTCTGAGCAGATGTGTGCCAAGAGTTGACGGAACCGAATCAGCTGCTCGGGATCTAAGCGTGTCTTCAAGGAAATTCCGCGCTTGTCCGTCGTAAACCGATCATGATTAAACTCAACCATGTACAAGACTTCGATAATAGAGGACGAAAAAAAAATTTAAAAAAATTATAAGTCGGCAAAAAACAAAAATATCCCGGTCATATGCCCCCGACGACGGTTCAAGACTGTTTCCTGCGCCACAAGAGTCTGATAATAGACGAAAAAAAAAAAAAAATCAAAAAATCCATCAACAGTCGTCAAAAAAAGCGAGATAAATGTCCCCGAGACTTTTTACGATCGCTAAAGCAATATGAATTACCCACCCGCACACCCCCAATGCTCTCCTCACAGTCCAGAATCCATCAGAGTATGCATCACCAAAAAAGTTGCCCAAAATCGATGAAAATTTCGGAAAAATTCCCAAAAAATTGTACCCAGTGCTTGGTTGTGGGTGAGGGGGGTGGGGTACGTCGTCGGAGGGGGGAGGGGGGGGGGGGGTACATACCGAGAGCATGAGTACGAGCCGAGAGAGAAAAAAAAATTTTTTGAAAAAAAAAAATTCTCCAGATGTGCACCCCACCGCGGCTAGCGAGAGACTGAGGCCGCTCCCCCTCCGAGGGGACTCTTATATAGCCTCGGGTACCCCTCCGGGGTGCACTCAAATTTTTCAAAAATTTTTCATTTTTCGATATTTTTTCGCAGATTTTTTCACGGTTTTTGTATTTTTTATTATTTTTCACAGACGCGGAGTGTTGGGGGCGATGGAGGGGGTCTGGGGAGGGGTTTTTGGGACTTTGTGGGCTTTGAGAGGTGGTTTGAAGGGGGCTTGATGTGCGAAATTTGTTGGTTTCGAATGAGTGTGTGAGGAATCGATTTTTGATTAGTTTACCGAGCGAAGGGAGGGTCATTGTGGTCTCAAACTCATACAAGGGTCATGTCCACCTTCACAAGCGTTGGTTGGAGGCATTGTGGAGTGCATTATCGATATTCGGTGACAACGAGTCCCACTATTCATCCTGTCTGCCATTTCGATTTGTCTTATGCAGGTGCTGTCACGATCGAAGACGAAATGAACGCCGGCAAAAATGAACCACTTCAAGATTTGCCTCCCAGACGTGTGTGCTCATCTCTCAAGAACTGTCTGCCGATTGACTCGATGCCGTGACATGTTCGTGTCTTTTTCAACTCGTGGATTGCCCCTGAGCATTAATTTGCAAGATCCCCTCAGTTCCCGACGAGGAGTGTTTTCAGCGACTTTTCGATAGCCCTCCATGCAATTTCTGTGTTTTGACTCAATTTTCGGTGTCTTCTTGGGATTTTTGACATTTTTTCGGTTCGATTTCATGAAATTCCACCTCTGTTTCCATTCACACGCACGACAGACGATCTCTGAAGCCATTCCGTCGACATCACAGTCAATTCGAAGTTCCAGGCCGAAGCCAAGGACCATGGATTCCTTGCAATTCCTTGCGAGATCCTTGATCCCACAGCCTCCATATCTCGACTGAGCCCTATCTGTCATCAAACCCATAATCTCAGCGAAAAAAAACCGAAGATTTCATGCAAATTTGCGTTTTTGAAAATTCACATCCAATTCAGCGGCAAAGTCGACCGCGAAGTGTACACGGTTGACTGCATTTTCCGGGCGAAAAATACACATTTTTTTGATTTCCAAAATTCTGACGATTTTGGATCCAGGAATGGTTACAGATGATGGGGGAGATAATTTCCATAGGAATTACGATCAATTCGAAGGACCTGAGTGCCCCAGGACTCCACAGGACACCAAAAAAGGACGCCCCCCTACAAACACCCATCCGCTCGGTTTGAAACTTGTTGAGTTCTGCACTCAACGTCTGTTGATTGTATTTTTAGTCTACAAAACCGGGAACCGGTGATCCGACAGAGAGACAGACAGAGAGACGCACCCCACCCCACAGGCGATGTCCATTTTAGGGATGTGTTTTTGTTGAATCCTTTGGGATATAATCAGTGAGATCCACCATGGCGACATATTGTTCCATTCCATGTTGACATCCTTACAGCAGTAATTGAGTGTGTATGCCTGCCAACCACCCACGTACGTACCTTCGTATATAAAGAGCGACGAACCATTATGAGAGAGGCAGGAGGTGAGTGGCACACACTTAAATTTCATGTAACAGGAATTCGTGGATGATGTGCACACACCAGGGAGCTTATGTGTTCGTGCGAAGAAGAGACAAGGATATACCTGGGTGTGTGTATCATTTTGAAGATTCGGCGCACTTCAAGGATCCTTTCTGGTGGTGGTGGTGGTGGTGGTGTTGGACTTATCACACGAGCCTGGTTAAAGGGAAAGGCAGGCAGGCACACGCAAGAGGGACTTAAAAATGGCAACAGTTTGTTTGCAGAAAAATTGAACATCGCGAATTACCTAAACATACCTTTGCCGTCCCCCTCCCCTCCATCTGTAATCACCGAGGGAACGTGTCACCTATGTACACAGGACCGACGTAGGTGTTGCTACTTACGTGTGTACATACGTCATCGTCTCTGACACGTGAAGGGGGATTTTGTCCTTTTTTTCCTCCCTGCCTGAGCTGTCCTTCCCTGGCAGGGTGAGATGTAATGTGCGTGGGTGTGCGCCTCAGACTCCGGCCTGAGAAGAGAAGTGGATAAGAACTGGCCATGTCGATTGACGTATTTAGTTGCTGTCCACACATGTTCGGTAATCATTCAGATCCGTCAGTCCATTGCACCGCCTTTTTCGAATTCCAATCGTCGTCTCATTATGATGCTAAATACCCTTTGATTTGCATTTGACAGCCAGCCATCACATGCGTCCGCAGAGATAAGAGAAATTTTATTCAAATCACTCGCCGCCTTCCCTTTCCTCGGTCTATTTTTAAACTTTCCCTCCTCCTCTGTTCGCACTTTCCTTCTGTAAACTATTGTTTTGTCTCTTATCTTTTTTTTTTGTTTTTGGTTCTTCTGATTTCTCGTCTCGGACAAGATGTATCGCCGCATGCCTGCTGTACTTTTCCATTCTTCTAGAAAGTCACTGGCGGCGACGCATTATCGTACCGCATATCCGCCTCTCGTCGAACCCACCACATGGAACATGATCTCTGTGAGCGACAAACAACGGCCGACGGTCGACAGCCGACAGCTGGCGGCAATTGATGATAATTCTGAAGCTGGGGGTCAAACACACACTGATATCCTATTGCCATAAGTCTCGGCTTTTTGTCGTGTTCTCTCTTCGGCGCGATTGCTCGTTCGAGCAATCTACATCGAGACCCGGACGTCTGGCGACTGAATGCAAGCTAGTTCGGAGTGCTGCGTAGGTCCAAGGAACTGTGCTGATAAGCCTAGAGAGACATCGCCGCGGACGCTTCGGGGTATCTTACATTTCAGGCCTTCGATTGGGGACTAAATCTGAATGTCATCACCGCCAAGCTGTTGAGGAGTTGAGGACTCATCACTTGCAGGACAACTTGGCAAATCGAGGACGTTATCCTTGTTCCAAGAATCGCCCGTTGATAGCCTTCGTAGAGAGAGCGAAATAACAAAAACGCCAAACAAACATTTCTTGAACGTGAAAAATCGACTTTTGCAGCAAAAATGACTGCCAAATTTCTGGGCCACCAGAAATTTCAGCAGGGGTTCTGGTGATTCGTATGG
The DNA here is from genome assembly GCA_964034865.1 of Eristalis intricaria. Taxonomy (NCBI): domain Eukaryota; kingdom Metazoa; phylum Arthropoda; class Insecta; order Diptera; family Syrphidae; genus Eristalis; species Eristalis intricaria. The sequence continues at coordinate 26,169,768 of OZ035878.1, forward strand.
AATTTTCAACAACCTATATCTCGAGAACGGTGCGTCTTACGAGGGAAAACCAGTACATATTTTTTGTAGCTCGTGACTTGATCTAGAGGATGGCATTGGAAAATTTACCAAATTACCATTATTTGGGCAAATTTTTGAAAAAAAACCGGGAAATTTGTTTCTCTGGCACAAATTATATGAAATTTTACATCGGCTATGAAGGAAGGTCGATCGGAATTGTTGCTCTTGACGTGAATTCACATTGTGCGAATTTTCATCACGCTCAATCACCGGCAAGGCGGTAATTTACATTATTGTCCAACGAAAAGTCCCTTATTCGTTAAAAATTATACCCTTATAACGGTATATTTTCCCGTCCTCCTATTCCATTCTCTAGATCAAGTCATAAGCTACAAAATCGTCCTCAGTCACTTTGCTATAGGACGCACGGTTTTTGAGATATGAGCAGTCAAATTTTGCAGGCGCGCCATTGGATCATATCCAATCTGTGTTATACTCCTTATCAATTTCTGACCATTGTTTGACAACAAATTTGTTGTTTAATGTGACTTGGTGCAGTTGTTTTGAATTTCCATGTTTGCTTCTTGTCCTTATCTATTCTCCCACTCTCTCTTGTCTGCTAAATTTAATCTATTTCTCTCTCTTTCTTCTTCTCTCTTTTCAGTTCGATTTGCAACGCTAACCTCATCCTAAGCTCGTCTTGCAAAACGCACAATCGTCTTTACTTACGTGTTTGCTTTCTGTTTTAACGCCCGTTTATCTTGTCTCTCTCTATCTCTTCTTTTTATCTGTAACTCTTATTATTTGTTTCTGTCAAAATTTGTCAAAATTCACTGAATTAAGTAAAAAAAAAAAAACAAAATTAGATAGAAATTTAAAGTTACACAAACGTAATCTCATAGTTAAGGCAACTTGTGCAAAGTCTATATATGTGTGTGTGTTAGTGAACGAGATGAATATTAAGCACGAGTGCATCAACTGAACACAACCCTTTGGAGCATTTTTTTGAACGATCGAACCCCCGTTCTTGTCTAAACTCAAAGGTAAGTCCGTGTTACTCATACATAGCATGTGTCATGTCGTTTGTTTTGTTTTTTTTCCTATTGTTCCTCTGATGAGCAAGAGTCTCGATGACGACAATATTCTTGATGACTCTTATTAACGGTCGAATTGAGGATACGAGTATCCGGTGTGTGTGTCTGATTTTGGGGAATTGCAAAAGTTCGCAGGCGCTTATCAGAGGAGAGTTCGTCTACCGGAAGAATGATGATGAGTGCGACTGTGTTGGGAGTGGTTGGGAACGGTTTGGCCGAAGCCGTGTGTGTGCAAGTGACTCAGCCCTTCACACACCAAGGCACAAGTGTGAAGCCTTAAACAGTATTTACAGATCACTGAAGAATCACTTACAATTCACCGTTAAATTCATGGTAATTAGTTTGAAGGATTTTTTATTTTTTTTTTTTCATTTTGATTTATCGCCTGTGTGTGGATTGTGTTGCACATGCACAAGGCCAACCCCAAATTGAAAGCTGAAACGGCGAACGCGGGGGAGAAAAATAATATCAAACACCCCTCGCCGGACACACACACAAAGACGCGCGCCGTCCTTAGAGAAGTTGAAGGGCGATGATGAATATAGTATTACATCTAGGGGGTTGCTAAGAGAGTTTGTCTTTGATTGCACACCCACACACGCACAGAGATATCCCCTCAGAGCGCCTGTGTGCCTATCAAATGGGTTAAGTACATTCCTCAGTAAGGTAGGCTTTAATTTGTGACGTTGCGCGCATACACACTCAAGTGCGACACGGTTGCACGGTGTTTGGTTGTTTCGGCAGGCACTGGGGGATTCCCCAGCCTTACTTACTGTCAACGACTAATTGGAGAATATCCGCAGTGTATATGCACCGATGTAGGCCAAGCATCCTCTTCACGTAGGGTTTTTGTGTTTTTTTGTGACACTCACATATCCATCCACCCTTTCGTCCATTTCTGCATCGAGCTTGAAAGTCTATTTTAGTGGTGATTACTTGGCCAGCCACCCGTTCAATTCTTCGTTCAAAAAGCAAATCTCTTTCTTGCACAATCATATGCGCCAGGGCAGTGTCATTATCTCTGGTTGGCTTTGTGTGCGTGGTCTTATCTCTCAAAGGCAGCGAGCATTCACCTCATGAATCCATCTCAAACCATTCAATTCATACAGACCATGGACCGGGCGAGGGACGCGAGGGGATAAACATTGATTTCCTTGGACCAGAAGGATCCACCTGGTTACTTGTTGATTTCCTTGTTAATTCTCCTGTATTCCCATTGAAGTTCCACTCCCTATTATCCACAAGGATCTATTTCCATCCATCCATCCGTCTATCCATGCACACACAGACTAGAACAACAACACAATCTGTTTTCAAAATCATTCATGCGTTACGTTTCCAGAATTTTCATGATTTCATGTGTAAGACGGCCTCTCGTCTCCTCTCCATTCCATTCACTGAACGTGCAGTCCTTAATTCACATGTTCTCTAAACCATCCAACCAACCAGTCATGCTCTCCCTGGCCTCCCTTCCCACTCTTCCACCCGATGAATCCACACTCCTACCGGTGGTGTATGTCCATTTGTTTGGGGAGCCAAAGAAAAGGAGCACACACAGCAAACAAAAAACAAAAAAAAAGGAAACCGGATAGGAGGATGCACGAGGGGGAGAGAGGCGCTTGGGAACTGGGTGAATTCAGGATTCACATTGCATGACATGAAGATTAGTATTCGGTTTCACATTAATGTGCCCAACAATGGAATACGAAGAGCCGAATTAATTTGCTCCAAATCAAAACATTGCCAAAACAATGGTTACCAACCATTAGACCAACTAGACACAGCGAAAGGAGTAAGTAGGGTAACTGAGCTCTGAATTAGGCTCAGATTGCAGCGACATGAAACCATGCCAATAATAGGCTTCCGTGGGCGAGTTTTGCGCAGCAGTTGCTACGTGGCTGCTTAATGGATTGGTGAACACCTTCGGTTTCATCTAAGGCTTCCTGCCTCTCGATACGATCGAGGAATGAGCGGGTTTTCGTTTAAGAATATCCATTCGCCATCAGCATTGTCCTTCTTATCCTTCAAAGCAAAAATTCATCACATCACGCACAGCAAACGTCAACCTACGCGTACAGACACACCCCCTCATTTAAATTCAATGCGAGAACAATATTTATTTTTAGGACTTCCGAAGTTCACAATCGTCGTTGTCGTCGTCGTCATCGTTTCATTTTTAGGACTTTAGGCGTCGTAAAATCTTCGTTACACAGTGAATTTCATTCTCTCTCTCCTCGTACTTCGCGAGCGCCCTCATCGACATGTGCTATTCGAAGATTTGTTTTATTTTTTTTTGTGTGTGCAGCAATTGAATTGTTTTGTTGCTGACGACTCTGAGGGTATCCTTGTGACAGTGTGTGTGTGTGTGTGAATGAAGAAGCAAAAATTACGCGCTCTCTTGCAACGTGAATGGCAAATGGCACTCTTCCACCACGAGTTCAATAGAAAGGGCGAGCTGTGAAAGAAGGGAGAAAAAAAAAAAGAAAAATTAATTTTAAGGGTGACTACATTTTGCGATGTAAGATTCCCCCCGAGATATTAACAACAACCACCACCAGCAGCGCGACAGTACACACAGCCACACCCGCACCGCCATCCTCATGCTCACACCGCCAACATCAGAAACATACCCCCAGCAGCAGCCGCAGCAGCAGCAGCACATCACCACCATCACCAGGAGAGAAGCAGAAAAGTCAGATGGCAGAGGGTGGCAGAAACAAAAGTGAAAGGCGGCGTGGCACAGCACGGCACGGCGCGGCGCTGCGATAGGTTTTTATTATGCACTGCGTTATTTTTTCCTTCCGTGATTGAACTCAAATTTCATTCTCTTCCTGGCTGACTTTATATTTTGCCCGATTTTCCGATAGAACGTTGCGTTTATGTGGCGAGCCTGTCGTTCCCGGGCGCGCGCTCATTGTGTGTCTGTGTGTGCGCTGCGCGATATTGGGAGGGTTGGAGGATAAGAGTTCATTAAGCCTGTCCCTCGTTCATGCCCCCCCCCCCCCATCAAATCCATCCCACTCGCACTCGCATTCGCAAAGTGTTTTGCAATTATACGGTACACTAGGCGGGTGGTGGACTTTTGAAGGCAATTCTTAACTGTTGATGATTGGTTCGACGTCGGCACAGCGAAGGAGAATTCCCTCTCAATCTTGGCCAGGCTGAGGAGTAGCACCTTTTAAATTTGTTGCCACCGAGCGAGGTGGTGAGGTGGTGGTTCAGCGGAGAAGTGGATGTTGAGCTCTTGAGGGCCAGATTGGGGATTATTATTTTTTTTTGTGGGGAGCCTCGGCCTCTCGACCTCTGCGGCGTAATTTCATTTAATGCCGTATCAATGGCAAGCGTGGGAGCTTTGATTGACTTCGCAGCGGGATTACAGTTCCCTCCAGAGAGGGGGGTCCTTTCTGTGCTGTGAGTGGGTCAAGTGGTTGGGAGAAAAGTTAAATAACAGCGCCAGTGTATGTGACACTTTGTATCTTGAAAAAATCCCCCTCTTTCAGGTCGCAGTGTGGTCAATGTCCTTGGGAGTGCCCCCTCCGAAATGCTGGACCATTGTGAGAATAAATGAAGGCACAATGGTGTTCATGAATAGATCCACGCCGGCTTAAGGTCGACGAGAACATCAAGTGCAGATGAGGACATCCATTCCCTCCTCCATCCAACGACGATCCACTTAAGAACTTTAACCGATCCACACGTCCAAAACGAATTCAAATTCCCTAATTAGCAAAGGCACTCACCACATCCCATTCACTGATGACGTCAGAGTGCGAAAATTCAACTTGAAATCGTCGATTTTTCCCTGAAAACCGTCGGAAAATCCACTGAAAGTGATCACATCTCTATCAGAACAATTAAAACTATGATCTAAAAGCATTTCCCCCCGAAAATGCATGTTTTCTTGGAAAATCAAGAAAATGCACGATTTCGCCGAAAAAATGCAGTAAATTGGGAAACGAACTGAGTCGACTTTTTCTGCTGAGAAATGTTCATGAAAAATTTGAAGGAAATCGGCGAGGAAATGCGAAAATGAGACGACGTCAAATTCGGGAAGTTGAAGCAATAAGAGGTGTCATTTAAAGCTGGCTCGAACATTCCACCAAGAGCATGGCCTTTCGAGATCTAAACTTACTACGCTTCTGGGTATAATGCCCTTTTCATTTTGATATACCATGTCCTTAGATTCATCCCAGCAGACGTGATAATCGTTTCACAAAATAGGATAGACCATGAATAGGCCACAATAAAAGATGAAAAGCACTAGTTTAGTGACATGGCAGTGAAATGATAGGCTTATATCTAGATTGGTGTCATAGCTACAGACATTTTTGCGAAGTTTCAAGTCATTCCTCCATCAGATACAATCACAATCCTCTCCGATACCCCGACTTCAATGGGGCAGAGGAGGACATCTCGGATTTTAACTCTCAAAAGTCTTCCAAGCCATGGCTGTTCACACATTTTGTTTTACTACACTTCTACATAAAATTTCCTATCCATTGTTATATCCCACATCCTTGGATTCGTCCTGGCTATCGAGAAACTCGTTCCAGAAGACAGGATAACCTCTGAAACCATGCATAGGTCGCACTTAACACTAGTTAAGGCGTATGCCAGTAAAATTTCGGGTTCATATCTAGGTTGGTGTAATAGCTAGAGGTATTTATGTGAAGTTTCAAGTCATTCCACCATCAGATACAATCACAATCCTCTCCGATACCCCGACTTCAATGGGGCAGAGGAGGACATCTCGGATTTTAACTCTCAAAAGTCTCCCAGGCCATGGCTGTTCACACATTTTGTTTTACTACACTTCTACATAAAATTTCCTATCCATTGTTATATCCCACATCCTTGGATTCGTCCTGGCTATCGAGAAACTCGTTCCAGAAGACAGGATAACCTCTGAAACCATGCATAGGTCGCACTTAACACTAGTTAAGGCGTATGCCAGTAAAATTTCGGGTTCATATCTAGGTTGGTGTAATAGCTAGAGGTATTTATGTGAAGTTTCAAGTCATTCCACCATCAGATACAATCGCAATCCTCTCCGATACCCCGACTTCAATGAGACAGAGGTGGACATCTCCGATTTTGACTCTCAAAATTCTCCCAGGCCATGTCTGTTCGCAAATCTTGTTTTATTACATTTCTACATTAAATTTCCTATCTATTCTGACATCTCACATCCTTGGATTCGTCCTGGCTATCGAGAAACTCGTTCCAGAAGACAGGATAACCTCTGAAACCATGCATAGGTCGCACTTAACACTAGTTAAGGCGTATGCCAGTAAAATTTCGGGTTCATATCTAGGTTGGTGTAATAGCTAGAGGTATTTATGTGAAGTTTCAAGTCATTCCACCATCAGATACAATCGCAATCCTCTCCGATACCCCGACTTCAATGAGACAGAGGTGGACATCTCCGATTTTGACTCTCAAAATTCTCCCAGGCCATGTCTGTTCGCAAATCTTGTTTTATTACATTTCTACATTAAATTTCCTATCTATTCTGACATCTCACATCCTTGGATTCGTCCTGGCTATCGAGAAAATCGTTCCAGAAGACAGGGTGTCTTGCGAGACCGTGGTTAGGTGGGAAAAATGATGAAAAACACTAGTTTAGACGCACTCCACTGAAATTTCGGGTTTCTATCTAGGATTATGTAATATATAGATATATTTCTGCAAAGTTTCAAGCCATTGCACAATCAGATGCGAACAGAATCGCCCCCCATTTCAATGCGCCAGAGGAGGTCGTCTCGGTTTTTGCCTCGTAAAAGCCCTCCAGGACGCTCTCGTTAAAAAACCCCACCTTATCCATTTTCTACACTTAATTTCCAATCCATCGTGGTATCCATGATCCTTGGATTCGTCCTAGTTCCCGAGAAATTCGTTTCACAAAACCAAGTTATCATAAAATCCACTTCGACGAAAACACGTTTATTTTCAGCAAAAAAATGCGACCCAATTGTGATGCCGGTTTACTGCATTTTTTCGTGCAAGAAATGTCATATTTTAAAAAGTCGTTTTTTAAGTGTCTGTGCCGAAATTTCACCTCAAATGCATGTGACTGAGTGTGGCGGGGATAATTGAAGTGAACTCCATCAAAAAATTCGATCGGAATCCCTGGAAATTCGAGAAAAGTGCGTTTTCCATATTTCGTGACGTCACCAATCGGTTCGTGTGAGAGAGAAGAATTGTTGCTTCTCTGGCAATGCTTGGCTTTTCATGCAAATTGAGTGATGGATGGTTGGAGCTGTTTTTCATCGTTAAACGAGTGAAAATCAACGGAAAACACTTCGAATGGAGTGTATTGAATTATTTCTCGTGGATTTGGTGGGTTTTTTGTTGGTTTTCGGGGGAAATTCAACGTCGGTTGGTTGGTGTGATGGCAAAGCCACGGTGTTGCCATGCGTGGTATCTTTATGGAGGGCGTTATGTTCGCATCAGAATTTTAATTTTCGATGTGAAATCGAATATCAGGGCTCGTAACGACGCGATGGAATGCTCCACAAATCAGGGTGCACGCAGCCCTAAGAGGGAAGCGCTAAGTGGCCGCATAGCTTGACGTCCTCTATCTTTCAGTTCCCTCCGAAGAAACTCATTTATTGCATTTTTTTTCTCTGAATCCAGACGTAGTCAGTCATCGCAATTGACGACGGCAACGAATGTGTGGGGGGATCAGTAGTCAGGCTGGCTCTGTTTTCAATTGACAAAGAATTTCTTTTTCCACGAGATGAGCATTCTCTGGAATAAAACCGGACCGGAATTCATCATCAGTGCACCTTCTCTCTCTGTCGTATTTCCTCTGCAATAAGGTGAAAAAGTATATACATTTCCACTTTACACCACCGCGCCGAGTGGCGGGGGTGAACTGGACTTGGTTTGGTTTCTTATATCTCTAGGTTGCCTTCGGGGGACGGTCCTGCCTGCTGCACGAGGGTGCGTTGCAATGTGTGGAAAGGTACACCACCGCCCTCCCTTTTGTAGGTCTTCAAAGTACCTAATTAATTGATTTAATGCTACTGCCAACCGTCGCCATCAGAAGTATTAAATTGTTTATGCCAGCATCCTTCTGTGAAACTTAGTCCTTCCGGGAACTCCCCTCGTTCACCCACCCCAACTCCACATCTCCCCGTGTGGTGTGGTATCGTGTATCGAGCTCTACTATGCGGTGTAACTACGTGGATCTTAAAGAACTAGCGCTTTGATACAACAAAATGTTTTTCCTTATTGCAAAGGCAAGGCAGTGTGTTCGTTGTTCGCGTGCCTTGCTCCCGTTTTGGTGGGTGGGGTGTATTCTGAGGGGTTAATTGAATTTTCCGTACACACAAACACACCATCGGAGGGGGAGAGGTTGATGGGGCGGAAGACGGTTTGTATTTATTGTGCACACAAGTGCTGCAATTTTGGTTTTTGCGTGTAAATGAGGGGGGACGACAAACAATATCTTCGGAAGAGGAAGATGGTAAATAGGTTCAATAATGAACACCGAACGGAACCGCAGAAAAATTACAAGAGGATGCACGGCACCTAACCTTGTTAAGGCTCTCAATGCGCCCTAACTAGTTTATGAATGGGAAAGTGTGGGCGGGTAGGCTTTTAAGATCGAAGACTGAAATAGAACTCGCGGTGGTGAGGAGAAGACTCACTCCTCTCACCTCAGAGAGAGAAACTGCACTCACCGAGAGACTCTCTGTTAATAAATTCACCTTCAAACCGTTTAAGAGACCTCTGATTAACAATGTGTTTTTTATTTTATTTCAGATATTGAATATTGCCTCAACGACTTTAACCGTGACGACTTTTGACAGTGCTTGGTATGTATCTTTACTTGTTCGTTTTTTTTTTTTTTTTTATTACTTTCAATGTATGGGAAAAATTCTCTCAATTACCTCTGCTTTAACATTAAGAAATGATAACTAACTCCCTCTGCTGCATAGTCTTCATCTTGCAATCTATGTGAATACTCATCCACATCCACGCAGTGCAATTATACCCGTTAATTGGAAGCAGAGTGTGTATTTAATCTTCATCGCATAGCATTCGATAAGCCCACTCGAGCACTCGAACCATGGCTCACTAGACATAACTGGAATTCAATTATTTGAAGAGGATAACGCTGGAGAGTATTATCCATATTTTTATCCCCCTTCCCCCCACATCCCCAATCTAGTCCACCAGTCCGTGCGTTCCGCTGTATCTCCCATTCTCTCTTTGAAATACATATGTATACAGCCTCTGGTTCTGGTTCTACCTCTACCTCTGCAACTGGCACTGCCACTGGCACAGTCAAAGCCACTACTACTCTACTGTGTATACCACCACCATCCATCGAGGGTTATGAATTTCTATTCGTTTCGTCTGAATTTCTGTCTGGGAATCCGGTGAGAGCTGGAGGTATATCATCCAAGGTATCCTGGATACCATGCAGCAGGTTCCATGTTGCATCGGGGGGTTGAGAAAGTCAATAGTATTGTACCTTGTTTGCGAGCACATTTCTGAGGCGGTCTTTGAGAGATTATATCGAGTGTAGTGTATTTGAGAAAATAAAACCCACCCCTTCTGGCCATGAAGAGGCTTTGGAATTAAAATAATCTGCCAGCCAGGTTGTCTAATGACGCTTCAGAAGTCCTCTCAACATGCCAAGTTCAGATAAAATGAGTTATTCCAAAAAAGGGGGGGCGACTGAGCTTGCATAAGCCGCTCCCACAGAGGGGAAGTTGATCAGTCACATGTGACCCTTGCCTGGGTTAGGGATGTTTTTTTTTTTTTTGCAATTTTCATCCCGCGGAGAGCCCGTGAGTGAGTATGTGCGAGGCACGCACCTTCTTAAAGACATTCGTTCCACAAGCTTGTTACTCAACATTGTCTGTCTCTGGGGACATCATTCCAAGTAGCCCCTGATGACATTCTTCCCACAGAGTGTTTCCAGCCCGGGTGTTCTCGTGTCGTGACGGAAGAGCACATCGCACGATTTTCGATAAACTGCGACGATGTTGTCCGAAAATCCGATGAGTTTCACTCCACCAGGTAGCGTATTTAATCCTTCGCCCTTAGGCAAAATTGCTCTCATCCTCCATGCGGACCAACTGGCCGCCCACTGTATTCACATGCATCACTCAGAGGGTTGTGTGCTCATCGTGAATTTATTGAATTTTCCCCGGACGTTGTGACACGCGAAATTCCATCCCAATTTTGTCTGTCGCCACCCATACCCTTCACCTCATCCATCATCACTCTACCATGGCTGCAGGCGTGACGGCAAAACGCGCCGCTCACCTGTCTGCAAACCATCCTACCCAACCAGATGAAGTTTCATGCTGGATGGAGCACAGCACTTTTAATTACGTGCTGATGATGATGATTTGCTGGCAAATCTCACGCTGACCGGTTGCCATGAGGACCGCCACAGCGCCATGATGGTGGATACACATTCCAGCTTCAGTTGGGGGTGCAACAAACATAATTAGGATGGCATTTAATTGAAGGGATGTGGCTGGCCTGTGTGCGTGGGTAACAGGAGAGTACCATTGCACTGCCATGGTGGGGGCGCTTTTACATCCGATACTCTAATGTGGGAGGCGGTAGCCGGTAGGGTGTGTGATACGCAATGCTGTCGATAGACTGGATAAATGTTGTTAATTCGATTTCCCTCTTCCGCCACTGGTGGGAGTACGCTGATCTGGTTGCGGCACCCCTTAAGAGATCAATTTTCATCTCTTAACTAGATTTTGACGAGACGACACTATTGGGGGATAGTGTCAACGCTTAGTGGAATTATGGATGATGGTTGGTGGTCGTGTGATGATTTAATGACTAAGGTGATAGATGATGTGTGGCGACTGTGCGGATAACGACTCGCAAACGACTTCTGACCCAACATTGGCAAAATGGGAGAGCTCATCGAACTCGCATCTCCTTGGCTACACACCCACACGACACCAATATGCACCGCCCCCGGGAGTATATGTATATCTATGATCATGAATAACACTATTTGCATTTCCCCCCCCCCCCCCCCCCCCCCCCCCAGCCCCAGCCCCAGCCCCAGTTGGTTGTGGCCTGATATATGGTGAGTGCTGTTCGAGCACACACAACACAACCACTTCAAGCGCGCTTTGTGTTTCACTTCATAGATTTGCTATTCAGAAGCAAACCTCTCTCTCCAACGCTACTCGTTGAAAACAAAAGACTGCTCTAGTTTCAGGACTTCCATCTCCACAAAAACCCCATCCGCTGTTCGCTCTATCCCTCGTCCTTAACGCATTTTTTTTTCCTCTGCCTGCCTCTCCTCGAGCGCGATTTCATTGAACTTTCTCCCCGTGGACTCGGAAACAAGCAAGATATGTATATGTGTTTTTGGGGGAGAGGAAGAAAAAAAAATCAATCAATAGATTCTTGGAGAGCACACTGGAATTCATGTGCACTCGGCTGTTCGTTAGTTTAAGATTCAGTCAGTTCAATTAAAAACAAAAATCCATGACAAAGCCCAGCCACAGGAGGCAGGAGTGCTGCTGCTTGCTTTGTTGTGTCCCTCAGCTCCTCTTGGTCCGCTCCCTCAGAGCTTAAAGAGCGACCACCGACCACTTCACTCGTCGGTCGTGCACCAGTTGCTGACAGGACTGATTGAGTGGTCGATTGTTGTTCATTCCATCAGCGCAGACTGTTGCTATTGAAATTGTGATTTATTCTTTTTTTCCCTTTTTTTTTGGTGCCACTCATGACGGCGGGTGGTCGCGTTGTTGTTTCAAGCATGTGATGGGTTAGCGAACAAAAAAAAAGGTATTTTAATAATTTCTCCCCATCCGAGTGGACGTCGAATGCCATGGAAATTCGCAACCATCGCACAAATCCGTATTTGAGACAATCCCCATACCCCCCCTCCCCATCACGACTCGACCAAAGCATTGTGGGCGAGTAGTGCCTTGTCTTTTTTTTGAGAATCTATCCGCTCTCCCAAGGATTATGCTGTCAAGGTAACGTCAGCAGCACTGTGATGATGATGATGATGATGATGACTACGACCGACGTCTAATGAAAGAGCTCGATGGAAGGGAAATCGATGCTAATGCGTGCGTTTGCAGGCGACTTGGAGGATTTATACTTCCCTGAATTTACCTCGTCTATAAATAATCCGCTGATGCTGTGTGAACGGATGGGGAGGGGGGAGGTGGGTTCTCTGTTATAAGTGTGGGCGGTACTTTATTCTCCTGCTGCCCACATTGGGTGCATATTCCATTGCACAAGTGAATATTAAAGCCGCTTAAATACATGGAGAAAAACAAAAACACAGGACTCTGATTATGTAGTAGTCTCTCTGCTGCCGTGCATAATCCCTTGGGATGACGGCAAATTAAACAAAAAAATCATCAAACTAACTCGACTCCAGTGGTGTCCTTTGCCTACGGATGAACTTTGATTAGTTCTTGATTACCATCAAGCAACGTTTTTTTTTAATCAGAAAAAAAGAGAGGAATCTTTTTTTTTTTGTAAACCTAAAGAAGCATTTGCTCAACAGGGTGAGTGCACATGTACAACAATGAAAACTGAAGCACCGTCAATTTTCAATTAAGAACAATCAACCCAAGGTAACCGAAAAGGAAAACCCCCAGCCAACCTCCCCATCGGCAAGAGCACGCCACAGCACATGACGAACGATTAAGGAAAGCGAATCAAAATCTTAAAATGTTCGTTCCCACATGTGTATGAGGGCCAAAAAAGGACGACGATGTCAAGCTCAATGACTCATATGCAGCGCACAAAAAAGGGACCGTCACAAGGGGGGAGGGTGGCAAGTAAAAGAGTGTACATGAGCAACAACCTAGTGGCGCTTTCACATAGAAATAAAAGGGAATTCCTCCTCTTGTGGGCTTACTGCTCTGCACAAGCATTATTCCCTGCGTGGCAACGTCTGCCGGTGTGTGTGTGTGTGTGTGTGTGTGTTTGTGTTAACCAAAGACTTGATAGAGGCACACCAGTTGAATTTCAGACACATACACACACACACATCCACCCACACCCGTCCAATCCGATCCAATCCAACACACGCGCAAACATGCAACAAAGCAAGAAAACGACGTGAAAAGAGAGTCAAAGGAAAAGAAAACGCCTAACTACAGGAATTGATTCGCGCAAACACAAGAGTGTAACAATCCTTTGTGTTTATATCTCGCTGCAAAAAAAAAAAAAGAATATGATGATGATTCCCCAGCGCACGGGGGAGAGCGAGAGTGTGCGGTGCGAAAGGGTGAATGAGGTGTTTTATTACATATTACATACATTTCCTTACACCACCCCCGCCGCCACCGCCCTGCGCGTGTATCATTTTTACGGTCTCTTGTGTGGGCGGATGGTTTGTGGTGATGTCGGCATCAGCAGTCGACGACGACGGCGGTGGTTTGGGCTCTCGTTCCTAGCTGGTTCTTTGTCAGGCTCTCATATCGATCCAATTTTTGGGGTGCAACAGTAACCATTACACCCACACACACACACACACACACAAACAGACTCACAGAGACAAAACTGAAGTGAAGAGCAACAGTATCTGCACCCGCACCCATCCGAGCAGAGACTCATCCCATAACGAACCATTGACAGGGGAAACCTCATTTATAGGAACAACGTGTCGATGCGATGGATCACTAAATACACGCAACAAAAAAAAAACAAAAACAAAATGCACACTCCATCAGGCAGGCTTCTAGTGAGTGTTAGTGTTAGTGGGGTAAGTGGGTAGTGTTACACTGGGCTGGTTATTACACAGAGTCCTTTTCAAATGACGGCATATCGACACAGAGAGCGCGAGCAAAAGAGACCAACCAAACCATAGGGAGGTTGGTATTTTTTTCCCCGCGATGATTTCGTTTTGCTTGCAGCCAGAATGAGACAGTCCTCAGCGAAGGCAGATACATAGTCAACGACGACAGCCTATGAATCCCATCATCACATCATCATCCTCGTTGTAACTTCAGCTAATCAACCATAGTCACACAGCAGTCATGTTCATCGTTCTGTCGACTACTCAATCATCCTAGGGAAGGTTACACCAGGAAAAAACAAAAAAGGAACCCACCCCAACAAATTGGTTGGTTTACCTGTGTGTATGCAGCGCGCACATTGATTCAATCGTCTTGTGCACCCACAAACAGTTTAGATAGTTTGAACAGACACTCATACACGTTGCGCTGCATGCGTTTGACCCATGTTCGCACACGCCTGCAAAGGCAAAAGTGCCCGTGGGCATGAAAGATTTGTCTGCCACGCGGAACGCCCGGATCTCGGACCGGATTTGCAATGTTTAAACATTGATTTAAGTAACGCTGTCTATTGATGGATGATGATGGATGGAAAAAGGGAGCTGCAACTGCAAATTCAAAATCCAATGAACATGAACATCAAGAGACGATAAGAACGAAGTCAGTAAATGAAATGAGGTGGGATGAACGCAGGTATGCTACACCCGAGCATTCGGTAAATGTACTTGTGTATGAATTTTAGGCGCTACCTACCCATCCTTGGAAAATCATATGCTTCTCCGTCTCTCTGACCGCCGTCTTAGCCCCTTCCCCAGGCGTGTGTAAGCCGCGCCGCGCCGGTCGTTCAAACGAAAGTCCTTACTACTTTTATTGGCCACTCACATATACATTACTGTTGTTATCCTTGCGTAAGAATATTTGTGATATCCCTTGGGGTGAGCTGGAGAGAGCGAGAGAGCGAGCATTATCCTTTGACATTTTAATTCTATTTGTGCCTGTTTATACGTTCATCGGAATGAAGGACTGACTATCCGTGTGAGAGAGAGAGTGCGCGGATGGTTTTCCACATCCCAAATCGTTCCGTACTTTCCTCATTTTAATAGTCATCGTTGAGGCAGTAACACCTCCCGCATGCTGCGTGACATATTAGAAAAAAAATCACGCATGTAGACAATTGCATTTTTCCCCGTACCGAGAACGGACCGCTTGCTGCTGTTGCATCTCTTTCTGAAGCACTCAGATGTAAATGGTCCGATTTGAATGTTTGATACGGCAGTAAGTCTCTCATTCCCACCAGTCAATGTAAACAGGTACTTTGTAAATGCATTTTCGGCGCAACCAACCCACCTTCAAACTCCTAAAAAATTATATACTTTCAATGTATCTCTCTCTCTCTGTCTTTCACTCGTTCTCTCTCTCTCGGTCTCCTAGTCTCTCCAATATTCATTGCGTTCCCAGTTTTGTGGGGAGCTCAGTCGCTGATGGATTGCATTTCCGCCAAGTGAAGAATTTCTCTCATTCGTGCTTTGACTCTTTAACGCATCGGACGTTCTATTACTTCAAAATAAATATGCGGCTACCATCGGTAATGCCACATGTTGTTCATGGGGACTACTAACTAGTGTGTATCTTCACTTTGTGGCAACACGGTTCGGTTCGGTTCGGTTAGTTTCATGTGATATTTCCCGGTCATCTTCATCATAGTTGCTGTGTTTACCTGTGTCTTTATCATGAACGACCTAGTGAAGTGCTCAAGACAATCAAGTGTTTGCTCTGTGTCCATTGGTGGCTTTCAAAAATATCTAAGCCGATTAAAACTAAAACCAAAATAATGTTTTCAGAATATCGTGTAGTCAAAAGTAATTAAACCAAAAAAAAATAAATAAAATTTTAAAGAGTTTCCTTCGAGGGAGACGAAGTGTACTATTTAAGTGAACTATCTGCCAAAAAAAAAAATAAATTCGTAATAATTCAAAAATCTCCAACAAATTTGATATGTGAGTACCTCATATTTTTTTTTGATTTTTAGAGACAATTGAATTTAATCATTTGCTGAAGGGATTGTCTTTTAACTATGTCTCGCGATGTCAAGAACTGAATTTGATTTTGTCCCAAGTCCTTTTTTTTATTAAGATTCTGTCGTCCTTTACTTTCAATCAAATAAACTCTCTCATTTGGAGAAATAACTAAATTTACCTTTTCATATCTAATGCCTTGCTACGCATAGTCTGATTATTATTATTCTTTTTTTTTCTATTTTCAGTACTTATGTTGTGAAACATGAGGCTTTTAATCAGCGCCTTGTTGCTGGCAACCCTATATCACCATGTAACAAGTAACAGTAGTGCTAATGGTAACGGAATAAACTCTAGCAGTAGTCAAAGCACAAGCGGTAACAGCAATAGCAACACCGCAAGTATATCAAATCAATCATCTCCAGCAAAGACCAACTACAGTAGCATTATAACACGACAAAGAGAATTCAATACCACCCTCAATCATCTGGTTGTGGATACAAAAACCGGTCGCGTTTATGTTGGCGGTATAAATCGCCTCTATCAATTATCCCCAGAATTGGAGCTTCACGAATCAGTGATAACTGGGCCCAAAAATGACTCAGTCGAATGCACAGTCCTGGATTGTCCAGCGCATGCTATTCGCAAGCCAACAGATAACGTGAATAAAGTTCTATTAATTGATCGGACCACATCGCGTCTGATATCATGTGGTTCAGTATTCCAGGGCGTTTGTACGGTTCGCAATCTACAAAATGTCAGTATTACTGAACAAGACGTCACTGATGCTGTGGTGGCAAACGATGCAAATTCATCGACAGTGGCATTCATTGCCCCCGGTCCGAAACAGCCAAATCAACACGTTATGTATGTGGGTGTTACGTACACAAATAATTCACCATATCGAAGTGAAATTCCTGCTGTGGCATCCCGTAGTCTAGATAATCAGAAGATGTTCCAAATTGCCTCATCGGCTGTGACAACTGGAACGCGTATATTCATAAATTCATACGCGAGAGAATCATATCTAGTGAATTATGTCTACGGTTTTAGTTCGGAGAAATTCTCATATTTTCTGACCACCCAGCTAAAGCATAATCATCACTCCACACCAAAGGAGTACATCACAAAGCTGGTGCGTATCTGTCAGGAGGATTCAAATTACTATTCGTACACAGAGATTCCAGTTGATTGTATTGACGCACAAGGCGGTACAAAGTACAATCTCGTACAGGCTGGTTTCCTAGGCAAACCCGGTTCGGATTTAGCATCGAATTTGATCATAACGGAACAGGATGATGTGTTGTACGCGGTCTTTTCTGAAGGAAAAGGCAACGTATCAACAGACAACTCAGCATTGTGCATTTATTCGCTGAAATCAATTCGAAGAAAGTTCATGCAAAACATCAAGTCATGCTTCAACGGTAATGGTGCTCGTGGTCTGGACTTTATATCACCGAATATGGATTGTGTATCAACGGTGAGTACAATTTGTGCATTTATTCATTTTTGCGTGTCGTCTGATTAGAATGGATTGGAACAAAAAAAATATTACTTGCCCATCATCAGAGTCTGGACTTAGACTAAATAAATTGCATTATGTTACAGAAACTTCAAACAATCGGCGAGGACTTCTGTGGTCTTGATGTGAATTCACCCTTGGGTGGTGAACATCCAATAGCCGCTGTACCGGTTGCAATATTTAACAAACGCCTCACAGCAGTTGCTGCAACCCGCACCAGTGGCTACACAGTTGTCTTTATTGGTACTGCAGACGGTTATCTGAAGAAGATCGTTGTTGAATCCGCTAATTCTGCCATTGAATACGCCAATATACCAATAAATATTGGCTCACCTATCAACAGTGACATGCATTTCGACAATCCGAAGTTGCACATCTATGTGATGTCAAAGCATTGGGTCTCCAAAGTAAAAGTATACGATTGTTCTGATTATTTGACGTGTGGTCAGTGTCTGGGCGCTAGAGATCCATATTGTGGTTGGTGTTCCCTGGAAAACAAATGCAGCCCACGTTCAACGTGTGAAGACGATGCCAATGATCCACTATATTGGGTTAGTTACAAAACAGGCAAGTGTACAACTATCACAAGTGTTGCACCCCATCAGCTGCAGCGAACCACTGCTAGAACGGTAAGTCTATCAGATCTTCTCATAAATCATAAACAGGCGTGCACATTGCAATGGGTTTTGTTCACAGTTGGAGCTTATCATTGATCATCTACCTCAGTTAAAGGAGAACCTTGTTTGTGCTTTTACCACCGAAGAGAAAGCTTTATTCACGAACGCAACAAAAAAGCGAAACGGTGTTAACTGCACGACACCGCGCACAGACATGCTCCCGACGATTAAGACAGGAAAACGTAGGTTCCACCGATACCTTTACCGCTTAGACTGCGACTGACAGCATTATGATTTTGTTTCAGATCACTTCACGGCCAAACTGTCAGTTCGTACAGAAAATGGTCCTGACTTGGTTTCAACGGACTTTACCTTCTTTGACTGTAGCACTCATTCGTCGTGCACGAGATGCGTTTCGTCGGAGTTCCCCTGCGATTGGTGTGTGGAAGCACATCGCTGTACCCATGACACGGCGGAGAATTGTAGAAATGACATATTGGTGACCGGAGTTAGTGTGAGTTTTGATGCACCAAATTTCACAGATGTCAAATCTCACGAAATGGATGTTTTCCTTTTCAGCGGATTGGACCTAGCTATCGGTCGGGACCAGGGTTCTGTCCAACCATTAATGCCACCGGAGATGGAAGTGAATTTCTAGTTGCCGCCGGCACTAGTAAATCAATTCGAGTGAAAGTCCATATTATCGGGCAATTCATTGTGCAGACACGGTTCGTTTGTCAGTTCAACATCGAGGGCCATGTGACACACTTGAGCGCCCAACTGTTGGGTGACACGATTTACTGTGACAGCATGGAGTTTCAGTACGCATCGAGGTCACCCAACCTGACCGCAACGTTCGCCGTCATCTGGGGCGGGTCTAAGCCTTTGGACAATCCTCATGACATTCACAGTAAGCATCATATACTGGAGAATATCAGCGATCATATATCCATTAATTTTTTTCCCTCCTTTTTAGTTGAGATTTACCGCTGCCGAGACATGGCCGACAGTTGTGGCATGTGCCTGGCTCTAGCTGAGAAATACAATTGTGGGTGGTGCTCGTCTACGAACTCGTGCGAAGTCGAAATCCAGTGCAACAAGAACAAAGAGGGGAAGACCGATTGGCTGAACCGCATGGAGACATGCCCAAATCCTGAGATTCACTCATTCACACCGAAAACCGCTCCGTGGGAGGGCGGTACCAACATAACGATCCTCGGAATCAATCTTGGAAAGAACTTCACCGACATCTACTCTGGCGTTCGCATCGCCGGAATCAATTGCATGCCATTCCAGCAATTCTACATTGATACGAAACAGATCGTTTGCACTGTGGACAGTCCAGGAGTTCCACAATACCGAAATGGAAAAATTGTGGTGCAAATCGGCGACTATCGCGGCGAATCGAAGACCGACTTCGAGTTCGTTGATCCGAAGATCGATGACTTCAGTCCAAAGTTTGGGCCAGTTTCCGGAGGCACAAAGATTATGATTCTCGGAAAGTACTTGAATGCCGGTAGTCGCATCCAGGCATTCATAAACGATCACCTACCGTGCGAAATCCTGAGTACGAATGCAACACAGGCATTATGTCGAACTAGTTCGTCGCCAGGCATAATCGATGGCCGCTTGAAAATCCAATTCGACAATGGCATACGAGAGTTCAATGACTACAATTTCAAATACGTTGAAGATCCAGTCATCGATCATGTAAGTTCTGGCCAATTGGGGAGCATAAAAGTGCCCAAGGGCATTCCAGCCGGTGGTATAGAGATCTCAGTTAGAGGTAGTCAGTTTGACTACATTCAGAGTCCAAAGATGTACGTGTACTACGACAAGAACATGTTCCTAAGTGAATGCGTCGTTCATTCGACGTCGGAGATGACATGTGACTCGCCTGTGATCAATACTGGCACCGATATCCTAAACGCCGATCAACCACTGAAGCTGGAGTACGGATTCCTGATGGACAACGTCATTGGAGTCCAGAATTTATCGAAGAAGCACAATAATGCCTTCGAATTGTACCCGAATCCGATATACGACCGATTCGAGGAACGCGTCAAGTACTACAAGAGCGAGTACCTCACCATCAACGGCAGGAACTTAGACCGTGCGTGCAAAGAGACTGACGTCCGTGTAATGATCGGCGATGGCATATGCAATATCACGTCATTGTCGCGGCAACAGCTGACCTGTCGCCCGCCATCCGAGTCTGCAGACTCGAGCGAGGGACCTGAAGTTGTCGTTAAGATTGGGCAGTCTTTGGAGTACCGCATAGGCGTCCTTAGCTACGCCTCACCAAATATAATGCATGGTCTGGGGAAGAATGCCATGTTCGGGGTGATAGTCGGAGGTACCGCCCTCTTGCTATTCTTTGTTTGTCTGTTGGTGGCGTACAAAAAGAAGACTTCTGAATCCAATCGTGTCCTCCGAAACATGCAAGAGCAGATGGATATCCTTGAGTTGCGAGTCGCTGCTGAATGCAAGGAAGCCTTCGCCGAACTGCAAACAGAAATGACCGATCTCACTGGGGATCTGACCTCTGGCGGTATTCCATTCCTTGACTACCGAACGTACGCGATGAAGATTCTTTTCCCCAATGATAAGGACCACAACGTTCTTCAGTGGGAGAGACCAGAGTTACTGCGCAAAGAAAAAGGTTTGCGTCTGTTTGGTCAATTGATTATGAACAAAACATTCCTGCTACTCTTCATACGCACACTCGAGTCAAACCGCTACTTCTCGATGCGGGAACGAGTAAATGTTGCCTCACTGATTATGGTCACCTTACAGTCGAAACTTGAATACTGTACGGACATTTTGAAGACTCTTTTGGCGGAACTCATTGAGAAATGTATCGAGGGCAAGAGTCATCCCAAATTGCTACTGCGCCGGACTGAAAGTGTAGCCGAGAAAATGCTCAGCGCTTGGTTTACTTTCCTTCTGTACAAATTTTTGAAAGAATGTGCCGGAGAGCCGCTGTATATGCTTTTCCGTGCAGTCAAAGGTCAAGTAGACAAAGGCCCAGTCGATGCTTGCTCTCACGAGGCACGGTACTCCCTCAGCGAAGAGAAACTGATCCGACAATTGATCGAATTCCGCCCGATGACCGTGTTCGCCAGCATGATACAACAACCAATCTTTTGCACAAACATGGAAATGATGCCAACGAACACGGAGAACGTTCAAGTAAAGGTTCTAGACTGCGACACAATCGGCCAAGTGAAGGAGAAATGCCTCGACACAATCTACCGCAACATTCCATCCAGTCAACGGCCACGGAAGGACGATCTGGACCTAGGTGAGTAGCTGAAGAACGAAAAGTCTTTTTACGGACTGATTTTTTATCAGTGTTGTGTTCATTTGCAGAATGGCGCACAGGGGCAACGGGACGTGTGATCCTCTACGACGAGGATACAACATCAAAGACGGAGAATGAATGGAAGAAGTTGAACACCCTGCAGCACTACAACGTTCCAGATGGTGCAGGTCTCAGTTTGGTGCCAAAGCAAAGTTCAATCTACAACTTCTCCATTCTATCGGATAAGAACGAGAAATCATCTCACAAGTAATTGAAATTAAAACCACTTGTCAGTAGGCTTAGTGCTCATGTGCATTGTTCTCATCTCGTTTCAGATATGAAACACTTAATTTAACAAAATACAACTCATCGCCAACATTCAGTCGAGCTGGTAGTCCACTGAACAATGATATCCATGAAAATGGCTTGAAATATTGGCATTTAGTAAAACACCATGACAGTGATCTGCAAAAGGAGGGTGAACGTGTAAATAAACTTGTATCTGAAATCTATTTGACACGACTGCTTGCCACCAAGGGTACACTACAAAAATTCGTAGACGATCTATTTGAGACAATATTTAGTACAGCACACCGGGGCTCTGCACTGCCATTGGCTATCAAATACATGTTTGATTTTCTCGATGATCAAGCACTATTACATGGCATTACAGATCCCGAGGTTGTGCATACATGGAAGAGTAATAGTTTACCATTAAGGTGAGTAGTTGAAAATGGGAGGACTTTCTGAATAAGCCGATTATTACAATTTCGACACGGTTTCTTTCCTTTCAGATTTTGGGTAAACTTAATAAAAAATCCAAATTTTGTGTTTGATATTCATAAATCAAATATTGTTGATTCCTGTTTATCAGTAGTTGCTCAAACTTTTATGGATTCGTGTTCCACATCAGATCATAGATTAGGTAAGGTTTTGTTTTAATGAATGTTTGTCAAGAATGCCTTATAATTTACATGCTTGTTCAATTTAAAAATTCTAGGTAAAGATTCTCCAAGCTCAAAACTATTGTATGCGAAAGATATACCTGAATATCGCAAATGGGTAGACAGATACTATCGTGATATTAGAGAAATGCCAGCCATATCGGATCAGGATATGAATGCAATGCTCGCTGAAGAATCGAGAGTGAGTATGAAATGAAAACAAAATTCAAATATATACACAACAATTTAACCAATCAGTTTGAAAATAAAAAAATAAAAACACTAAGATGGATATATTCTCGTTACAGTTGCATACAACAGAATTTAATACAAACTGTGCCCTCCACGAATTATATGAATACGCTGTGAAATATAACGAACAATTGATTGTAACTCTGGAAGAGGATGAGTTTTCACAGAAACAAAGGCTTGCCTTTAAATTAGAACAAGTTCATAAGATAATGTCTGAACAGTAACCCAATTAAATAAATCATACAAATTATATATTGAAACAATATCGAAATCGAAGCGGTATATAAAAGAGAAATAACAACCAAGAATGAAACGCTCTTGCGACGACACGAGTTGGATTGAAAAGGGAGCACGAAAAGAATATAGAAGAACGGGGCTAAGATTATATTTAAATACATCTTAATTAACAACAAAAATTCCGAAAAAACACGTTTACAAAAAACAAAAACAAAGATTATAAAATTTTCAACGTTTTCCTTTCATCGATTCGAATTAAAATCGAAACGTACAAAATGTTTCCGATTTGAAAAAAATAGAAAATGTATTGTTTATTGTTGCCTTAACAATGAACGATGCAAAATAAATAAAAAAAAAATTCAAAATAGAAAAATTGAATGCAGAACGTGTGAGTATCCGTCTTCATTCCATGAACTTCAATCTACTGTTGTTCCAAACAATCAAATATGTTTTTGTTGTATGGTTCTTTATTTGATTTCGTTCTGATGTAACTGTCTGTATTATTTAATGATTTTTACTTTACGTTTTTTTTCTCATGTATTTCTTTGTATTATTTAGTGTAAGTTAACTGATCTAAATATTGCTATGTTAACGTAGTGGTTAAACAGAAAAAGATGATGACCAAATTTTTTGGTTGTAGTTTTCTTTTTTTTTTCTCTTTTTTTTTTAAGTTCTCGCTCGCTTTTGGTAACATTTTCTACCACTGTCATTTTGTGTTAGGATCAATTATTTTTATTTGCTTGAAATGGTTTGCTTAAATGAGTGTTGGTTGTAGTTCCTTGTTTTTTTTTTTTTTTTGCGTTCCATGAACTGTGTATGATATTTACCGACTTTCTATTTAGACGCGCCCCTCTGTTCCATGAATTTCGCGGAATTATTAATTTGTTTCTCTTATTTCTCTTATTACTGCACGTATTATTTTTATTCTTTTCCTTTTTTTTGACAAGTACTCACTGTCCTAGGAATTTTCTATTCATATTCAGTTACTTTCATGCAGTTTTCATGTTGATAAAATAAAAACCAATCCATCTTAAGCAAGCAAACTATCAACAATCTTTATTTTTCTGACGTTCTTCGACGTTGTACTGTGTCGAACCTTTGAACGTTAAAATTCTCAGTTGGAGTGATTCAATTACGTAGTTGTTTCTCTTTATCTTTAAGTCTACTGAATACATGGCGACCTCTTTTCAAGTGTAGACAAATTTCATGAGTTCCACTCTTCACTTATGTATATCCGTAATATTTAATTCATTTGCGTGTGTCCTTGTCTCATTAAGAATCATCTCTTATTTATTTAGTTATCCTTAAAGTTCATTCCATAAACCAAATTCAATTAATCCAAATAATTTTTTAATTTACTTTCCACAAGATTCATCATTAAAAATGTTTGACATTTTTTACTTTGCGCCTCCCTCCCGTTGTTCTTCTCTCGCTCTCACAGAAGTTAAAGGAGATTATAATCTTGTCATTGGTATTGATAACATTGATTTGTATAGAATTATTCAACAATTTCTTCCTCTACGGAGACATGACCACTCATTAAGCTTCCTCTCATTGAATTGCACTCGGTTGTATCATTTAACATGTAGTGCGCAATATTTCCTTCTAATTGACCCTTGTCCTCGGTATCTTCCACAAAAAGACATTCCAAAATTTGCATCTAGGGGGCTGTGCGTACTCACTTTTTGAAGATTCCAACCAAAAAAATAAAAAGAAGGAGGCGGCCATGTAAAATTCCTAACATGCAAAAGAAAACAAAAATAAACGTAAGAAAACAACTAAAAAATATCTGATGAGTTGCTAAGTAAATGGAAACCACAAAAACGAAAACAAAATATAAATAAATTGACTGATTTTAACTGATACTACTAATTTAAATAAAATATAAAAGAAAATACTATAACAAATCTATAAAATGCATAGATGAATCTATATATAAAAAAAAAAGATAAAATTTGCAGAAGCCATTTAATTGTTTATACCTTATAACATTTAATTTTTAACATAAAATATATAGTATATATTTTTTTACGCAATAAATGTTTTTTTTTTTTTATTTTTATTATTATTTTATTTTTCTTTATTTGATTATTGTTTGTGTAAAAACTGTAATTCCTGTAAACAAATAAAATACAAAAAACCAGAAACATATACGTCATGTGTGACACTCCATGTTTATTTACAGAGTTTAAGACAAGTCAATACAAATACTTAACTACTCTCTTAATCTACTTCGTGACACTAATGAATTCACAAGTTCTACGATATGTTCGTCTCATTCACCGCTCTTTCATTTTCATACAGTTTCCATTAATAACTGACAATCACAAATCGGAACTCCTCTTTATTTTTAATCTATTTTCTATCTCGGTTGCAATGGACAAACATATACATTCTTTGAGGTGTTGTTAATCATTTTTAAATCTTTTTGATTTCCGCAACACCTTCAAACATCCTTAAACACCATTGACTAAGTCGAGATTATACATTGAGAGAACATTCTGTTACACACTATACACGTAATGTAGATGGATAATTTTAATTTTAACTATTAAACAACAGCACAAAACTTGTAAAGGATTATTCAACATTTGAAATATAAAATTATATTTTGTATTTATTAATTGAAAACTTTTTTTCTTTTTCTTTCGTTGTTTCGCTTTTATTCTGAGCTTGTTTGTCTTAAGCTTTTTTTTTTTTGATTCTCTATATATTTTGCTGGCAATCTACATTCGCCGTGTTACGAAACTAAGTAGAACTTCGTTCATACTCCGAAGAACTAGTTTGTTCCTCAAAGGAACGTAGTGAGATTTCCTTTAGCAATATGTAGAAGTCACACAGTGTGAGCCCTTGCTTGCACTATTTACGGGGCGGAAACGAGGTAAGTTGTAGCCATCCATTATGGTGTCACGATGGCATACCCATCACTCAAAACTACGGTCAATTTAGTTGACTTTATTTTCACTAGTGCTATAGGTTCATATCATTGGAGTGTGGTATCAAAATCGTCGGTAGTTTGCGTCCTTTCTCGCTTTCTTTTTCATAATTCTCGGTCAATTAAGTCATGAAACTTTGAGTTGTTTTTCTTTTTATTGAGTTCCTTTTTGTTTGCACGAAATGTTCATTCACAAAATCTTTAGCTTAACTTTAGACTAGATTCAATTTAAGAGGCATGTGTATGTGTGTGTGTTTCGTCCTGTTAATACCTATATGAAGAAGATATATTTTCAAGTTAATGACATAATCAAACCACACTCTCTTTAGTGCAAACAGCCTCCAATTAAATCAATGCATGGACATAGACAGCATATTACGGTTCCCAAGTAAGACAAAATGTATTGAACAAAAAAAAATAAAAAATCCAACAGACACTGTGTATGGATTCAAGTATAAATCAAATAGAGGAATGATTATAAAACAAATTTAAGAAACAAACAAACAAAACGTATAACAATAGCTTTTTATACAAAGGAAATAAAAAAAAACAAAATTTAAGAAGAAAAAAAATGAATCATACTAAATAGGAATAATCCCAACGTCTAGTAATTGTGAAATCATATGAAAACCGATTTAAAGTGACTAATTTTTAATTGAATGTCTATTGCGATAGATCTTTTAATTTATTTAAGAATATATATATATATAGGTATATGTATGTATAGGTGTGTATAAGTAAAACAAAAAAAAACGAACCTAGGGATAAAAAAGACATTTTCCAAACGGCGATGGATGGAATTCAAAACGAAAATCATAGACAGCTGTAAAAGACCCTCATTCAGATTCAGCGCTTTTTTTTTTGTTTCCCTTTATTAAAAAATCTCGGAAAGAAGAACAATTCATTTAGCTCTTTTTTGATTATGTGTGCCAATCATCGTCTACTGTATCTAAAAAAAATTGATTTGCCAATTTATTTGTTCTCTTTTCACTTTCTTTCTTTAGTTTGTTTCGTTAAAAATGAAAAGAAAATTGAGTAACTAAACAACTATGAGAAAAAGATAACTTTTATAAAAAAAAAAAACAAAACAAAATCAAGCAAACAAAAAAAGAAACAAATATAATATTTTTTGTATCTTGTAGATAGGAATTAACAATTGAAAGTATATTTATATGCATAAAATAAGATGAGGAAAGAACACATACGAATAAGTCCTTTTTTCGATCAGATATATAAATGTAATCGTTTTGTTTTAAGTTTTATTGTTCTTTTTTCTTTATTTAACGTGATTTATTTTTTTTTTGTTAGAGTGTGCATGCTCTGTGTGCAATTTTAAGCTTAAATCTTGACGGTCAGACGTTTCAAAATGTTGTTCACTCACACTTCTGCATAAATTCTTGAACTTCAACTTTTGATTACTGACTGCACCAAGAGCATGCACATTTGAGGCGAAGAAAAAAAGAAAAAGAAAATACTTAAGCGAATCAATTTGCGAACTCAAATAATAAAAATGAAACACTCACAAGAAACACAATATTATGAACACATTACACATATAACCTATAAATGTTGGATGTTGAGCATAAAGAAATAAAGTTTTATTCAATTACCGTGTTAGAAAATAGAAAAGAATTGACCTAAAAAATATAAATCTTAAAGTAATAGTTAAAGAAAGAAAAACAAACAAACAAAAAATGCAATTGTTTGAAAAAAAAACAACTATATCTTTTTTTGTTTTCTGCAAGCTATATTAAACAGAAAAAAAATTATAAACCATCTCGAGTGATTAGATAGAATGGTTAAATACACTACAGCGCTTTTAAAACATCAAAGAAAAAAAAACAAGAATTATATTATTTCTTGGTCAAAATGTACGCTTTCGTCTGCCGAGTGGTTTAGTCAATTTCATTTTCATTTTTTACCACCAATTTTTGTGATATATGAAAACGAAATTAAGAAGAGAAAAGTAAGACCTAAAAATAAATTCAACCATTCTACTGATCCAGTCAGTATTAATCTTCCGATTATTGAAGACTTCAGTCGTAAGTCAATTGTGATGCAAAATGTTCTTGTTTTTCTTATCGTATTATTTCTTCTTTTTAATTGTTGTCATTTCACGCATCGTGTGTGCTTGTACATTGGGTTTTTGTGTACTTTTTAGTTTATCCATTTGATTACTATTATTTAATGCACCACTGTATATATCGTAACTAGTGTATTTGTGTATATTAAGTATAATGCTTGCATGTATAAAAACATCAGCAAAAAACAAAATGAATGGATTGTTGAATAAACTCGCATTCGCAGTTTGTGACTGCTTTCAGTTTGACGTGTGGCTTACTAAGCAATTTCGAGTTTCTTCACAGAATTTCGTTCGTTTTGTGCAAGAAGTAATCTGAATCTCAACTTAATCAGATTATCTGACGATTTTCGAAGATCCATTGATCTGCGAACTAAGTCCTTCGATTGACATTCAGCTGGCCTTAAGGTTGTGTATATTTTTTTTTTTTTTTTGGAATTTCTTCTGCTTGACTTCGTTAACTAGAACTACTATCAAATGCAAAGTCGGTGAATTCCAGACGCTTTTATAATAAATTATTGGCCAAACAAAATATTTTTTTTTCCAAATTAACAACCTCAGATCGGTCTGATCAATTTAGACAAAACTTATGCTTATTCTAGCCTCCTCAAACCTGTCATCATAAGACCTGATATTTTCGACATCGACTCAACAAAAACCCATTCAATGACCATTCATAGTTTTTTCCTTGTCCTTGCACTGCAAACGACATCAGTAATTTAAGTTTATCTATTTACGGCTTCGGTGTAATTAAGTAAGACCTGAGCATTAAATTAAAAGATTAGACATTAAGTCAGACTAGATAGCCGACATGAGAAGCACAATGCATGTGTGTGTCAAATTCTTGCGGGGGCCACATGTCGCTTACTTCAGACCACCAAATTCTTTGGAATTCTCTCAGCGACAGTAACTGAGTTAACTCCTTATTTCGATGTGAATTTCATTGAGCCTGAAGATTTTGCCCGTTCTCACAACCCTGTGTCCCTCGTTTCTCTTAATTCTTTCTATAATTCTCATCGTAGGGCTTAGATCTGGAAATGCGTCCCTTAATCATTATCAATTTATTTTTAATATTCTATCAATAATGTGTATCAATATGCAATAAAAAAAAGAAAACAAAACAAATAATTAAGATTAATAATAACTTCTATGTTTTGGATGCTATATGATTTCTGCCTTTTATTGTTTCTTTCTTTAATGCGATTTTTTCTATAATTTATTGTACATTTACATGTTTATTGTTGTTCTCGAAATTTGTTTGTACAATATGGCAGAAGAAATTCTTCCATAGTTTATTAGTACTTAGGGCATTCGTAGTGCCTTCGATAAAGTGTAGTTTTCCGCACGCATTTTCGCAGGCAGGTAATACTAAAAAAAAACAAAAAACAAACGCCTGACTCGCCATTATACTTTGTGGGAATTCTACCATCTTATTATACCCTGTCACGTAGGCTATATTCAATTTAATCCATAGTTTGTAACAAAAAAAAAACAAAAAGAAATTAATTAAAACAGAAAACTATAAAAAATAGTGAAATAATGAGATGACACAATATTCCACTATTTTCAAGTTTTAATTTGAAAAAAGGAATGTATAAAAAAAACTCAAAGAAGAGAGTAAAAAAAAAAGCAAAAGCGAGAATAGAAAACAAAAGAAAGACAGTTTATTTGAATTTATTTTTGTTTGTTCACTTTTTAGGCCGTTACGAAGTGATATGCGAACTAAGTATGTCTTCTTCATTGCAGACTTTCCATGTTTCGACATTCCATTGAACCGCTGAAACGTTTCTGTATGAGTCTCTTGACCGAAGCCGAAGCATTTTTGGTTTGGCTCCTCCTTCGAAATAATGAAACGTTTTTTCTTCTATGAGTCTCTGAACAGATACTCATGTCAGCACTGCGATTTAGAGAAGTTCTTCTGCAATATTGAAGTCCGTTTTGTTTTTGTTTCGGCAAGATAACAATTTGGATTGAAACGTATTCCGATCTCGTGAGGAGCTAATTCGCATTAGAGTGTTTACAATAACACGTCACAATGCTGAGGGAAGTTCATTCAGTCCAGCTTCGAAATTCAGTAACGGTGGTCTTCAGGTTTTCAGTATACACCGAGCCTATTGTATAACCGCCTTGTTCTTTTGAAATTCATTCAAAATAAGTTACAAATTATTAACTTCATACTTTTTAGAAATGCGGTGACAAACTTACCTATTCCATGTCCACTTCTCAGAAGCGATTTGAGTTTTTGTTTTTGAGGACAAGCAATAATGAATTTTGTTTGTTTTTTTTTTTTAATAATGATCCCATCGTTGATCCATTCTAAGCCATTTAGAAATACATTTCAACTCATCCTTCTTCGAGTTTATCTCTTCAATTTTATTATGCACTACGTTTATGCATCACATTATAATTCTTTCGGTTAATTTATTTATTTAAATCATCATTTTAATTTTTCGATTACAAGACTTATTTCCTTCCATTGAAAATACAACGACTTGTGGCAAGCATTTGATAAAACAAGAATATTAAAAAATTAAGTGAAAATTTAATAAGTTTACGAAAATCAATTAAAAACTAAAAAAACAAAAGATAAGTAACAAAATTTATAAGAAAACAAATATGTATTCTAGATACTAAGTGGCAAATTATAATTAAGTTTGTAAATAATTTATCAACAATCCGTTCCAAGTCAAGTAAGAAAGTAAAAAAAAGAAAAACAAAAACACACACTAAAAGATAAACTTGAAATTATTACAAAAATAAAAAAAAGTTACTTAGGTGTTGTTTTTTTTTTGGTCATTTTATTTGTACAAGAGATGTTAGTTTTTTTCCTTATTCTTATAACAAAACTAATTAATAATTATTAACGAGTAGTATATGTGTGTATGTAATTATTTGTTGTGGTACATTAATATTTAAAAGGAAAAGAATATTGTAAGTATGTTGAAACGAGCGTACTTATGAGTGACCTCAAATAAAATTAATAAAAAAAAACAAAAAATCTATATAAATCCAACACCCATTACCAATGCAAGGGGAAACAATTATTCATTAAGTAGTATTGCAAGAGTAATAATTTAAAATAAAATTATAGTAAAAAAAAAGTAAAAAAGCAAAAATAATTATGAATGTGTTTATGCAAAGACTGATTTCAAATCTAACAAAATTTTAAACAAACTGAGAAGAATTATTAAACAAATAATGAGCAAGAATCTTTATCGATATGATTACCTTTTTTTGGTTTTTTTTTCTTTCAACTAGATTATGTCTATCAATTTTTTGTTTGATTCATTCCTTTCGTACACTTGCCCTGAGGAGAAGAATAATGGAATAGTGTGTATGCTGGTGTGTTCCAAACTGAGCTTCAATTTATGTTTTGTTAAGTGTTAAGCGCGGTAGTAAACCATGAATACTTTCTATTTATGTTATTTCGACTTCTGAAAAAACAAAATATCCTCCTCAAAAAGGAAGAAAACAAGAGAACCATGCTTCTCATGTCAATTGCAGAACAATCTGCATCCTACAACAAAAATCATTCCCAAAAAAAAGTCTTCACACACCCAACATACACTTACTACAGCAAAAAAAGAAAAGAAAGAAAACAAAACAGAAAAATAAAAATATGAAATCTACATTGCATACCGTGGTTTTTTTTTAAGGATAGAGGTAACAAAACACAAATATATAAATAAATAGAAACCATTCATATATATATATGTATGCATGTATATATATGCGTGTGTGTGTATATAAAAAATACTTATCCGCTCAGCAAAAGAATATTCATTAAGGTGTTTAGGGTAAATAATAAACAAAATTATTATTATATACATATATGTATGTATATATACATAAACATATGCATAGAGAGGAAAAACAAGTAGTATATGCATTTTTATATACACATATATATGTATATATATAAATATATATTAAACAATATTTTTTGTGTAATATTTGTGGTTGTGCGTAAAAACTGTAAAAAAAAAACAAGAAAAATTATTTAAACAAAACAAAAAAAAACAATGCTAATAAAGAAATTAAAAATTATTAACATATAAACTTAATAAAAAAAGAAGATCTATAAATATTTCATACCATAAACCATGATTACAAAACTGAGAAATTAAACGAAAGTAACGATGAAACGAAAAAAAAATCAACAAAACAAATGAAAGTTCTTGGTATGAAATGTAAATTAAACATAACTGTATGTTAATTGCTTATGATTTTCATATAAAAACAAAAAAATAAATAGGCGATCAGAAATGTATTTTTATTTGATTGCAAAAAAAAATGAAAATACAAAAAAAAAACAAACAAAACAAAAATTCACTCGTTCGGTTCAGATTAAACATCGGTTTTCTTTATTCGAATGAATATATCTTACAACTATTTTTATACAAATTTAGAGAGATATATTATTTAAGATAAAAACAATTAAAGCGAAAAAGATATTCCTTAGTTTTGTGTTTTTTAGTTCTTCGGGGGAAGTTCCATATGTTATTTGTTTTTTATATGTCAAGTGTATTTCTTAGCTTTTAAGTATCCTATCCATATGTCTCTTCTATCTCCTTCACAAGCGAATGATTTGTCTTTTGTTCTAACCGAAACGGGTTACGTTCAAGAGCTCTTTCAAATGAGATTGAATTTCTCACTAGCATGAGACTGTGTTTATTTATTTATTTTTTTCTTTTTCTTCATCATCTC
The DNA here is from genome assembly GCA_964034865.1 of Eristalis intricaria. Classification (NCBI taxonomy): domain Eukaryota; kingdom Metazoa; phylum Arthropoda; class Insecta; order Diptera; family Syrphidae; genus Eristalis; species Eristalis intricaria. The sequence continues at coordinate 26,202,236 of OZ035878.1, forward strand.
CTGTCTTCGGATAAACCACGAAAAATCGAACAATGACAAACAGTCTTGCAATCCCAAGCTAAACTTTCTCTAATTCAAATGCAATGATTGGACGCTCGACCAGATCTTGATAAGCTTCCACAAAAGTGCTTGAATCCCCTCCTCCACGAAGCAGGAAGAAAATAAAAATCATTCGCACATCCTTTGAGGTGTTTTCTGTGTTTCCTATTATACTCTACAGAAATTCATCTTAAGACTTCTCTGTCTTCCTGCCTAGGCTACCCTGTACTCCAGCTAGTGAAAAATGCAATCCTCTGTTCTGATCCTATTCTCTTAAACAAAAACAACAAAAAAACACTAAGTTCAAAAAACTACACCAGACTTTGAGATATTTTTATATTCTTTATTATGTACAGATCGAGTGTTAAAACCAAAAAAAAAAACAAAAAAACTGCTTATTTTGATTTCAAATCAATGTCAAGACATTCTCAATTAAATGGAAATACATGTACTTATGTAAGAAACAAAAAAAAAACTGAAGAATAAAGAAGAGAAAAGACGAGAATTGCTTATAGAATTTTCCAAAAACGAAGATTTTTTGTATTTTTTATAATGTGTGTGTAAATTAAATAAAAAACAAAAAGAATATAAAAATAAAACAGACAAGCTGTATTTGGATTAAGTAGATCTCATTGTTAGTTTATCTGTGTATTTTTTATTTGCCAAAAACGAAAAACAAAAAAACAAAAAAAGGAAACTTTAATACAAACAAAAAAAAAAAAAACAAAAAAAAACACGAAAAAACATATCTTTGTAATAAAACAAAAAAAATCATACGAATTAAACAAAAAAGAAAAGAAACACTTAATCGAAGGCATAATCATCTTCGTGAGTGCGTTAACTGATTCAAAGACAAACAAGCAAAAGACATAATTAACAATAAATTCAAGGACTGTGCACGGATATGTACAGATATGTGTATGATGTGTTTCGATTTTCCGCATATAAGGGGCATTTACAGGTGAGCTATATTTGTGTGAAATCAATTAACAAAACAAAGAAAAAAAAGAAAACAGAATAATAAACAAAACGTTTCTGTGTTAGAATATAAAATAAATGAAAAGATAATGAAAAAAAGCTAACTAACGAAAAACAAAAAACTCCCCCTCCCCCTTTTCCGAAGAAAAGATAAAAACAAGACAAAAAATATAGATATATAGTAGCAGAAACATGATGAATATTATTAATATAATAAATGTAATTGTATTTATATGTATATGTGTGTAAAAATATTCTTTTGAAAATAATAAAAAAAAATAACAAACAATTTTAAGAGTGTTCCACTTTGTACGCATATCCAATCCAATCTACTCGTCTCGCTTCTATTATACTCCTTATTTTCGGTTCAGTGATCCATCCTGTCTTCTCAGTAGATCTTTGTGCTGTCTCCAATACAGAGCCAAATATCTCTGATCATTCAGTATTTGACCAGCTTCAGGTAAGGACATCTTATTCTACGGCTCTGGTTGCAGCCTGATTGTCAGAGTGTTTGTCGAATGAGTGCCACTTCTTCTCCTAGTACGAGTGTCCTGAGGTACCAGGATAGCGTAGGAGTATTTTATCCATTTACTGAAGAACAACATCCGCCTTCACCATGCCTGGCAGGACATTCCAAGAGCTCCCACAATGAATTTCGCGTGGTGGTTGTTTTCACTGAACAACCACGAAATTATGTCTTTCTCTTGAACGGACTTCGTTAAGGACTTCTTCAGGAATACATACCTTCAATTTCCCCTAGTTAAGTGATACAAAACCCTACCTATCCAATTGAATGCAACGCAAGTATTGCCAGGTGAGCGCCAACTCCTCTGCTTTGATCAACTCACTTGTGACGTCATGAAAAATGAAAAATCCACTTTTCTCGAATTTCCAAGGATTCCGATCGAATTTTTTGATGAAGTTCCCTTCAATTATCCCCGCCACACTCAGTCACATGCATTTGAGCTGAAATTTCGGCACAGACACTTAAAAAAACGACTTTTTCAAAAATGACATTTCTTGCACGAAAAAATGCAGTAAACCGGTATCACAATTGGGTCGCATTTTTTTGCTGAAAATTAACGTGTTTTCGTCGAAGTGTATTCTATGATAACTCGATTTTGTGAAACGAATTTCTCGGGAACTAGGATGAATCCAAAGATCAGGGATACCAGGATAGATTCGAAATTAAGTGTAGAAGAGGTGTAAGGTGCGCATTTTGGACAGGAATATTCTGGAGGGTTTTAAATAGGCAAAAACCGAGACAACCTCCTCTGGCGCATTGAGATGGAGGAATCGTAGAGGATTGTGATTGCATCTGATTGTGAAATTTTTTTAAACTCACTCAGAAATACCTCTAGCTATTCCAACAACCAAGATATAAGCCCAAAATTGCACTGTCATTCGCCTAAACAAGTATTTTCCATTATTTTGTGCAGCATACTCATGGTCTCAGAAGGTACCTCGTTTTGTGAAACGATTATCACGGCCACTAGGACGAATCTAAGGACGCGTGATATCAAAATGGAAAGGGGATTACATTTAAAAGCGTAATAAATTTAGATCTCGAAAGGCCATGCTCTTGGTGGAATGTTCGAGGCAGCTTCAAATGACACTTCTTATTGCGTTAACTGCCCGATTTCGACGTCGTCTCATTTTCACATTTCCTCGCCGATTTCCTTCAAATTTTCGATGAACATTTCATTTTCCCCCTGTGTACACTTCATTTCATCCAATTTTCACCCAAAACACCGAAGAAATATCGAAAAAATCGCGTTTGAAAAATTTGCACTCTTTCAGCAGAAAAAGTCGACTCAGTTCGGTTCCCAATTTACTGCATTTTTTCGGCGAAATCATGCATTTTCGAAATGGGTTTGGATCATAGTTTTAATTGTTCTGATAGAGATGTGATCATTGTCAGTGGATTTTCTAAGGGGTTTTCGGGGAAAAATCGACGATTTTAAGTTGGATTTTCGCACTCTGACGTCATCAGTGGAGAAGATGTGGTAAGCGTCTTCTCTAATCTCTGAGTCCGAAATTTAATGTAGATGCGTAAGGTGGTGAGATTTTCGTAAGGTAACGCCGTGGTCGCCCAGTTTGAAGCGAACTATCAGATGTGTCTGGCCATCCGCTAGTCATCTGTTCAGATATCTCATCGGACAATGTGCGACCGAAGATTACCACGTTCGAATGTTTTAAGTCAGCCGGCGACATAGAATTACCTTCCCACCATTCATACAAGAAAAAAAGAAAACACGTATTCATACATCAGCAAGGAGACTTTACTTTCGTATTTTATACACATTAACAGACATACATGTTTAGGTACATATATATTAAAGTTTAATTAGTGTATTCATACATTCATAGATTAGGTTAATACAAATATATCCTTCAATGGTAAATATAATCAAACATGCTTGTATTTGCTCGTTTCTCATCTTAGTCCTTTAAGCCAAAAAATCGTGTGTATGAGGTGTGAAATATACATTAAATATGTTATTTGTATTTTTTTTGTTTCCTTTTAATAAATATGCATTAACAGTAGATATATAGGCGTTTTTGTTTTAATTTTTTTTTTGAATTAATATTTAAAAAATATATATTTATTTATTTGAAAAATAAACAAATGCGCTTCACTTTCTCTCTCTCTACCTCCATCCCTTCCATCACTCGGTCCCTTCGTCAAAGTTCTTCTATTTCTAAGCATTTTTATTCATTGTTTTTTTTTTTTTTTTATTTGACACACTTATTATTTGAATAGTCGAAAGAAATGTACTTTTTTTTTTGTTTTTTGCTTAATAATTTCTTTTCTCTTGATTGACAAAATCTTCTACAACATTTATTATGGGATCAATGACAATAGAGGGAACCGTCTGTTCGAATTTTTGAATTTTCGAATTGTTCGTCGTTGCTTTAGGTACTTGCTGATCGACGATTTCAATATCATTCTCGTTGTTGCCGTCGTGGTGCTTATCGTCTGGTTGTTGCTTTGATTCGGAATTCGTATTTTGGGTCACTTGTGTTGTTGTGGTGATTGTTGTAACGATGGGGCTTTCTTTGACTTCCACAGTATAGCCGGAGCCAAAGGGTGCTGTGAAATTTTGTTGCTGTTGCTGTTGCTGTTGGCCTTTAACGTCGTTTGCAGCTGCTGCTGCCACATCGAGGATTGAATTTTCAAGGAATTTCTCAAGGAGTTCTTTTTCTGATTGAAGGTCATCGATATTGTCCGTTAATACATAGGATTTTGTTGTCGTGACTGTACTTTTTATGGTGTTTCCATCTCTGTTTCAAAATAAAGTAATATTTTTTGATGTGATGAAAACTGAAACAATATTCATTAAAGGAAATAAAATGGAATCTGAATGGGTGACCCACAGTCGATAAAGTTGCTATTGTACAACTTCTAATCAATCCATTGAATGCAAAAAGGTTAAACAAAAAAAAATGTATTCTTACTTATCATCGCTCGTGACGGTTGTCACACTGGTCTCCACGACCGGCTCCATGCCCTGGTAAAACTCCGGTTCTAAACATACAAAATAGAACAACCGCATTAGATTGAAATATACGGAAGATGATTAAATTTCAAGTGAAAAGAAAGACTTGTCTGTTCGAAAATCATACAAGAAGGCGCATGATGTACGAATAGAGAAAAAGAGATAAGGAACACATTTGCAAGTAAAAGAAAAGCTATATTAAAATTCAAGCACGACTTCGTTAAGCTAACCTAGAAAGAAAGTTAAAGTAATGTAAAATTTAATATAGAGGTTTCTGTTTATGTTTAAGTTGATTTGTACTGGAGTGTCAGTTTGTTTGAATCGAATCGTGCGAATTATGGTGGCAATTTATTTAAGTGGCACAATTGAACCAAAAGTCACCGTAAGCTTCTCTTCGAAGAGAGACAAGGTAACGTGGGTAAATTGTGGTCAAACATATCCTGAAACTCTGTGTGAACAAGCAGATTGTCATTCACGCTGAGTTCCAGAAGTCATCGTTGAGAAGGGTTCACAGATGGAAGCTCTGTGAAATTAGTTTCAAAAGCAAGAACAATCCGAAACACAAGGTGTCTGTCAAGGTGTTCGACTTGAAGCGAATACCTCTTTCGATGGAAAAATGAAAGTTGATCACGATTCCGTTGACAAGTGTAGGTCTGGTTTGTTTCCCCATGTTTTGCAAACAATAATTCCCAAGAGGAAAAGCGAATAAGCACAAGAAAATACAAAAAAAAAAAACAACAACACAATAAAATTAAAAACGCATGCAAGAGAGAAAGAGTATTAAAGGAATAAAGAAAAGCATTGATTTGAATGTTTTTTTTTGCATGCACGAGTGCGTCGTATGCGTTGTGCTTCAGACTAACACACTAACACAAACGACTATGTGCATGAACGGGTCTATTAGTTAGTGTGGAAAATTTGTAAATATCCCTTATGATAAATCTCGTTTATTAATTACTTATATTTTTTGAGTATGCAGCGGAATTGTCATATATCCTAGATACGATACATGGATACTGTGTGTTTGTGTGTAAATACTTGTGTGTGTGTGTGTTTGAAAATTTCATAAAAGTGTACCTGTGTGCTCCTCGTCCTCGCTCAATTCAACGCCTGGCTCGTGCAAGGCAATATCGGAGTCCGACGATGACCCGTAGGTTTTGTTAAAATTGTTCTCGAGTGACTTGGTACTGCTAGTCTTTGACTTGGTTGATGGATTATAAAATGGAGAATCAGCATTACCAGCACCACCGATCCCGGTATTGGCTCCAAAATTATTTGCACTGTTCGTACTCCCAAAGGTATTCACTGTGGTTGTGCTAAAGCAGCCAAGACCACCGGTGGTAGGGACGGTGCTGATGCTGCCGATGTCCGAGGACATTTCGCTGCTCAAGAGGTTTGGCTCACTGCTGTCCATGGTGATGACAGTTGTCTGTACTTGTGGTGGCAAATTGGTGCCATCCTTCAATTGTCTCTTTGTGACTGTCTCCCGGACGATAACCTCTGCACCGGCATCGTTGATCTGACGAGACTCAGTGACAACAACGACACATTCGGAGCCGTCTGAGCTACGGGTTGTGCGAGTGTCTGTGGTGATGAGCTTGGTGCTCTGCTCCAATTGGACCGGTGAGTGAATGACATTTGTTGAAGTTGTTGTGGTACCAATCGTCGACTTGGGGATACGCGATATCATGAGCCCCTGATCGTCATCGTAGATTATGTCGTCAGAGCCTCCAACCTCCGAGGTAAGAGACACAATCTCAGCATCATGGGAGAGACTAGGGGCATTATCCGATTCAATCACATCGGCCAAGTTCGAACTGGAGATCTCCATAAAGTTCTCATCCTCATCAACATTGTCCAGCGAAGCCACTTTGGACGAGTTGTCCAAGTTTAAAGGTTGTGTTTGAACTTTCATTGGAATTTCAGGATTAACGTCACCATCTGTTATGAAGCTATCGTTAGCTAGTTGAATGTGATGAGATTCGAACAACGTATGCTGAACTTCCTTTGGCAGAAGTTCAATTGTGTCCAATTTTTCTGTCTCAATGACTGACTCTGGGCTTACATCTTCCAAGACGTCGTGGTCGTGGTTGTTTGGTGACTGTCCAATACAGGTCTGTGGGTGTTGCTGCTGCTGTTGCTGAACGCTGATGGTGGTGACCACTTTTGATGGCACCTCAATAACAGTGGTTTCTGGATCTTGAAAGATGACAGCTAAGATTTGAGAATCGTTTTGGTCAAGAGAAGAGCCGAAGCATTGAGTTTAAGAATCTTGCAACCTTTAGTCGACACTGTGTCACTTTTTTAGAAGCACTTTGAGAAAAGGTATGGATCTACAAAAACGCTATTACGCTCGGCGCATGGGAAAACTCAGAAAAACAAAATACGAATAAGAAACTGAAAGCAGATTGCGTAATAAAAAATATCCATTTCCGGAGTTATGTGAAAATGAACTGATTGCAGTTGGGCATGGACGCATCGTTGATCTGAAAACAAAAATAAACTCAAGGACATCCACCCTTCGTTCGTCTTTCTTTTGTAAGAATTGAATGCAAGGAACCAGCGGACAAGGCAAACTGCTATGCTTTTTTTGGAGGGGGAAATTCAGCAACAGATTTAGATAAAATTACGGCTAAATTGGGGAGAAAATATCCTTTTGAATAACAGCTGGATAGAGAGGTAACAGCAAGATATGAGATGTATCTCGTGAGCAATCAAAGAAGTGTTCCTTTATATGGTTAAGAGTAAAAAAAAAAACAAAAATTCGCTAGCAAAATGTGTACAGAATTCCATTTGATGACAACCACACCATACTTTCCATGGAGCGGCGGCAAGTATACCAAATCGTGTGTCTTAAGATATTTATTAATTCAAACAAAACAGAACGCAAAACGCAGACGATATGAGTAAGGATTAGTGTGGAATTGTATTAATTGCATTTAAAATCAAACAGGTGTCAGGCTGCCAAAGAGAGAAGAAGACAGATAAGGGAAGTGAAGTGGATAACAATAGGCCGAGCACACTATGAACAAAAAAAAAAAAAGAGCAAGAAAATACTCGGAAATTTGAGTGGGTGACGTGTACGGACAAAAAAGAAAACACACCAACACATTTGAAAAACTAAAAACGACAAAGGTAAGGAGTATAGGTTTCAGTCTCTGGTGCATGTGCTTTTATTCCAAAAAAAAGAGGTAGAAGGAAAAACACCTCGTTCAATAGAATCAACTTAAACAAATGAAAAGAAGGAGGTTCGAAAAAAATATATTTTCACTTGAATGCTCGATAAATTCGAGTCAAAAACAAAACAAAAAAACATCACATCTTCACAATGTTTTCATACGCCCTTGTGCCTCACTGGAAGAAGCAATCCTCTCAAAACGAATCAACACAGTTGAGATGCATGATGATGACGGAGAAAAGAGAACCTCGAGGGCCAAGAAACCAGAGGATGAATTTAGGTAATAGAAAAACCAAAACGGGTGAAATTAAAAAATTCAAATGTTAGGGAAAAAACTAAGCGAATTTCCTTACTTTCTGTGGTCAATTTATGATGTAGCTCATCGGCGTCATTGACTGGCAGCACATCTATTTCAAAGTCTTGCACATTATTCTTTTCGATTGGAGTTGATGGCGGTGTGGAACACTTAACCGAGCTCAGTCCTTCAATGATTACCTTTCGTTCGGGGGAAGAAGTCCTCATGTCATCTTTAACAAAGTCTGAAGAGAGAAAACTGATTATTATTTCAAACTCACAATCAGTGGGTGTGTGTTCTTAGATAACTCACCAATATTATAGTCTTCTCTTGCCATCTCATGTTGACCATTGAGTTCGGTGTCCTCGTCGAAATTCTCGTTGGATTTTCGTGCCGCGTCTCCTTGTTTGTCCTCCATCTGAAGTGACTCGGTTGATGCAGGTAGGGGAGTTGACTTTTCTGTGTCTAAGAAGTTAGTTTGTTTCCGCTCCTGTTGTACAAATGATGAGTCAGCAGAGGAGGGTCCTAGTTCATCTTTTAATGTTTCGAAACCGGATTGATCGAGTTGCATTTTTGCAACTGCCTTCTCCATATAGTCCGTGACCAATTCAAGGTTGAAAATGCACTTTTCGACAATATCACTGCGATTAATCTTGTGAAGAGCTTGTTCCAGGGTATTTCCATTTGCGTTAGCGCCAGCTTGGCGTAACCATAGCCGAAGCATCACCATTGCTTGTTGGGATGCGGGTTTGCCGGTGTATTCGGATTTAATTAGCTCAATGTCATTCTCGGGAACTTGCAGTTCCTTGGCTAGCATTACCCAATCGTCCTCAAGAAGGTTGCATATATCTGAAAGGCGAATATCTGCCTTGTGAATCTCTTCGGCCTGACGATATCCAAAGTTCAGCATGTCACGGTAATTCAAACTGTGATCTAGACTCTTTTGGCTTCCCGTGCGATTATCCTCGATTATTTCCCGGCCAGTTAGAGTTACGTTCAGTGTGCATATTGGGGTCTGTGGCGCCTCACCTTTGCCAATCTTTGGCTCGCTCATAAAGCTCATCCTGCCAAATGGCTCCTCTTGGTCCTTCACTCTGACAAGGAACGATAAGCGATTCTCGCGGAACGCGTGGAACTTCATATTCAGCTGTTCGCCGGATTTCATCACTGGCACAAGGTTGCCAGCGAATTCCAGATAAATATCCTGGTCTTCCAGTATCTCCACATCTCGACTCTTTGCTACTTCGGTGAAGTACTCTTGGTGTTCGAGAGTTTTGTCCTCCTTATCATCGGTCATGCAAAAAACGCTTAATTTGGCCTCAGAGTTGCTAATGCGCTTGGCAAATACGACAAACTTAACCATGAATGGCACTTGAGCCATGTATGAATAGAGCTCGGTGGCCATTCGACTAGCGTCCGAGACATTTCTGCAGTCCATCAGCCAGAAACGTGCCGACACAGTGGTTGTGAATGACACACTGTCCTTAACAAATGCCAATGGTGTGGAACCGGTTACATCCTCCCAAACTGCACGGTTTTGACCGCCGGTAATTGAACAGAGCAAACGCAATGTTGGCGCATTGCCCGAGTATTGATTGACCATTCCTTGAGTGTAGGCTTTCGGTGCTGGGATACTAAGTGTAATTGCCTTATGGAATTTACGGCGACGCGGTTCAACGGTGACCACTGGCGAAACAGCGACACCTTGGCCAAGTAATTTGCAGCATCCATTCAAATCGACAGGCTGAGCCTGCAGGCCGACACGTATTTTCTTTGTGAGCGCATTAGGCGGGAATATTGCTTGCACTTGAGGCACAGCCGTCGATGACACAGTGCCACCGTCGGGTCCGATTGCATGCACTTCCTGCCGAATACGCGACACAACCGCAAAGAAGTGTGGAAAGTTGCGTGTTATGATGCGTACAATACGGGATGTGTGTAGGTCCTCCAAGTGGCTAAGTTCGTTCGATTCGAATGTCTCGTTGAGAACGTCGCGTACGGCCTCCTCACTGTCATACAGTGTATGCTCGCGCCAGGTTTCGCCGTTGTCCGATCGTAAAATTATTATTTCTCGTTCTTTGTCGCGCAATGAGCCAAAATGTGGTACTTCCAATATAACCGGACTATAAATACGAAACGGAAAAAAAAAACAGAACAAATAAATAGCGAATCGTTCAGTACACTTTGGCATTTGATTTCGGCATTACCCCAAAAATTTAGCCTCTACTGGTGATAGCTCCATGACACGACTGACTAATGCTTCACCCTCCATGAGTGGTGGTGGATTTGGGACACGTTGTGGTTTCACATAGCGGCAAGTGATACGTGTTGGTTGTGCACATGATTTTGGTGGCACAATAACACGCACTCCACTATGCCGGCAACCACGCATTGCTCCACCACGAGCATCGACGAGAAACGACACCAGAAAGCTACGGATCAAATAGATTGAAATGAATGATTCATTCGTGTGACATTGCTCCAGTTGTTAGTGTTCAAAGTGCAAGATTATATCAATTTACATTATTTATACTAGTTATACACTGTACGTGGTTTAATTTGAGATGTTGGATTTGGTATGGTTTTTGCCGTCAAGACCTGACCCAACATTTCCATTTACTTTTTTTTTACGGTCAGAAGGTGGCTTGTCTTTTGTATCGTCTTAAAGAATCAAGACAAAACTATGGGAAACATTATCAGCGTGGAATACGTCGGTTAATTCGAAACATTATCTGAGGATATCTGACGAGAACAAAAATACCACAAATGACCGTGATATCTACAAAAACATATGTATTAACGACAAGTCAAATGAAAAAAATATACAAATGCAAGCTTATGCATAACTGCTGTACACATGACATGATGTATTAGTTTAACTGTGAGATTGATTTGTATTTTATATAGATTCAATGGGTTAAAAGGATATTGTATGTATAATATATAATCAATAAGGAAACAAAACGATAATCAAACATAGTGTAGATTTCTTATTTTATTTATAAATTTCGTTCATAAATAACATTCATCATAAAGTAACCGCACACTTTACATTGTACAGAAAATATTATTCATAAACGAAAAAATAGTGCCATTTGATTAGTGAAAAACTAAATAACTTATGTTATTGTTTTAAAAGTTTGTACCTTTCCCTGAACATGGGATGTGTTCTGATGCGTCCGCCAAAACTTTCAAGGCAACACTCAAGATCATTTAATAAATAGAAAGAGTCAACGTCCTGGTTGTTTCTGGATATGGTTTTGTTTTTTTGTTTTGTATTTATTTTTATTTTTTTTATAGATCATAGATGTTGGGATCAAGGTTCGCATGCAATAATTTGTTTATATTTTATAATATAATCTTAAACAATTTTCAAAAAAGGATTTAATTCAATTGTTGATTGTTACCGGGGTTAATGTTTGTTATGACAAAAAAAACCAAAGATTTAACGAGGTGTGACTAGAGAGCAAACGGACAGGCGAGAGGGTTTATTCATCACTAGAAAGTGAAATGATTGATGCTATCATTAGAGACCAAATCTACAGCTGATACCGGCACCGTTCGTTACATTTGTTAACCGCCTCTATCTAATGGTTCGATAGAGAATTTTCCAGCTATTGCACTGGCTACTAAATGTTATGTTCATTAGCTTAATCTGTTTGTCACTCATAAGAACTCAAAGTGCAAAAGTAGTTAAATCCACTTCCAAATCGTAACCAAGTTCAGTACGTCAGTACCTTATATTACCTCGATGAAAACTAGAGTACATGTGAGTTAACAGTCCGGATGGGAATGGACACTTGGTTAGTTTGAGGACTGAGTTATATTAATTACGATTAAATGATGTTCAAAGTAACAAGAATAAAATCCACCCCCCCCCCCCCATTTATTGTTTATTAATTTGTATTCTGTGATCACTTACCCAAGATGAACTGGTGGTCGAATAATCGTAACATTGTCAATCGATTTAATTTGATAAGCATTTGTTGGTGACATGTTCTGATTCACATATTTAGTTGACATTGTTTCAGTGACAGCTGAAATGATAAAAACAAAAAACGAAAAAACCGATTCATTACCATTATCTTGGTCTAATTGCATCCCCCTTAAGCGTGACCTAACCTAGTCGAACGCGGATCTAAACAACACACCGATCTACTAATTTATTTGCAAAAAAAAATGGGCGACTCCTGTCTCTTATGAAACAGAGTTGAGACTTCTGCTTAGAAGTCTATTTGACGGTTGATGGAACATCCCTCTTGGTTGATCAAAGTAAATTTCACACTCTTCCCATTGGGGCCACAAAATGTTTTCTGCTTCTTTTCAAAGTGTCAATAAATTACTCGGCCACCACCCATAACCTTACCTAACCAAATTTGGCTACACACAAGTAAGTTTTTTTTCTAATTTAGACCGAGACAAAACTACAAAATAGCATTATAGCTGCGACAGAAAACCGATTATACAGTCTAAATAGACGTGTGAAGAGATAACAAAAAACATATCAACATATGACTACTGGCCTTAGTCAAATCAAATCGCAAAACTGACAACTATATGCTCGAAATCAATTAACAATCATCATTCACATATGGAAGAAACCCAAGCGAAACGTTGATGCTAATTGATTCAATCTTGTGTACATGTGCAGTGATGTAAGAAAAATAGACCCGGAACCACCCTTAAATAACTACAAGCATTTGTGTTTGTTTAACTTACATTTTCGATTAGTTCCATCCAATTGATCGTCATCAGTTGTATCGTAGTTGGTTTGATCACTTTCGTTTATCATTGTTTTTAAATCGTCAGTTGCCATATACTTGTATTGATGTTGATCCATATGATCTTCGCCACCTTCGTCTTCGGAATCTGACATAAATGCTTCATGCATTGATTCAGGTGCAACCACTTTGTACTTTTCCTCTAAAACACCAGTCACAGTATTTGTAACGCTCTTCTCTGTAACAACTTTCAATGTCTCAACAGCCGTCACATAACCGAGTTTGTTGGCGATGCTTAATGCTGTCTGCCCATGCTATGATTGAAATGAATGAACGAATGTATGAACTGATGTTTAACACACGAAATATTGAAATAATTAAACAAATAAAAAAAAAAAAACAAAAAATAAATCTCACTTCAAACCACCAAACGTCTGAATCAAAATGTAAATCACACTCTGGACCATAACACAGTAAGATATGAGCAAATCCACTAGATGTAGATCACTCTGATAATTTTAGCTTCAATGACTTTGAGAACACAAATGGCTTCCATCTATCCACCCAAGAATACACAAAAAAATACATCCAAAAAGAGTGGGAAAAATCTTCCTCCTCGATTCCTCGCGCAGTAAGCCAGCCTCTTCTTCCGACAAGAGTATTTGGAGAAAATATCTCGAAGAAAAATAAATGCTTGCCGAATGCGCACGCAAGCCACTAGCAGCATTTGATGTCAATTACCATACCCCATGCCCCCTTCTTCATCGTGCTCGCTTTAGATACCTTTCGAGAGTGTATTTATAATGATGTGCACTTTTCAAATTGACTTGAGTTGTATTTTTAGATATATTTTCTGTTGTTTTTGTTTCTGTTTCAGTTTCGGTTCCAAAACGTAAACGCCTTTGTTTTGTATGTATCTAATTTGTGGTTTGATTAGAGGCTGTGTGCTGTGTAGAATCCTTTTGAAAGTCTCAAGAAAGGGACGAATTGATGCAATTAAGAGGAGGGGAAAAAATGTATTCAATTGTTTATGGGGACGGTATGCTGCGAGAATTTAGACTGACATTCGTTTTGATGCAGTGAGTGTATTTATCAGATAGATGAGACACAATTGGGGGCGGGAGTGAGTAATCAGCATGCAGCGGCTAGATTGTTTTATGTCGTGTCAGTCATCAAATTGACTTATACATCGCACGGGCGATTTACTTAATTTGTTGTGCTTGACTATATTCAAGACGCGTGTGCAGGTAGTGTCGTAAGTTCTCTGTCATCATTAAAGAGAAAGACTTGATCTTGTAGGAATGTGATAGCGCTAGTCATTTGAACTTCGTAGATCAGTCTGTCGAGTGAAGAGACACAGTAGAAGCAACACATCACTTGCAATGAGACAAAATTAGCAGACAAATGGAAGAAAAACAACCACCTTTGCCAGACGATAAAAAGTAAAACTCTGAAACTCTGTTTTTTTTAAACACAATAAAATGAAACCAAGACCTTTAAATTTGCTGTTATCTTCTGGTAGATCCAGGGCATGTTTCCGCTCTTCTCTAACCAGAGCATAACTTACGTTTGTGAGTGCATTCGGATTAGCCTTATGTGTCAGCAATAAGTTGATGACCAAAGTGTGACCCTGTTGAGCGGCCTGATGCAGTGGCGTGTATCCAATGTTTGTACTCAATTCAATGTTAGCGTCATTCTCTAGCAAGAACTTAACCATTGTGATCTGTCCAAAATGTGCAGCCACATGCAACGGTGAGTAACCGCCCTTGGTACGCTCGGATATATTAGCGTTGTGGTCGAGCAAAATCCTTGCCACTTCGGCTTTATCCTCCTGTGCACACAAATGCATAGGAGTCAGCCCGTTCTTGGCGGAAACGTTTGGATCAGCACCGTGCTCTAGTAGCAAGTTCACCATATCAACGTGACCCTCTTGTGCCGCCAGATGTAAGGGGGCGAAGCCAGATTTGCTCTTAGAATTGGGATCAGCACCAAATTGCAACAGATTAGTGGCGATTTCCATTTGATTCTTCTTGGCCGCGATATGCAGGGCTGTATGTCCGTTTTTGGCGCATGTATGCGGCAATGCTCCTTTTTCAAGCAGCAACAGAGCGATATTTTGGTGATCATAGTGGCTAGCCACGTGAATAGGAGTCACTCCGTTCTTGCCCTGGCAGTCAACGTTGGCTCCCTTTTGCAGCAGGAGTTGCGCTACTTGGACCTTTCCATATTTAGCAGCCAGGTGGAGTGGCGAAAAGTTTTTCTTAGTGACAGCATCCAGGCACGCATTGTTTTCGATCAGCAAAGCAGCTACTTCCTCTTGGCCCTCTTTTGCGGCGATGTGTAGTGGTGTGTAGGCATCTTTTGTCGTGGAGTCCACATTGGCACCATGTTGCAGCATGAGCATTATAATGTCGGTGTTACCCAAGCGTGATGCAACGTGCAGTGGAGTCTGCCCTTCTCGTGCCTTAGCGTCTACCTGTGCGCCGTTTCGTAGTAAGATCCGGATGATGTCTGTCTGGTTGGCTCGAGCGGCTAAGTGAAGAGGAGTCTCGCCTCTCACTGTGGGGGCGTCGGGGTTAGCGTCATGCTGCAGAAGATAGATAACTATGTTCATGCATCCCATGAAGCTGGCAACGTGCAATGGGGTGAGCCCACTCTCAGTGGTCGCGCTGATGCTAGCGTTGTGCTTCAGCAACAACTCAACGACTTTGATGCGATTCTTCTTGCAAGCAATGTGCAGAGGCGTGAATCCATTCAGAGCTCGTGCGTTCGGATCGGCATTGTGGTCCAGAAGTAGTTTGGCCACCTTCACGTGGCCGCAGTGCGCCGACACGTGCAGGGCTGTAAGATAGTCGACAGTCACCTCGTCCACTGGCGCCTTGTGCATGAGTAGTATGCGCGCTGCCTCATCGTGCTCTCCTTGCGCGGCCATATGCAGCGGTGCAAGACCGTTCTTTGTCTTCGATAAAATTGGTGCGTCATTCTCCAGCAACAATTCAATCACCTCTTTGTGGCCGGAACGAGCTGCACAATGCAGCGGGGTCAGACCATCCCGAGTGGTAGCATCTATACGAGCATTCTTTGACAGGAGTAACTGCAGGATATTCGTCTTACCCCATTTGCATGCCACATGCAGCGGTGTTATGTTGTGTTTGGCAATATAGTTCACATCGGCTCCTCGTTCAATCAGAAGTTTTGCGATATCCACGTTTCCGTAGTGCGCCGCGATATGCAGTGGAGTGAAGCCACTCTTCGAAACTATGTCTGGGTTGTGTTCGTTTTCTAGCAGCAGAGTGGCTGCCTTCACGTCGTCCTTTTTGGCGGCAATGTGCAACGCTGGCAGACGTACCTTACCTCGCGAATCGCTCTCCAGCAGAACAGCGACGACTTTGTCGTGACCCTGTTGCATAGCAACTGCCAGAGGTGTGAATCCGTCCTATACAAAAAAAAAGAAAACACAAACAAACAAAAATACAACCTTTGTGAATTCAACGAGACGGTAGAATAAACAGAGTTCATCATTACCTCTGTGGCCAGAGAAGGGTTTGCACCCTTTGCCAGAAGGTATCGCACGCATGCGTCGTGGTTTTCTTGTGCAGCCATGTAGAGCGGTGTGAAACCGTTCAAAGATTGCACATTTACATTGGCGTTGTATTGTATTAGCAGTTTGATGACTTCTTTTTGGCCAGCTAATGACGCGATGTGCAGGGCTGTGTTGCCTTTTTTTGTTGCATTATCAACGTTGGCACCGCGTCGCAGTAATTCACTTACAATATCGATGTATCCATCTTTTGCTGCTAAATGAAGTGCATTGAGCCCATTCTGTAAGAAGAATTAACTACAATTTTAGCCACGCTTCGTTAGCAAAAGCATAAGCGTTTACTCACGGCATTACATGTGTTTATGTCCGTCACTTGACCGGACTCAAGGAATTCTATAACTTTTCCAATTTCGCCGCTGCGACCTGCCCTCAGAAAGGATATTGTGGCGTCGATCTGAAAGAGAATATAAATAAGGGTGGATAAGCAAAACACGAAACACTCAAATCAGCCATGCGAAACAGATTCATCAAATCACACACACGTGTGAAAGCTCAAGGGGATAGTTTATTTTCCAGAAATTCATGAACTAACCATGATTTAATTGCATCAGTCGCATGTTTATTAGTTCAACCTAGATATATGGGCACATGTTCAAACGATTTGCGATGATGTCTATCGACGAATGGAACATGACATCATAATCCGGAAGTACTGCAGTTGATATTTGCGGGCTTCGAAACGGATCATGGATTTTGCTGTTCCATGACATCAGACATGTTTGTAGTTAGCTTAATAGTTGCTTCAATTTGGTTTGGTGTTTTTTGTGGACAGCGAATATGTATTTCAATCACCTTGAAATTGAGATATATCTTTGATTGAAGCAGACATCTGCACTACTGGTGAATAATCTAAATACCTACAGCTTGACGAAGACTGAGCCTTTTTATCGCTCAATCGGAGATTTCCTTCCACAACGGGTGAGTAAACTTATCTCCTCTAATCTCTGCCCTCTTCTAATCAACAAGCGAATATGATGCTGCCTGAATCACTTGAGGCAGTCTGGATCGCTTTGATCCACCTTGTGGGAATCTTTTAAATTGTTGAGGCAATATTCTCTGCGCCATGCAGCTAAATATAATTCTTGAACGACGACGATGCGCAGAAAAATATTCAAGCGATGGTGAGTCAGTCTGTTTTCCTTCTAAATATAAATGAGAAGAAAATGAATTTCAAGAGAACACATCGCAATCCTCATTCTGACGTTGGGTTCGAGAGGGGAGGGTTTAGATTTGTTGTTACACTTCAAGTGACGTGAAAATTGATCAACTTCGTACAGTCTGGTGGTTATGTTGGACTACAGATCACCGAACTGGAGACCACGAACACAAACCATTGCATCCAGAGCCTCAAACGCATTATCAGCATCGAGCTTTGGAAAGTTTCATGCATTGACTTGTCTGCGACTGGCTGACAATGGGGGAAAATGTAAAGCATTCGAATTTTCAGACACACGACCGCAAGTCGAAATGAATGCCAACGAAATGGAACGCGCAGATGTCAGATGCCAGATGTGT
Organism: Eristalis intricaria; assembly: GCA_964034865.1. NCBI lineage: Eukaryota > Metazoa > Arthropoda > Insecta > Diptera > Syrphidae > Eristalis > Eristalis intricaria. Next base: position 26,220,063 of record OZ035878.1, read on the forward strand.
GTGACCAGCATATCTGAATGCCATTAAATTATTATGCGTAACGACTGCTACTGGCACATTCAACGGACGGCCTTAGCCATCCATGAAATGTTATTAACGCCGAACCCGTGACTGTATCATCATCACCCACACTCTCCGTAGTATGATTCACATTTCGAAATGCTTAAATTACTCTGGCACAACCCCAGTTTGTTTGTTCCAGTCCCAGGCTCGGCCGGCGTATTTGACCTCCTGTCGGCTACATAAACCAACGGCCAGCTATCTGCACGACACTTCAGCTCGTTTCCGTATCAACTCGGTCGGAACAAAAACTCTGATGATGAAGCGTACGTTCGTGTGAGTGTTTCTCTTTCCCAGGCCAGGCAGGGGGATCATATCACATTGTATGTGTGAGTGTATCCGGACAAGTTATGTGAAAGGGAAGGAATATCTCATATCGCAAAACCACCCTTAATTGATTGAAGTTTGCGAAGGCATACCATATGGATATGGAAACATGTGCAGTGGCTATTTGCTGTCTGGAAGTGCCATTCATCGTATGTCATCACAAAAGAGACCCAATTACACCGAATTCTTGATGCTTTGAAGCCATTCTCATTTGCACCCCCGTGATGGTTTGTCTGACACGTCCGCTCATTGTTTGAAAAACATTCGCAAGTTCACAGAGGAGGTAGATGTCTGCGAAAACCAGACCTGGGACCCTCACAACAATCCGAATTCAATTTGAATAGGCTTGCCCCTTGTCGACTGATGTCATGCTGTCTGGCAAACAACGATTTTGGAAGTTGTTTGCACTTAGCAAAAGGAGCACTGCTCTAGTGCAATTTGGACCGCGACAGCAACTGTCTGAAGAGGGTTGAGTGGTTCGTGGAGTGGCATTTATAATGTAAGTCCATGCAAGGGCAACTGTATGTGTGGGCAATCTTCACAAATGACTTAAATTTGTTTTTGACTTTTGTAGTCCAACACCAAGCCCATTAGCACTATGAATTCAAAGCACTTTTAATGACTAACGCAAAGGAATAAAAAAAATTCTTTGATTCATTACCAACAATTAAGCCGCATTTCTTCCAAGAAAACCACTTATAAACCAGTTCATATTTAGTTCCCAGGTAAATTAAATTCAGAAATACACATTCAGTCACAAGGGAACTGGTTAAGTAAGTCAGTGCGCACACCTCTTAAAAATGCCGGCATATTAATAGCGTCATCGTTGAATTAAGTTATTTGCATATCGGCCTCCTTACGTCAAGGTATAAATGACGTGACGAGTAAAAGTAAATAACCAGATTCCATCCGAACTAGCGCTGAACTTGTTCCGGCTAATTTGGGCATTCATTAAGATTCAAGTTCACCTAGCGATTAGATCACCAGTACTTACTCGCATACGTGTGCATGACACAATCGTTACTGTCAGTCGTCGTCGTACACCCCGCCGCTGTAAGTTTGAGCGATCAAAACTCGACTTTGTCGGCGAATTTTCTTTTCTTCAACGGATTTTATCAATTTTTTTTTTCTGTTTGTTTTGTTTGATTTCATGCCAAAATCAAACAAATAGACAACATTCAACTCTTCTAACACAATAGCGGCGAAGAGAGACTTTTGTGTTGTGTCATGCTTACGTTGGGTTCGGATGAAAGTTTCATTGTCGTTGTAGTTTTATGATAATCATTTGAAGCGCGCCTAATCTGTTACGTGATGTCTATCTTTAAACCCACGGAAACTTCAAGCTTATAATTTAGATGATTAACATTCTTCTATACCAGGACATAACGGGGCACTGACACGAAGTATGGTGTTCAACTATATCGGGATTATGTTGACGGAAATGAAGGGACTGATTTCGTTTAAGGTTGATAGTTAAGGTTTAAATTTTGAAATAAAGAGATTGTATCAGCGTACGACGTATAAAACGTATCAATACCAAATTACGCTGATCCACCAAAGGGCCCCACCACTCCCTCTTTCCTCCTTCGTCGACCAACAAGCTACACAATGTAATTATTCAATCATCATGACCATTTTGCTACTCCGCCGAGCAAATTGTGTATGTCAGGATGTCAGACTTGTACTTCAATATAATTGAATTGAGCTTTGAATGCAATTCAAACGAAATTATTCATGGATTGGACCGGCGCAAAACTGAGGAGCCCCGGAGCTCAAGAGGGGAATGAGCGTGCGACGAGCCAGAATAAAAATGAAACGAATGGTGTCATACCCTTGTATACCGGTTGCAAATTGTCATGTCATTTATTAATTGAATTAGATTATCACATCGCGATGTTCGTAACGTTTTGTGTTATTTTGCTGCCGTCCAACACGGTACACATGATGACCTAGTAACCCACACTTTGATAGAATTACTATTTCAAGACACGAAATAGTAAGCCGTGCCCCGAAATAACGTTCGCGTCCTTTTTTTACGACAATTTATTCGCGCATGTTAATGGCCTGTCGCCTGATGTTAGATCATTTCATTAGAGAAATGTCAGACCGAGGTTAGTTTGGAATATGATTTTTTAACTCCCTTCCCACTGAACTGTCTATTCACAGTTGTGATCACAGATGCCCTTGTTGTGCGTGTACATAACTAAAAGCTAATTTCAGCTGAACACGAATCTGAGTTCTTGCCTCAGCAATCAACAAAACGAAAGCATTCTTGAAGAGGAAAAAAAAACACGAAAACCGGTTAACATATTCATGGTCAAGTGACTGTAGTCATCTCGACAAGGACATAGGGGGATACATCAAAATATCATCAGAATTTTCACTTACCTGTTTGTTTGTTTTAGATGCAACTTTTTCACTTGAACCCTTGTCTATTTGATCATTGTTATGTGCTGCTGTTACTACTGCCGATGGTAGTTGATTATCCTTGGCGAGATTTGGCACATTGCCATTTTTTGTATCACCGAGAGCCATAGTTGGTAAACAGAATTATATCGTTTGGTTTGTGTTTGATTTGAATTGATTTTGCTTTCACTTATATTAAACCGCCCAGTATTTGGGGTTTAGATAATCAAGTTCTCTCTCTTTTAAGGTTTTGAACTTAAAGTTTATATTGAATTAATCTATACAAAACAAAAATGAAATATACTTTTTTTTTGAATAGAGACTGGGAGTGAAGTTCAGTTGGTTTGTAAGTGTACAACAGTTCGACATTAGGAATTTCATCAAAATGAGAAATATCACATTACACACTAAATAGCATACATTCTCAGCTCATCAATTATTCCCCAAAATTGTGTCTAAAGTTTACATCCATACACCATCACTACATTGTTTGTTTTTCTAAAAAAAAAAAGCCCACAGACGCATTTTCTTTTTTAATTATTTTGTTGTGTATCTTCTGCCCTCGCATCGTGTGGATTTTATTTTAATTATACAGATTGTGCGTAGAGGTTTGCTGCCAAATAAAAACTGGATTTACCTACCATGACTGAAAGAGGAAATGATTAATTTATAGAGAGAAGCACCACCACCAGCCATCGAAGGGGAAAACAACAACAACAGAAAAAAAACACTCCAGCACATATATTTGGGTTTTGTCTGTGGCACTAAAGCTGGTTAATAAGTAAAGTGATCCACATGCCGGTTTTTATGATGGAAATTATGATATATGTGGCTTCTTGATGGTTCGTTGCTTTTTTTGCCATTCTAACCATTTGCTCAAGCTATGATAATGACATCATGTATCGAATATACATACAGTGCTGCAGAAAATGATGAGGACACCAGTCAAACAGAAATGATGAATACAAGATTTCCAGGAGTTCTAGTCCACCTACAAAAGTTTTCTGCTTTAAGCAAACATTTAACTATTGTCTACTGTCAGATAAGGACTGTCGACTGTCTTGTATATGATAGTACATCTACCTCATCACAAAACAACAGTTAAATTCAATACTGAATGTCCCATTAAGTATACAAAAAAAATGTTTACTTTAAAAAACTCAAGGCAATCAAAATATTGCACTCAGATACTGTTTTTCACATTTTATCTATCATCTATCAAGGTTCCTCAAAATGCGAGAAACACCCTCAATGATCCTTTGAAACTGCATATACCTACATTCGAGGACGTGTATGGATGTGTACTGATTTGCACACACCACAACAGTTATCCTTGCAGGACGTTTTTTTTTTTTTTGCAGATACTCATTTCATATGACGTAACCGATTCGAATTTGTATGGAACCCACACATATACATTTTGCGAGGATGATGTTTTCATTTCATTATGAATTCTTCTCATTTGGCTTCCCTGTCACCTTCAAGAACCATTTCAATCTTCAAAGAGGTAATCGATTCTAAAACAAGAGGTGAGGCAGAAAAAAAAAGTAATAACCTGTCAAGAGCAAACACATTGAGGTAGGTGGTGGGTGGTTGGTTGGTTGGTTAGTTAGATGGTTAGGGTTTCTTTTACCATGGACGACATGACGTATTGTATCTCTTCCCATACACAAAAAAATTAAAATCAAAATCAGGTCACAGCCAGGGCTCTGCATCATCTCTCACAATAGATGTACACACTCTCATACCGAGGGAAACAAAAATAAACCACAAAATGAAAACACTTGGCATGTGCGTGAATGGAAAATTGAAAATAATACAGGCAGAAATCTAATTGGAAACCCTTTTAGACATATTTTTCTCTCTTCTCTCTTCCCAATTTAAGAGAAAAAAAATAACTGATTGATTGGAGAGCTACCTGACTGCCACCGAAGATGTACTGAATTTTTCTAGGAATTGCGTTTTCTCTATCACAGTAGGCAAATTCTAATCTTCTTAATCTCAAACTGAAACTGCATCATATACCAACATTAATTGCATCTTTCGTTAAAAAGAGTATCTATTTTACGTTTTGTTTTTCTTTTATTTCTATTCTATTGAACAATCAGCCAACACGGACACAAGATGACGGTGATGCCACTTCTTCTTTAACCACTTTTCATTCCCAGACCTATTCAATTTTTCTCACTCTTCCGAAGCCCAATTCAAGTCTTGGATATTTTTTTTTTATTTTGCCTCGTATCTTAAGGATTTATACATTTTTCTTTTTTGATTCCATGTTTATCGCACAATCATTAAATAACTGAATGTTTTTTTGTGCCTCATTGGTAAGAGTCGTGTTTACCTTTTCATCACCATTTGAATTTAGTTAGTTTTTAAATTGATTTATTCTTATTTGAGATTAATATATATCTATTGTTTTTATTTCGTTAAAGATTCTTATTCGCGTATGCCACAAACAACTTTCGAACACATTAGATACTGTGTAGTCTAAAGCGCGTACTAACCAGAGATGAACTGCAATAGAAAAATGAAAACTTTACGTGCGGCTCTCACTTTTTCGTAGATACATACACACAGGAACACATAAAATGAGAATTATGTCATTTTATGTTGAGTAGTCAGCGGGTCAGGGATGTTATTCGATTTTCGAGTTTATAACGGGTGTGGTGCGAGAAATGAAAGATTTTTTTGTTTTTAACAAAGATATTAATCTTAGTATTTTAATTTTTGGTATTTATCATTGTATTACAAATTTAAAAAAACTCACATTCACATTTATTCTTCAAGATGGTTTCAAGAGCGAAATTTGAAGTGGACTGCGTGAGTATACCAAGCTCATGTACATAAAGACCCTCAAAACACGGGCAAGGTGAGAGCAAAAACCTTTCCAGAAGGTTTCCAGGTCACGCGCACAGATGGCCAGGTAGAAAAAAGACACAAAGGTCTGCCAAAAACATTGGAATCGACCCATAAAGCAATAGGCTCAACAGCTTGAGAAAAAAAAAAACACATTGCTGCTTGAAACATGACCTGGGCAGCTTTAGATGAGTTTATGACTTAATGTTCATTCATAGGAGTCTTGCCAACCATCTATTGCTCCAGTGAAAACAGAAATAATTAAACAGTCATACTATCAGTTGTTAGATAATTTTTATTGGATATTTTATGCTGAATCATTAAACTTCTTTACTGAATTGTTTGTATATATAGTTCTATCGAATGTATGTGTGATTTTTTTCTCCTGCTCCACCGCTCTTTGATTCCATGTTTTTTTTCTTTGTTTTTTAATTTACTTTTATGAAATAAAGATCCTTGGTAAAAATTATTTTTAATTTTCTTCTCCTGTACTATATCATTTCTTAGCAAGCTCATTCGATAGCCAGTCGAGACCTTCATATAGCCCGTGTCCTTGTGTGGCACAAGTAGCTTGGATGTACCACTGAAACGTAAGACAACGTACAATAAGATTCATAAACAATGCAAATGTAATGATCGATACTTACATGTCTTTGACGGAGTTGATTCAAACGCAATTTATCGGTGAGCTCAGCTGCACTCATCGCGTTCGGTAGATCTTGTTTGTTTGCGAACACCAAAAGCACAGCATCGCGCAGTTCATCTTCTTGTAACTTTAACGAGAGAATACAATATGATTAGTTGAATGCATTCTTGGTTGAAGATGAGCCGCGTCTCACCATATTTTGCAACTCCTTTTCAGCCTCGTTTATTCTGTCTCTGTCATTTGAATCAACTACAAATATGAGACCCTGGGTATTTTGGAAATAATGACGCCACAATGGACGTATCTTATCCTGTCCACCAACATCCCAGACGGTGAAGCATATGTTTTTGTATTCAACAGTTTCAACATTGAAACCGATTGTCGGTATAGTTGTCACAATTTCGCCGAGCTTCAGTTTATATAAGATCGTAGTTTTACCAGCTGCATCTAGACCAACTGCAATGACAAAAAAGTTTTATTATAACATTTACAGTTGAATGAGCCTCCTCTAACATTTCAGTTGGACAAACTTCGGAAAACTTGTTGCAAGTCTTATTGGACATGTATACAATGCTAGTTAGAATTTAATATGAACGTTCATTGGCACGTGCGTCGTAATGTTAAATTAATGCCACATTTCGATGGTGAATTACATTTCGATTTGCTAACAGGAAAAACAAAGTATTCCAGTAACCAACATCATGAATTTCACGCTCACGACATACTAATAAGTGATAACGATCAAGATAAGAGAACAAAACATATGTTATGCAGGTAGAAAGAACAAAAAAAAAAGTCGTTCTCTCCATCTCATTCTTCAAGTGAATAAATATCATGACAAAAGCCACACAAAATCTGCACAAGAAAAATATAAAAATGTATGTCGGAACAAAAAAAATGTGCGCTTGTGCGTATGACGAAAGTGGACAATTCTTATCTTCCACCACGATGCATGAATTGTCCTTTTGGAGACTCATATTTTGCAAATAGACACCACCCCCTTAATTGAGAATGTGTCCCTCGCAATAAATTACACTAAAGAATGACATTTTTTTTCCACGCAGCATGTAGTCTATGTTCCACGTAAATACTTGTTATTATTCGAACGACAATTTTTGTCTCGACAAATTATTCATAAAAGAACCGCACAAAACAAAGGCTTAATGGAAATTTTATGGGTGCCGCGATTAGCGAGGGCGGGGAAAACAGAATGGATAAAATATTGAATGAAAAAAAGAAAAAGAAAACCCGACAAGGTACACCCCGCTTAATCATATCAAAGAAAGAAAAAAGTTCCTCAAAACTTACCCATAAGTATCCGCATTTGCTTTTTGCCAAATAGGCGAGTGAGAAGACTTGAAATTGTTAGTCCCATATTTTTGCTTTATTTATTCAGCAACTAATTGAATAGGCAAACAACTAAATGAAATAGTATTGTTCTTTTCCGTACAGAACCTCAGGATGAAATTCTTTCTTTTTTTGCTTCTCTGTTCACTCAATTTGCTTCGTGGAATTTATATAGTTAAACACAGTCTGTCGTTGATTTGATTTGTTGCTGCAATTGATTGAAGGATGTACAAAAAAAAGAAGTGTTTAGGAGGATATACGCGAAAATAATATATTATACAAAAAAAAAATCTTGTTTCTTTACGAAAGCTAAAAATTTTGACTCGACGATGAAAAAAAAAATCGGTGAGAATATCTCTGATGGCAAAGAAATGTGTACGGAACCGTGTTCTACTCTATTGTAATCGTTTCTGGATTTTCTGTTTTGATGATGTCAACGAGAAATGTCATATGCTGATGTGCGATTGTGTGTAAAATAAATCTATTACAATACATTTTGTTTTGATCAACTTGGAGTTGGAGACTAATGAGCCCTTACTTGGAGTTCAAACTCTTGTCATTAAGATTCTGTACCGGCAACAAGCTCCCACCTTCCACTTCGATTACCTCAAGGGAAACTTCTTAATTTTGCTAAAATCCGCATGAGATTCTTCAAAATCGGGTCCACTTAGTATGTCTCCCCTCAATACTCACCACATATAGATGTCTACACAAGTCTAAGTTCACCACATTATTGCCATCGCCACATACACGTCGTAACAACATCTCCAGGTCTTTCGCACTTATCCGTCGATGGCTGCTAAAGGAAAGAGATAAATAAACTTCTTTAAAAATCTGCCGTCTTCTATTTTTTTGCCGACACAAAATTAACCACACTGTTCTCCAATTACAAGTCGACTCCCCATAGTACAAGAATTCTACTATATTGTAATGATATATACATATACCGTGCCTACTCCCCATCTTCCACTGTGACGGTAGTCGATCTCTGAATTAGTTCGTTGGAGGTTGTGGTTGACTTGTTGCTAGTTGTTACCCTCTTCATTTATTTCGTTCGTTTCGTTTTATTTTCAATTCCCATTAATTCTTGGACGTTCATTTATTTTATATTATTTTTGCATCCTTGCATCAACGGGTTTGTGTGTTCATTTTTCTTGTTTGTAAACTAAAAAAATATATTCGTTCATAGTCTGATAACGTATGTGTAATTGAACCCCTCCCTTCACCACCCATTCAACTTGTTATGTGTTCGTACACATTGTGTGTGCGTGTGTAAGTGAATTGTAAGCGAATTGTTTAGAAAATAACACTTAAAAAGTTATGAGGCAACATTTATTTTTGCATCTATGCCGATGTGTAAACAACATTTGGATCGGATCCCTTCATTTCTATGGCAGTTGCACGATATTTGTTGTTGACTTACCTACTGATAGTGTCGTTTCGAGGGAAAAGGGAATAAGACATTCCCTTTGTGAATTATACATATGTCAACAGATTGTCTTAAGATTAGGGGGCAGTTCTGGAGCTCGCATAGATTTCATATTATTTTAGGAATTGTGTTTAGATAAGGTCTTGTATATTTATTCTATCGTGTAGTTGTGAAGTCCCACATCCACTTCTAGGGCCCTTCTTGGAAACGTGGATGAGTCATATTAACTTCCCTTCAGACTGACTCAATGAATGGCGTCGCCAGGGTGCATGACCCGACATAAAATAACTTAGATTCTATAAATGCAACGAGCGGTCCATACTCATGTCAATGCCACCAATGCACGTCTACTTCTATGCACCTATTAAAAAGATCCTACTAGTCATAAACTAAACTGCGCCTCTTGTCATCTGGAAGAAGTATCAGTCTGTCAGAAGTTACTCCAACTATGAAACATTTCCAATGATGAATATATTACTATAAATTAAACCCTTGGGGATTCCATAAATATACATTGCTCCATTTAACCATGTTCGCAAGCAAGAATGAAATACCAATTTGAAAAGTTATACAAATGACTGCCTCATCTTCTTTGCCATCAAGGGTGAAGGATCTTTATGGATGCTCACAGGCGAAAAATACTTTCAACTGACGCCGATTACATTAAGTCTATCCATTGCAAAATATATTTTTAGATTTCAACAGAGGCGTGTATCCGTCCGTTGTTAGTACCTCTCCACACGCACGCACGCACGCACAAACCAGCTGTACGCACACCATCGAGCCCTTAGTCCATCATCTTTGCACAAAAAAGGGGATGTGAATGAATGAATCTTATCACACACTAAATTTGTCTTGATACTTTTGAATTTGCAGTCTAGAGACTGAAATTATTTCGTTTTTGTTTTTTCTTTTTTGCCGATTTTGTTCATGTTGCAGTTCGGAGAAAGGAAAACATTTCTTTTGTGTTCTCGTGTGTTTTGTCGTCGTGGTTGTTGTTGAAGAAGTCCACAAGGAAAAGACAAGAATAAACGAACACCAAAATGCCAGTATTTCATACAAAAACGATCGAAAGTATTTTGGATCCTGTTGCTCAACAGGTAAGTTATAGAATCTAGTAATAACGTTGTAGGTATACCTTTACATTTGCATACAATCATGCACACAAGCACATTTACATTTTATGAATTTTTTCTTAGTTTTATGATCAAAGTCATGTGTCTCACTTTATCGTGTGTGTGGGCATATACGGGAATCAGTTGTGGTGAAGGTAGAAGATGTAGGCGGGGGTGTGAATATTAAGGCAATAAATCACTGGAATATATCTTAAAGCAAATCGATTCTGAGTTTTCGCAATTTTACAGGATGGGGGACACATGTTTTCTTTTTTATGTATATTTTTCAGTGAAAGCGTTAGAAAGTCAATGTGTGTGAAGATGAGTGGTGACTCATCATGGCTGAGTCAGATTGGGTGGGAACGTCACTTGGGGGAATATCTGATACACTTCTCTGAGAAAACATTCAATTAGTGTTGCTGACTGATGTATGATCTTAGAACAGTTGCACTGCCGCTTTATTCACACAATTATTTCGCTCAACGTGATGCAGCGGTCGTGATTCAGATAAAATTTAGTTTCTTTACCAGGGAATGCCTATAGCATGATTGAATTAATTATTGAAGATTTCCATCTACGTAGTCGGATTCAATAAAATCACGTAACATTCTTTATTAAACGCCATCCATTTCGGTGATATAATAATTTCCTGAGTGGGCACTAACGACGTGCTTGCCGTGTCACCATATTTAGCTCCGAACGACAGGTCGCTATCGTTATGCAATTCCATAAACAGTCTGCTCTCGTAATCTATATCTGTAGACGGCATTGGTTCCCCATCGCCTGTCCTTCACAGTTAAACTTCGACATTTAAAATGTACCCCGCATCACATGGCCCAATCTTAGCTGATTGATTCAATTCTCCATTCATTAGCTCCGTATCGAAGCAACACACAAGAAAGCATATAAATGAATGAATGTGTTTTGAGTTTATTCAAATGCTTGAGTCATAACAAAATACTCCATGTACGGTCATGAAACAAGTCCGAGGGGTTTCCACTGTCCACACAATGTCAACTATGCGGACTACGGGAAGTTAGAAACACAAGTGGAGGGATGATATTGTTTTGTGGGATTATATTTATGATTTGCCATAGAAAGAGGTTAAGATTTTGTGTGAAAACGGATAGAATGCTTGCACCAATTTTTCATTTAAATTGGTTAGAGAGAACTGAGTTGATTGATAAATGAGTTATTGATTGGAATTGAATTAGATATAAATATGAATTTTATGTGACACCAATTGGGAGCAATGTTAATAAAATGTTGGAATGGAAATGTTGTGTTGCTATGTGTACATCATCCTCAGGGAATCATACAGTTCTTGGGCTGATCACTCCCCTTTCTCGTTTAGGTTTCCCGTTTAGTTATTCTACATGAAGAAGCTGAAGATGGCAATGCAATGCCTGACCTCAGCCGCCCGGTGCAGGTGGTGTCAATGGCTGTTACCAATCTGATCAAAGTCGGCCGAGAGACAATCAATAGTTCCGATGACAATATCCTCAAGCAAGACATGCCATCCGCACTAATGCGTGTGGAAAACGCCTCACAATTGCTGGAAGAGGCATCGGAAATGCTGAAGGGCGATCCTTTTTCGGGACCGGCACGAAAGAAACTAATTGAAGGGAGTCGTGGCATATTACAGGGAACATCGGCTCTCCTGTTGTGCTTTGATGAGTCTGAGGTGCGAAAAATAATTCAAGAATGCAAACGTGTACTGGATTATCTTGCCATTGCTGAAGTTATCGGCTCAATGGAAGATTTAGTGCAATTTTTGAAGGATCTCAGTCCATGCCTTAGTAAAGTCTCCCGTGATGTTAGTGCACGTGAGAAGGAACTTACACATCAGGTGCATAGCGAAATTTTGGTGCGCTGCTTGGAGCAGGTGAAAATCTTAGCTCCAATTCTGATTTGCAGCATGAAAGTGTACATACACATAGTGGAGCAAAATGGTGTGGGTGTAGATGAAGCCGCCGAGAATCGCAACTACTTAGCGTCGCGCATGACTGACGAGATTCAAGAAATCATCCGTGTTCTTCAGTTGACCACCTATGACGAAGACACAAGTGAACTGGACAATCTGACCGTCCTGAAGAAGATTAGCAACGCCATTCACAACAAGACTGGACTCGCCAACGATTGGCTCTCCAACCCGTACGCACTGAAAGGGGGTGTGGGCGAGAAAGCATTGCGTCAAATTATCGACAACGCCCAAGATGTTGCTGATAGATGCCTGCCCCAGGATTCAATGCCGATTCGAAAAATGGCAGACGACATCACCACAATGGCAAACGCCTTGTGCGAACTGCGCCAGGATGGCAAAGGAACAAGCCCTCAAGCCGAGAGTTTGGCAAAGAATATTCGCGAGAAACTGGGTCATTTACAGCAGGGCTTGATGAACGCAGTGGTTGGCGTGAACAAAGCCGGTGTACAGCAAACAGCTCACACCATACAAGGACGATTGGAACAAGCATGCAAGTGGCTGCAGAATCCAGAAATCAATGACAATGGGCTGGGTGAACGGGCAATTGGTCTGATTGTTGAGGAAGGCAGAAAGGTCGCTGAAGGCTGTCCTGGATATCAAAAGGCCGAGATTCTGCAGCTCTGTGACGAGGTAGAATATCTGAAAATGAACGCAGCTGGCAGCACACCAAAGGCAAAGGAATTCGCCAAGAAACTGACGCATAAGTTGCATGAACTGAAGGAGGCCATACAGAACGCCCTCGTTAACAGGATTGTCCAAGATTTCATGGATGTGTCGACACCACTGAAGCTGTTTAGCGATGCTGTCAATGTTCCCGAAGGCACACCAAATCGCGATCAGAATTTCAATCAAAAGTCAAACAACCTGCAGGCATTCAGCGATCGCGCATCCAAGACCAGTCGCATGGTTGCTGCGGGTGGCTCAGGAGGAAACAAGAAGATTGCCGAAATCTTGTTATCATCTGCAACTCAAGTTGACAGCTTGACCCCACAACTGGTGTCGGCTGGAAGAATTCGAATGAATTATCCTGGAAGTACTGCAGCCGAAGAACATTTGTCCAACTTGAAGCAACAGTACGCCGACACTGTTCTGCGCATGAGAACGCTTTGCGATCAGGCCACCAATCCTGCTGACTTCATCAAGACTTCTGAGGATCACATGCAGGTGTACGTGAAGCTATGCGAAGATGCCATACACACGAAGCAACCGCAAAAAATGGTGGACAATACGTCCAACATTGCTCGTCTCGTGAATCGCGTCCTTCTGGTTGCCAAACAGGAAGCGGATAACTCCGAAGATCCTGTTTACACAGCAAAGTTGAATGCAGCTACCAATCGCTTGGAGAATTCACTGCCAGCGATGGTGGGTCATGCCAAGATGGTGGCTACCAACATAAACGATCCAGCTTGCGCCAGTGAGTGGAGAGACTCTTACAAGAGGGTAAGTGATAGAGATGCCAAGAAATTACTTGTGCAAGGTTTGCAATAATGTCATTTGCAGCTCCTTGGTGATGTGCGTGATGTCCGGTCAGCTATCGCACCATCTGAAGCTGATTTGCCACCACCAGTGCCTGAGCTCAGTGCTCTTCACTTGTCATACAACGATCCTAAAGGTAAGCATGTGACGATTTATTCTAGCAACCAATAAAATGTAAACATTTTCTTGATTTTAGTTGAACGCGCTCCACCACGTCCTCCACTACCACGTGAGGGAATGGCACCAAGTCGCCCACCACCACCAGAAACCGATGATGAGGATGAAGTATTCCGCACAATGCCACATGCTAATCAACCCATTTTGGTAAAGGAACCATATTTATTTCCCGATTTGTTTATCTAATGGTTTTGTTTTTCTTTTTCCACAGATTGCTGCTCGTGGCCTCCATCAAGAGGTTCGCCAATGGTCTTCCAAGGACAACGAAATTATTGCCGCTGCTAAACGTATGGCAGTTCTTATGGCTCGTCTTTCAGAGCTTGTAAGAGCCGACTCAAAGGGTAGCAAACGTGAGCTCATTGCAACTGCTAAACAAATTGCTGAAGCATCAGAAGATGTCACTCGTCTGGCCAAAGATCTGGCACGTCAGTGCACAGATCGAAGAATTCGTACGAATCTCCTTCAAGTATGTGAACGTATTCCAACAATTGGAACACAATTGAAAATTCTATCAACTGTCAAAGCGACCATGTTGGGAGCCCAGGGATCCGATGAGGATCGTGAGGCCACTGAAATGTTGGTTGGTAACGCACAAAATCTTATGCAAAGTGTAAGTAAATTTCGTTAGAGGAGATTGAGGTTAAAAATTAACCTTGTTATGCTTGGTTTACAGGTTAAGGAAACAGTTCGTGCTGCAGAAGGTGCCAGCATCAAAATTCGTTCCGATCAAACGAGTCACAGACTGCAATGGGTCAGACGTCAACCTTGGTATCAATATTAAAGGGAACGATGGACTAAAATTATCTACTCTTGCAAGGGAATTTTGCAATTACTCGAAGGCAATTGAAATTATTATTTTTTTTATTTCTCTATCAGACGAGTCTATTTTGAGAAAAGCAAAACGTCCGATTTAGATACAAAATGTAGATAATTACTATTAACAACGAGATTTTTTTTACATATGTGTACTACTTAGACATTAAGTGAAAATTGTTATTTGTGCAGAGAAGTCAAACGCGGACTGACGAATGTTATTATTAAACTGAAAGCTGGATAAATGTGTCATCATGTTTAGAGACTTACCAATACTACTACTACTACTCCTACTATCACTTACTATTTTACTCAAAACTATATAAACTAATGATGGATGTTTTACACGAAACGAAAACTAAGTTAACAAGTTAATCAAATCGTAATTGCCTTGGGATTTTTTTTAAATGTAGTAACCCTTTTATACAACTTTATGTGTTTCTACCTAAGAATTTAGATTATAATAGATAGATACTAAAACTGAAAAGTTATGTGGGCGAAACAGGAACGCTTTGTTGTCATTATGTGAAACAGACCTTTATATTACTGATTGCTGCTGAAAGGTATATACAATTGTTTTTTTTATGATTCTCTTGTGAAATGTTATATGTATCTGTAACCTGTGCCTTTCAATAAAGTGACTACGATTATTTATTGAATAAACAAATGAATTGACTTCTCAGTCATCGAAGACCAAGAAGGCTGTAGACTTAGTAACCAGCACGTCGGACAGAAAAGCATATCAAAATCAACTACAGTGGTTGTGACAACATGAGACTTTATTTTGAATTATTTTCACATTTTCCAATTGAAAGTATGCAACATCAGCCATGCAGCAAATTGCCAGTTGATGTCATGTCTAAATGCGGCGTTGTCTACAGAGAAAAACAAAAATAAGATCGAAGGTAATGAAGTACGACGATCTCTACTTACTGCCACCGAAATTTCACTCGACGAGTCACTCTGGCTTTCACCTTTGTCTCGCGAGTAGTTGTCTTGCCCTTGATTGTGGAGCCCTCTGTCGCCTAATGATGTTATACGCGATGAACGATGTGGCATCTGCGTCTGATGAAGTGCAGTTGAGGTGCATTTTGAGCATTGACGTTTGAGCGCTGGTCGCTTACGGGGTCCCATGCAGCGCAATGCAAAATAGAATTCATTGATCATCTCATCACATAGAGTTTGCTGAACACCAACTGTGGTACGATATGTTGAGCCATAGTTGACAGCCGTTGCGGGAGTTCCTTTGGCAGAGGTTGCTAAAGTTGCCTTTTTGTTGTACTGGCAGTATTCATACACCGACATACAAACGGCAACAATCAGGCCGCAAAGGAGCACAACAAAGATGCCGCCTAGAAAACGAAATCAAGTTAAAATGTGTGACATAGTTACAACTCGTTCTGTACACCTATATTATCCAGTCCAAGAGCATTCGCCCGTACACACGTTTCTCCTGCATTCTTCCACCACTTATCGTAGAGCATTTGGATTTCTCCCTTCTCTTGTAGTTCCAGAATTGTCAATGAAATCTTGTCCCTCCACGGCGATCCCATGGGCGTGGCAATGCCATAACCTAAAATTCAGTCCATTGAGACGAAACGAATTCATACAAAGCGCAACGTGCTTTACCCTTAGCATCTAGAAGTCCACCGATTTGTGTCAAATTGCAGTCCCTTTGAACAATGTAGTCCAGCATCGTTGACTCCATGAGGAAGGCATAGTTGCCTTCCAAAACACGTTTGATGCCCTCATCGTATGTGTTCGTGAAAACTGATGGCTTCTTGTGCTCCATGAATCGCCACATTTTTCGATAAGTTTCGATCATGGAGTCCTGTGGAAGAAAACACCGTCGACAAGTCTACTCATATGGCCGGAACATGAAAACTCACCCGAAAAAATGTCATGGTTGATCCACTCTCGAGGGTTCCATAGGCTATGTCAGTTTGTGAGGCCAGATCATCAGCGTTCTCGATTGGTGTAATCATTCTCTCGACAGTGAGGAACGCTGCCAAGTTGGCTGTATACGATGATATCATAATTAAAGTAAAGAACCACCATATAGCGCTCACAATCCGTGTCGATGCAGCCTTGGGGCACAGATCAGAGCCTTGCTGCATCAGAGTTCCAATTGTGAACCAAAAACTATTTCCAATCGTGAAGTGATTCCCAATAACCTCATTTTCAGTGTCACATGGATACAGATTGTGCAGTTCGTAAGGAGAGAACCTTGCCACAGTGTAGATTGTCAAGGATACTAAAAAATATGCAGCCAGCACGTATAACCATATATCAAACGCCAGTGGATTCATAAACGAAAACAAACGAGACGGGGGAGTGCTAGGAATCTGTTGGATGAGATTGTCGTCACTATGTGAGTAGTTTCGGGTGTGATCCAACTACCTACCTTGAAGAGGATACTAATGCCAAGATTCATGAAGGGCTTCGTTAAATCAATCACGCTCTCTCTCGCGTAGTTGATAGTCATGGAACCAACAGCCAAATCGGCTTTCTACAAAAGAAGAAGCTGCTGTCAGTAAAGGTGACAAGAAAAGTAGTACTTACATATTTCATCAACTGTGCTACCATTCCATTCCATTCCCCAGTTACAGGATCTTTAGCGCCGTACTTTCTATCCGGAACCAGATCCAAGATGTAATCGAACCCAGTCTCGCGAGCTACGAGGTCCAAGATATCCACACAAAATCCATAGAAACGTTCGTTCCCAGTGAAATTCTTTCCGTAGTGCATCATGACGTATGGAGTTTCCTGAAAAGGTAAACTCCAGAATGTGACTGATATAAGGATTCGAAAAACTCACGAGAATGGTTATAACCACTAGTGTCACATTCATTGAACCTGACTCAAAGAACTTTGACCGATCGGTAATGTTCAAACGTGTCTGTGGAGACCATTCGCCCACCTTGACAATGGAATGCTGCTTCAGTTTGACTAAATCGAGTTTAAATTGAATACGACGTCCTTCCTTGAATTGAATCGGACCTGTTAACCCCTTCCATTCGACCTAAAGAAAAAGCAATACAATATGTCACATTCAAGCCTATCCAGCAACTCACAGAGTTTATGTAATTAATGAGACTCAAGCCGCCATCCCAAGGATTCTCCTCCGAACAGGAGAGGTTCGACAATCTCAGAGTGTGTGACAAATCAAGGGTTTGAAGTCCAATTGCAAATATATAAACTGAATCATACATCAGAGCTGGCTCTGTCTGCAAGGAAAACAAGTAGTGATATGTGTTTTTTGGTATCCCTCTTGTCGTTTCCTGACCTCAATGATTCGAACCTTGCGAAGTACATCATCACCGTCAGAGTACACCTGATGGAAGGAGTCCATATCCTTTAGAACTTCCTTCACGCTAACATCACCAACGTCGACCAACCGAAATGATGTTATGTTCACAAAGTTGTACTTGAAATCGTCCAATTCAAAGGTTTCGATATCAAAACTGGTGAAAAGATAATGATACTTGTACTCGTTCATCTGCAGCTTCAGTATCTGTAAAAAGGAAGAAAACCCGATTGAGGAGGGAAATGGACGCTTCCCCATTCTATACATGCCCCTTTGAGTAGTATTGAAATGCTTTCCGTGTTAGTGTCTATCACGATGTTGTTAATCTCTTTATTCTTGAATTCATTAAGAACCTCAAGATACGTGGCTGGTTCTACTTCTCGGACATGAACTTCGAGGTCTGTTTTCCGAAGTAAATCTCTCAGTTGAATGAGACCTGTCCAAGAGTTCGGGTCTCATTAATTTTGTAATATTAACTGTTCATCACATACCACTGTGCTTCTCAAAGAGAACCCCCACCTTTGTCCAGTTGAGGTATCGAATCACATCTTGAAACGCTGTGTTAACGTACTGCTGCGATGGATGTAAGTTTATTGAGAACTCTCGCTTTAGATTGTCCGTGTCCATTCTGGATTCCAAATGTGGTATATCAAGGGCATCACATATGGAATGAACATGTGATCTGGGCACAGCGTCCGATGGACCAAATATTGCATGAACTCCAAGTTTTATTTGACTGCAAACTATAGACCATGTTGGGAGCCCAGGGATCCGATGAGGATCGTGAGGCCACTGAAATGTTGGTTGGTAACGCACAAAATCTTATGCAAAGTGTAAGTAAATTTCGTTAGAGGAGATTGAGGTTAAAAATTAACCTTGTTATGCTTGGTTTACAGGTTAAGGAAACAGTTCGTGCTGCAGAAGGTGCCAGCATCAAAATTCGTTCCGATCAAACGAGTACAGACTGCAATGGGTCAGACGTCAACCTTGGTATCAATATTAAAGGGAACGATGGACTAAAATTATCTACTCTTGCAAGGGAATTTTGCAATTACTCGAAGGCAATTGAAATTATTATTTTTTTTATTTCTCTATCAGACGAGTCTATTTTGAGAAAAGCAAAACGTCCGATTTAGATACAAAATGTAGATAATTACTATTAACAACGAGATTTTTTTTACATATGTGTACTACTTAGACATTAAGTGAAAATTGTTATTTGTGCAGAGAAGTCAAACGCGGACTGACGAATGTTATTATTAAACTGAAAGCTGGATAAATGTGTCATCATGTTTACAGACTTACCAATACTACTACTACTACTCCTACTATCACTTACTATTTTACTCAAAACTATATAAACTAATGATGGATGTTTTACACGAAACGAAAACTAAGTTAACAAGTTAATCAAATCGTAATTGCCTTGGGATTTTTTTTAAATGTAGTAACCCTTTTATACAACTTTATGTGTTTCTACCTAAGAATTTAGATTATAATAGATAGATACTAAAACTGAAAAGTTATGTGGGCGAAACAGGAACGCTTTGTTGTCATTATGTGAAACAGACCTTTATATTACTGATTGCTGCTGAAAGGTATATACAATTGTTTTTTTTATGATTCTCTTGTGAAATGTTATATGTATCTGTAACCTGTGCCTTTCAATAAAGTGACTACGATTATTTATTGAATAAACAAATGAATTGACTTCTCAGTCATCGAAGACCACGAAGGCTGTAGACTTAGTAACCAGCACGTCGGACAGAAAAGCATATCAAAATCAACTACAGTGGTTGTGACAACATGAGACTTTATTTTGAATTATTTTCACATTTTCCAATTGAAAGTATGCAACATCAGCCATGCAGCAAATTGCCAGTTGATGTCATGTCTAAATGCGGCGTTGTCTACAGAGAAAAACAAAAATAAGATCGAAGGTAATGAAGTACGACGATCTCTACTTACTGCCACCGAAATTTCACTCGACGAGTCACTCTGGCTTTCACCTTTGTCTCGCGAGTAGTTGTCTTGCCCTTGATTGTGGAGCCCTCTGTCGCCTAATGATGTTATACGCGATGAACGATGTGGCATCTGCGTCTGATGAAGTGCAGTTGAGGTGCATTTTGAGCATTGACGTTTGAGCGCTGGTCGCTTACGGGGTCCCATGCAGCGCAATGCAAAATAGAATTCATTGATCATCTCATCACATAGAGTTTGCTGAACACCAACTGTGGTACGATATGTTGAGCCATAGTTGACAGCCGTTGCGGGAGTTCCTTTGGCAGAGGTTGCTAAAGTTGCCTTTTTGTTGTACTGGCAGTATTCATACACCGACATACAAACGGCAACAATCAGGCCGCAAAGGAGCACAACAAAGATGCCGCCTAGAAAACGAAATCAAGTTAAAATGTGTGACATAGTTACAACTCGTTCTGTACACCTATATTATCCAGTCCAAGAGCATTCGCCTTTGACTGCTTTGTCTTGTCCTTTCGTACACACGTTTCTCCTGCATTCTTCCACCACTTATCGTAGAGCATTTGGATTTCTCCCTTCTCTTGTAGTTCCAGAATTGTCAATGAAATCTTGTCCCTCCACGGCGATCCCATGGGCGTGGCAATGCCATAACCTAAAATTCAGTCCATTGAGACGAAACGAATTCATACAAAGCGCAACGTGCTTTACCCTTAGCATCTAGAAGTCCACCGATTTGTGTCAAATTGCAGTCCCTTTGAACAATGTAGTCCAGCATCGTTGACTCCATGAGGAAGGCATAGTTGCCTTCCAAAACACGTTTGATGCCCTCCTCGTATGTGTTCGTGAAAACTGATGGCTTCTTGTGCTCCATGAATCGCCACATTTTTCGATAAGTTTCGATCATGGAGTCCTGTGGAAGAAAACACCGTCGACAAGTCTACTCATATGGCCGGAACATGAAAACTCACCCGAAAAAATGTCATGGTTGATCCACTCTCGAGGGTTCCATAGGCTATGTCAGTTTGTGAGGCCAGATCATCAGCGTTCTCGATTGGTGTAATCATTCTCTCGACAGTGAGGAACGCTGCCAAGTTGGCTGTATACGATGATATCATAATTAAAGTAAAGAACCACCATATAGCGCTCACAATCCGTGTCGATGCAGCCTTGGGGCACAGATCAGAGCCTTGCTGCATCAGAGTTCCAATTGTGAACCAAAAACTATTTCCAATCGTGAAGTGATTCCCAATAACCTCATTTTCAGTGTCACATGGATACAGATTGTGCAGTTCGTAAGGAGAGAACCTTGCCACAGTGTAGATTGTCAAGGATACTAAAAAATATGCAGCCAGCACGTATAACCATATATCAAACGCCAGTGGATTCATAAACGAAAACAAACGAGACGGGGGAGTGCTAGGAATCTGTTGGATGAGATTGTCGTCACTATGTGAGTAGTTTCGGGTGTGATCCAACTACCTACCTTGAAGAGGATACTAATGCCAAGATTCATGAAGGGCTTCGTAAAATCAATCACGCTCTCTCTCGCGTAGTTGATAGTCATGGAACCAACAGCCAAATCGGCTTTCTACAAAAGAAGAAGCTGCTGTCAGTAAAGGTGACAAGAAAAGTAGTACTTACATATTTCATCAACTGTGCTACCATTCCATTCCATTCCCCAGTTACAGGATCTTTAGCGCCGTACTTTCTATCCGGAACCAGATCCAAGATGTAATCGAACCCAGTCTCGCGAGCTACGAGGTCCAAGATATCCACACAAAATCCATAGAAACGTTCGTTCCCAGTGAAATTCTTTCCGTAGTGCATCATGACGTATGGAGTTTCCTGAAAAGGTAAACTCCAGAATGTGACTGATATAAGGATTCGAAAAACTCACGAGAATGGTTATAACCACTAGTGTCACATTCATTGAACCTGACTCAAAGAACTTTGACCGATCGGTAATGTTCAAACGTGTCTGTGGAGACCATTCGCCCACCTTGACAATGGAATGCTGCTTCAGTTTGACTAAATCGAGTTTAAATTGAATACGACGTCCTTCCTTGAATTGAATCGGACCTGTTAACCCCTTCCATTCGACCTAAAGAAAAAGCAATACAATATGTCACATTCAAGCCTATCCAGCAACTCACAGAGTTTATGTAATTAATGAGACTCAAGCCGCCATCCCAAGGATTCTCCTCCGAACATGAGAGGTTCGACAATCTCAGAGTGTGTGACAAATCAAGGGTTTGAAGTCCAATTGCAAATATATAAACTGAATCATACATCAGAGCTGGCTCTGTCTGCAAGGAAAACAAGTAGTGATATGTGTTTTTTGGTATCCCTCTTGTCGTTTCCTGACCTCAATGATTCGAACCTTGCGAAGTACATCATCACCGTCAGAGTACACCTGATGGAAGGAGTCCATATCCTTTAGAACTTCCTTCACGCTAACATCACCAACGTCGACCAACCGAAATGATGTTATGTTCACAAAGTTGTACTTGAAATCGTCCAATTCAAAGGTTTCGATATCAAAACTGGTGAAAAGATAATGATACTTGTACTCGTTCATCTGCAGCTTCAGTATCTGTAAAAAGGAAGAAAACCCGATTGAGGAGGGAAATGGACGCTTCCCCATTCTATACATGCCCCTTTGAGTAGTATTGAAATGCTTTCCGTGTTAGTGTCTATCACGATGTTGTTAATCTCTTTATTCTTGAATTCATTAAGAACCTCAAGATACGTGGCTGGTTCTACTTCTCGGACATGAACTTCGAGGTCTGTTTTCCGAAGTAAATCTCTCAGTTGAATGAGACCTGTCCAAGAGTTCGGGTCTCATTAATTTTGTAATATTAACTGTTCATCACATACCACTGTGCTTCTCAAAGAGAACCCCCACCTTTGTCCAGTTGAGGTATCGAATCACATCTTGAAACGCTGTGTTAACGTACTGCTGCGATGGATGTAAGTTTATTGAGAACTCTCGCTTTAGATTGTCCGTGTCCATTCTGGATTCCAAATGTGGTATATCAAGGGCATCACATATGGAATGAACATGTGATCTGGGCACAGCGTCCGATGGACCAAATATTGCATGAACTCCAAGTTTTATTTGACTGCAAACTATAGAACAGAAGTTAAAGGGGATAAGGGATCAGAGGCCGTTTGAATAATTTACACCTTTTTTGCTAGCATGGAATGAATCGTTTTTTGGAATATGCTGAATGTCGTATTGCAGGATGGTGTCTGGAAGGATTCTCTTCTCTTGATTGATACTATGTACCGCATATTTAAAGGCTAACTCAACCGGACTGTTTTTCTGTGATTCACTGAAAATTCCACCTGGAAGAAAATTCTTCAATTGAACTTTGAATTTTGAATATCCCATGTATCATCATCTGTCCGTCTTCTCATCTCAGTCACAAAT
This sequence comes from Eristalis intricaria, assembly GCA_964034865.1. Classification (NCBI taxonomy): domain Eukaryota; kingdom Metazoa; phylum Arthropoda; class Insecta; order Diptera; family Syrphidae; genus Eristalis; species Eristalis intricaria. Next base: position 26,243,422 of record OZ035878.1, read on the forward strand.
CATGTTAATCCATTACTTACCAATCCTTATTACAGATGGCAGAAGATGTGTCTTTCCAATCAGGGAAAAATTCACTGCCAAAAATAACACTAACTTGTATACTGAAAACAACGACTTCACAGGGATCATGCTTGAACTACTCATCTAAGCACTCAAGACTGAACAGAAGAAGAATTTGTTTGCCAAACTAAGAATGGAGATTTTCTTTGTGAACTAGTTAAAATAGTGCTTCACCTGTAGTCGTACATTGAAGACTTACAAGTGCCACCGAACGGAGAAGAAGGTTACTTCAAATTAAATTGTCACTCACCACACTGCAAATGCTATTGAGGGCAGTCGTGTTCAATTGCGAACTCGAAACAACCAAAATGCATGCCTAGACATTGCGCATTAAAGGTACAATGTGCAGACGGGTGGTCAAACTTAACCGATCTTCCCATTTATCAGATTCAGAAGTTTACCTGACATTGTGTCACATTGGAAAATACATTCGGAACCTATTCGAGCGAGAAAATCCTGGTAAGCTGCTCGAAAAGACAAGTTTTGCAGCTCAAATCTCCCAAAACCCCCTTCAAACTATATCTCAAAAGACCCAATGGCCCAAAATCAAACGGCAGCCATCCCCTTCCAACGCCCCCAACAATCGTCGTACGTGAGAAATTGAAGAAAATGCAAAAACTGTGAAAATTCTGAGAAAAAATAGCCAAAAATGAGAAAATTCGGAAAAATTTGAGTACACCTCGGAGGGGTATCCGAGGTTATATAACGAAGCACTCAGAGGGGGAGCGAGCTCAGTCAGTTGGTGGGTGTCGTGGAGTGCACATCGGGGAAACATTTTTTTTCGGATTTTTTTTTTGTCTTCCGGCTAACACTTACTCATGTATGTATTATGTATGTGACCCCCCCTCCCCTCAACATACGTCACACCCCTTACTAAGGGTTTTTTTCACTTGGGGTTTAATTTTAGGATTTTTTTTTACTTTCGGACAGATTTCTTATTTTTTTTTGTCTGAGTCTTTTCTTTTATTGTTGTAAGCAGGCTTGAGCATGATGCGCCTGTCAAATCATGGTTGGTTATCAAAAACCATGAACCGTTACGGACATGCTCACCAAAGTTGACATTGATTGAAGTTTGTCGGTTTTTGAATTTATCACCCACTTCCAGTCCGTTGACACGCATACATATGCATGTGTGGATACCGAATGTCAATTGTACGCCGTTCGGTGCAATAGAATTCACAAGTGGTTCATACTCGGGTCACCATTGCGCTAACGCCCAAAGCCATGCAATACTTTTGAATAATAGTTTTTTCTTACTTTCGATTACGTGTACATATTTATCGTGGGATTTTGGTGTTCCTTCTCATGCACCAACTTCTGGTATGTAGCTTAAATTAGTTTGTCCTATTTTTTTTTTCATTTCACATCGCACTTCAAGCGAATGACACCTCAAGTTCATTGTTGTAGCAAAATTATAAAGTGGCAGCACTCACATAATTCGAAAAATGAAAATGAACGCACCCATTCCTTGACATTACTTGACAGTTGATCCATATAAAACCAAAGTCAACAATTTCATTGGATTGAGTTAATTTAATTTTACATGAGCCGCTATCAAAAAAACATAAACGTTTCCGCCCCTTGAAAAAAAAAAACATCTTTACTAAAGGCAAAATAATATCGATAATCTCTATAAAATGGTGAGCGAATTGCTTTAAGAAAATCATTTGATTTATTGTAATTTCAACTTTCCTCCTCCTTCGTGTAGTTGGTCTTAGTTCTGGGCGATTTGCATATTCCACATCGGTGTAGTAGTCTTCCGGCAAAATTCAAGAAGCTCCTTGTACCCGGGAGAATTCATCACATCTTATGCACGGGCAACTTGTGTACGAAGGAGTCGTTTGACTATCTGAAGACTCTGGCAAACGATGTTCACATTGTTCGTGGAGATTTCGATGAGGTTGTTTAAATAGTTTCATCTAATCTATATGCTTGCTTTATTTGTTATTGAAATTCGTGTTGTGATTTTTATTTAGAATCTCAACTATCCCGAGCAAAAGATTGTGACTGTTGGACAGTTTCGTATCGGATTATCCCATGGCCATCAGGTTAAATGAATGCACATGAATTTGATTTCCATAAAAATGAATGTGTCGTACTTGTACAGGTTGTTCCACGGGGTGATCCAGAAGCTTTGGCACTTATCCAAAGGCAATTAGATGTCGACATTCTAATATCTGGACACACTCATAAGTTTGAGGCATACGAACATGGCAATAAGTTTTACATCAATCCAGGCTCAGCTACTGGTGCATTCAATCCACTCGTTACGTAAGTATATATCCAAATTGTATGGTTTGTAATAGATTTTGTTCATTTCATTGCATTGGAACAACAACCGATTTTTTATTTGACGATTTTCATGTGTCATTTTATGCCTAGACTGGGTTGGTTTGCGTTCATTTTAACTTGGGCTACTTGAAACTGACCACACATTCATGGTTATGGTTTGCGGACACGATACCACCTAAAGGGTCGATTTCCTCGTTTCAATGCAACATCTTCAGATTTAATATGCAAGCAGGTTGTTGTTGCCGACTGACTTGGACGCTTTTTTTTTATTTTTGCAATATTCAATGACAACCTGTCAACATAAACATTTTTTGCTTTCGTTTCAGATCGGTAATACCATCATTCTTACTCATGGACATTCAAAGTACAACTGTTGTAACGTATGTTTATCAGTTGATTGGTGACGAAGTTAAAGTTGAACGAATAGAATATAAGAAAAGTTAGGTGTCTCAACTGTAAGGTGGTTTCTTCAGGTCCTCTGCCTCATGATTCACATTATTTACCTTTCTTAACACTTTTACATGCATATACAGTATATACATATATATATATATAATCGGCTGAACTACACAGCTTTACAGTGTACTAAAATTACAAATACAGTACAATTGGATTTTGATTTTCAGTGTTTTATTTTGAAATTTATTTTATTTGTTTTGTTTCTGTTGAATGTGTTAAGTTGAACAAAACGATATACGTAATTACTGGGCAATTGAATCAAAAATAAATAGAGTCATTGATGAAACTTAAATTTGATACAAATGTATACGGTTTGCATATAATTTATTAAAGCTAGAGGAAATACAATGTACTACCTAAAACATGTTTGCAAAATTGTTTCAGTCAACTAAACTTAATTAGTCATGCGTCGGAAAATCAATATAATAAAGTAATTAAGATGAATTCCAGATGCGAAAGCTCCAAAGCAAATCATGACTCGTCTTCGTCTTGGCAAACGCTGCCATGTTTGCATATGACTACGTAAGCTTTCCGTATTCTTATCAAAGGGAGATTCAATGGATTCCTATTAATGTGTAAGAAAATTATAAATGCCTCATTCTTAATTGTAAAATCAGATTAGATTTTTCATGGGCACATCATTTCACAACTAAACAGCATGTATGACTCCTAAGCATCGAGTATTTCAGTGCAAAACTTAGTCATCGGAAAATAGCCAAGAATGCAATTTAATTACTCATCGATGGTTGACGTATTTGCAGGTTTTAGTGATTTGATCATCCCTGCAAATCTTTTTAGTCATTAGATAAACCGAATGTCTCAACACCATAGACAGTGAGTACACGCAACTCTTCCCACCCGGACACCTTTAAATCGTCCATACCATTAGCATTGAATAGGAAACAAAAGTAAGTATAAGATAAATATATCGTTAATTTTCAAGAGAATACAATAAGTCACCATTCTTTAGACATCAGCATGACCAAACATTCTCGAACATACACTATAAGCTTCGCGATATCACACAACCATGCCACGGCTCCAGAGAGAGCGAATTCCAACAAAACTGCTATCTCAGTTGGATATTCTCCGCCATGTCACCCCCTTGTGCTCTCAGATTCCCATTGTGTCGCTCTTGAATTGTACATTCCCTCTATCGATGATCATGATGGGGTTAACGAGAGAAAAGTTTGTTGTTGGTCGGCCCCCGTTTTTTATCTTTTTTTTCTTCCCAACAAACAAAAACCACCTGTCACAAAAATTCATTCAGTGTTTAGGTAAATTCGCTTGAGTGCGGACGCTGTATATCTTTCCACATAACTTCCAGTGCCTCGAACGCACGCGAACACGCCAATATCTTGATAAACTGTGTGTGCTTTGCAAATTTGTTTTTATTTTGAATAAAAAAAAAACATTAGAATTCTTGAAGTAATATAAATTACAAGAAATTATTTCTGATTTTACCGAGCTTGGTTTTGATTTTTTTTCTCAAAGTCTCCGAAATTAAAGAAAACGAAAGAAAAAAATATATACGTCGAAAGCAAAGCGAAGAAGCATCAAGACATAATATCCACATCCAGCGCGTACTTGAAAAGAATTAAAAAAACGAACGAATGAAAAAGAAAATAATTCGTTAAAAAAACCTGATTTTTAGTGGTTTTCTCGTTTTAAACTTGGCTACCTGGTCTCCTTTTGTTTTGTTGTTCTTTTTCGCGTATCGCGTGAGTTTCTGTTGAAATCTGACTTAGAGAATACACGCTCGCAGCTTGGATGAACGAACGAAAAATCTCCAGCTTAAGGTAAGCGATTTAGAGTTTAACTTTGAAGTTCATCTTGTTAGAATTTTTGGGTTTTATTTGTCTTGTTCTTTATGTTGTCAAAAGAGTTGAATTAATATAATGATTCGTAGCATCTTCAGATTTCAGACCAGATCTTTGCGTTACTTGGATTAGAAGTCGGTCGCATTATGATGAGTAGTTAATTTGTGGTTATATAACAAAACGATCCGAAGAAATGAATTTATGCTGAGTCCGTTGAAATTCCTTCTATGTTAAGAATTTGAGTCAGTTTTGAGCCATTGGGTTTCCCGTCTCGTTTTTTTCTTCTTATGTGCTGATTTGACTTTTGTTTGTTTAGCTCTGAATTGTGAATGATCCGGTGATGGTTGTGACACGAAGTTGTCATATTCGTAACGTAAGGGAAGCACATGTCAATAAAATACATTGGCAATAGAATGACTTAGAGCATATTTATAGATCAGTAAGTAAATTCAAGACATCTTCATTTTCCAGATTATCTACCTATCTTCATCTTCCACATCTTTGCAATCTCATCAATCAAAAAAATGAAAATCTGATCATTCGGCTTCAAAATATGGGTCATGACTCAATGACAAGTCCACAAGCTGTATAATCGCGCTAATTCCATTACCCAAAAACTCTTGCTAATTATTCATTTGCACTCAATAGAAACCGCAAAGCAAGTCACAACACTAATACCTAGAAGAATGTATCGAAAACAAAAAAAAAAGAGGTAAAAGAATGTTTCCAGTCACATGATATTGTTGACACACAACTGTTTACGCAGCAAATATTGGGGCTTAGATCTTAAAAAATTACACGGTTTACTTTCGGAATTCCTTACTCTCTTCCGTTGATATAGTGGATAAGGAAATATTTCAGTTTTTTTTTTATAGATAACGAACTGAATGTTTTGATCCTGAAGGCATTTTTGCCTGAGTCGGTTGTCTGTCAATCATAAGACTGACTACATGTGGTTGAATTTCATTTTGTTCTTGCGAACTCAGTACAATCTTATGAACACAAAGTATGTGGTAGAATCAACTTCAGATTTTGTTTACTTATGTCTCCTAAGTCCACTCCAGTTTCCGAATACTCAGCATTTTCCTGAGAAACTCTTGCTTACTAGTTTCTTTTTTTTATAACAACATCATCTGGAGAGTTGAATGAAACCATGTCTGTGATGTGAATTTTACGCCAATTAGTCTCTTGCCTTCTTCCCAAATTGGTGTAACCAAAATGTTTAACTATGCCGGTTTATATGATATCGTTTTATAGCCCGGTAGATGGGGAGAAAAATCACGATTAGATGGTTAAACTCATTAACTGTCACCGATGGTCGATCGGATCATTTGGCCATATAAAGTGCGACCATTCAAACACGTTTCGTTTGCAATCCCTAAACGTCGATAAGTGTTGTTTTATTTCTTTTGAAAGCTTATTTGCATCGATATCTGAATGACTGATAAACACTGATGAACTTTTATCTTCTTACGGAAGGTTTGGTATTCGATTTCTGGAAAGTGGATCCGATTCATTTATGCATATGGACTGAGCAATGATGTAGCACATGTTTAATTTAAAACACATCATTTCAATAAATGATTAAATTCGCAAGCTGCTTATACGCGAATTGCAGATGCATTCGCTGTAATAATTCGTGAATAAATACTATTCAGCATTGTTTCAGTCTTATCAAGACGTCTTCGTAAGCAGTTCAACAAGTGAAAGTCAAAGGCGTCTCTCGTGTACACTTGGGGTTACATTAAATAACGTTGCAATTCCGATTCAGCGAAAAATACTATTTTTCTAACTTTCAAACGCATAGATACACGTCTTCGAATGAATGTGTCGACGGCACGATTAACTGAGAAATACAAATCTACAAATACAAATGCATACACAGATGTACATACTTACATATATATATTTGCGAATATTTGTCATCATCATGTTTTGAGTATAGTTGCTCACGGATTGATTAAATAACTAAATTTTGTTTGTTTGTCTTTATTTTTTTTTTTTTTTGCTTCGGTTGAAGTAGGTTTTGCTTCGTATAACCGGTTCCTGGGTATGTGAATTCCATTCTCAGAATGTTGTATGTATCCCATGATAAGAGCTTGAATCATTTTTTTTTCTTCTCAGTCTTCATTATCAATGAATTATGAAGGAATTTATTTATGGATTCATATGAAGTTTTTTAATTGAGGCGAATGCTTGAAGTGTACATTTCACATGTTTCACATTTGAAAATGAAATATTTCATTTTATGCCTGAAGTAATGATAATAGAGAATTTACGGAACTGTAGTGGATCCACAGAAGTTAGTCACGCTGACTGTATGCGCATACGACCTTGCTGTTCGTTTCTTGTTTCAGATTCACACATTCATGAGCACACGTCTATTCAGTTTGGGATGAAAGAAAGGGGAGAAGATGTTGAAAGAGTAGCTATGGGGAGGGTTACGAGCTGTAAAGTGTTAAAATACATCACCAACAGATTTCATAGGGCGAGTATGTCGGGGGACTTTTCGTCTTTTCGAAGTGCTCAGCAATTGCAATGTACCTACATATTCAAAGCGGCTTTCCACCTATAAAAACAAAACAATTTCTCGAAATCATTTTATGCCACGAACGAGCCTGACGAAAACTCATAAAACAAAAAATATTTTCCCATGATCATTATTCGCAACGCAACACAACACGACCCGGTGATGTGAAACTAATCTCGACTATTAGACATGAAAAGTAATGCACTCCCTCAGCTCTACAAGGTTGAATGAAAGACGTAATACCAACGAAATTGCTGATTCGTGACAAGAATGTGCTGATCTCTAGTAATTCGACAGAAAAAAAAATACCAAACCACAGCGAATACTAAAAAGAATACAAATTAAAAAAATGCAAAAAATAACAAACAACTAATCACTTGACGTAGTCGACTGTTTCACACCACTCTGAGGGATAAAACGTAGAATTAAAGCTTACAGTCAGTCACTCAGTTAGTTGGTCAGTCAGTGATGTATGACAGAGTTTAAAAAATGGAAATTGTGCAATCTTGTATTTTTTTTTTATATTTATTGTTTTTGCGTAACATCCAGAGTAATTAGTCAGATTGGTAAAGCGGTTTGGATTGTTATCGTCGGCGATTTTCACAAACAGCTACAATCAGGAATTTAGCTGGAAAAACAAAGAAAACGCAAATAACCGAGGGAAATGAGTTTTTATTTTTATTTAAATAGAAAACGAGAGAAATATTAATTTCATTCATTATCGCTTGCATGCATATTGGAATGATGTGTCGAAACTCCGGCTCAGAGGTTATCGAGAACCAAAAATAAAACAAATTAAATTGGCCATGGACCACATTTGATTGCGAATACTTCTAATCGCCAAGCCCACCCTCATTGAAATCCGCAGCATTCAGTGGGAAAAGAATAAAGTCCCACATTAATTGAATGACAGCGAACTTAGACTTGAGAAAAAAAAAAAACAGAAAATTAAATGTCCTTTGAGACTCCACTTAATGCGGATGGAGAAGCTACTGAAGTTCGTCGAAATCGTATTGTCATGCAATGTGTGTGTACTTAATTCTCACTATCAGCTCAAATGTCGATTCGTGTTAATTTTGTAATGTTCTTGCAAGGTCATACATTTTGTCATATCTTTACCCTCGCAACATATAAGCGAGTGTATTTGTATATCCTGTCTCCCGTCGGAATCAATGAAGCCATAGAAGTCCCATTCGTCAGATATAAACAACAAGTCATTAGCCATCAATGTTATCAGGCCTTGTTGCGGCATTAAAGGCCAATTATTCAATTCAATAGATAGATATAAACATATATAGAAACTCGAGATATGCGCAATTGTGTGTACTCGTAGTCACTTCATGCCAAAGTCTCACATAAATATTACCTCACATTTGACGTAATTGTCTAAATACAATCGTTCTATGAATTACCAAACACAAAAAAATGCTATCTTCTTCATTGTGTCTTGTTCATAACCAGTTTTTCATTTTTTTTTTATTGAATGTTAATCAAAAAAATTGCTTTCGATGGGAAGCAACCCGCCTCGTGAGGCGATTTAATAATGAATTCCAACATTGATAGATAATAATAAACAATTCCTTCGCTTCTTTTTTAAGGTTGTTGTGTTTCTGTGTGAAGCGCAGCACTCAAAAGGTAACTAAATGTTGTTTGCGAATAATGAGCCGTGTACATGACACTAATCAAAGTAGAACATTATACCAAGGTGGTTCTATGCCGGATCCCCGCTACGGTATTGATTGTTCACATTTATCTTGAGATAGATAAATCTCTCTTATCTGAAGGTGCTGCAACATCTTTAAAATAAGAGAAAAAGACATCCCACTGTGTCTGAAAGCGATTTCAGCTTGTTCATTTGTCGCCAACACTAACTCATGGAGATGAAGATGCGAAAAAAAACTATAATCAGAATTGTGCGGGCAAAGAGGCACATAACATCAAAACTTTCCATACACGTGCAATCGGAAAAATTTGATTAGCTCATGAAGCCAAGCATCGACGCTGAACTGATATCTGAGTCGAGATTACAAGTCGCTGACTCGAGGCATATTAATTTTGTATTATCACGCCTCTGTGGCAAGCCTAGTATAAGAATCGACTTCGACAAATCCTTGAAGTGCATGCATTTCTTGGAAATAAAGATTCTGTAACTTCTCTCCCTCTTTGAGTCTCTGCTGTTGTTTGTTTGAACGAAGTATTACGTTTGCTGCTGATGATGCATTTGTTGACGCTGGAACTTTTTTTTTATAATTTTAACACGAGGACGTTCTGAATTGTCGTCGTTGTTTATAGAATCAGCTGAAATATGATATTTATGAGGGTTCAGGTATGAATTAAATGAAAGGAAAGGTTGCAATAAATTCGGATGTTGCAAACTTGACTTTCCGGTTACGCCTTTCCCTCCCCTGCTTGACAAAATAAATATAACTCATAATCTCTGAATGATTGTTCTTCAAAATATCAGGAATATGTTCAAAAATCAATCGAATAGATGATAGTATAATGTACCTGGTAAATATTTTTGTTATTTGTCAACAGATGAAGACATCAGTGTCTAAATATTTATCTTCTCACTCCCAATACTCAATTCCCCGCATATGACTAGCCTATCAATCCGTTCTGGATTTATTTTTTTTACTCTCAGGACATGCAACACAAAATGAGCATTTTATCGTGAAATATATTAGCTCTGTCGGACAGACTAGATAAGATTAAACAAGACAAATGAGGACAAGAAGGGTTTTCCATGTTTTACCTTACTTTCAGATCAAAATGGTGAGATATGGTGCAGAGTTTATTCAATATTTGTAGAGAGCATTTCATATTATCGCCAAAAACAAACAGTAATACGCCACCTGGGAATTGATCGAGTGGAGAAAGGTTATCTGAAGTTGGGTTTTGGGTTTTGTTTGGAAAATATTTATCAATGGGTGGGGTGTCTATATTATACAAGAGTTCCATCATTTTATTTTGACTAGAGGTCAGGATCCGTGCCCCATCCATCAAGAAGCCTCCTTTCGAAACTCCCGCAAACTCCAACAAATTATGTATTTACACCAGACTAGACCATGGCCTAATCGCGACATACTCAATATGCAGTACATCAGTAAAGCGGGCCTGGCTATCGATTTCATTGAATTTCTAATGATTTGCACTGTATTGTCGATGAACTTCAGAATTCAAGGCAACTCTAAGAAACAATAGCTCCATAAAGCCTCGCTGAAATTAATTTAAGAAAAAAAAACTGAAACAAATGTTATTCCAATGACGTCCGATAAGGGAAAAAAACAATGGTTTAAGAAGCTTATCAGTAATTAATTCCATTCCGTAAACAACCTGTGTTCACATCGGAACTCACTGCCCGCAATTCCCTTGAGTTTGGTAGAGGAAATTCAATTTCAGTCCGCATACATCCGACAAAAAAAAAAGATAATGCAACACCGAACTGAATAAACAGCAGACCTGAGATATGAGATGAACCAATGTAAGAATTTTAATTAACCGAAGTAGACACCACACCCCATACGTTTAGATATACAAAAAGTGGGAAAATACTTTCTGTCTCGAAAGTGTTTTCGTTATGGATTCCAAGAAAGTCTCTAATCATAAATATAGACCCTCGAACCGTGGGTGGGCATATCGTAACACGTGCCATCACCAAACATCTGCTGCTCATTGGAACTTTGACGGTTATTATGTCTAATTGGAATGAGTGTAATCTGTTCGTTGCAATTGGATTCATCGAGTAGCAGAAAACATCTTCATAATGGCTTCCCCTTTGGCTATGCGTGGCTGAATTTGAAATCATATACTTTTCTGAAGAAAATCAATCTAATTGTTTGTTAAGTAAATATTCTATTGTGTGGGTTCTCTGATTGCAATCGATCCCGAATTAATTATTTGTTCATAATGTTACTATGTTGAACAAACCTCGGTCCGGATTAAACACTGGAATCAAGTGTTTTAATTAAGAATCTCATTCATATTTGGGCACGATGATAAGAACTATTATCAACTTAATTCACATAGGATGAGATGATAAAATGAATGTATATACTCGTTCATACTTTTTTTTTAATGTTTATTTATTCAATAAATACATGGCCATGCATTCTGTAGCTTGGACCGAACAAAATGTCAAGAGATAAATCCGGGAGAGAGAGAGACAGAGGCTGAGAGAGGGAGATGTGAATGGAAACTTTGAACCGCCCTTCTTATCGGCAGGCCATTGACATAAATCGTTTCGACTCTATAATGACTTACTGATAGCTAGACAATGGAGAGAAGGAAGATTTTTTATTAATGCCACTGTCCTATAATAATTGACAAGATGAACTCTGTGGATAATGCTTCTCATTAAATATATTTATATATATATATATATATATATATTTTCCTTCGATGCGACCACGGCCACTTGTGCTAATCTAAAGACTGCAATTCTTATTTTTGAAATGAGTCTATCGACCTGACTGATAGGTGTTCTGAAAGCCATATCATCAGTCGACCTCTTTTTAATGTTATTTTCCACGATGGAACCGATTATAGGGTCGCGGTGTCCCAACTTGAATTATGTTTAAGAGGTGATACAGTCTTACTTGCCAATTTATGGATTATCGACTCTAGGGGACAGATTAGGCCTTGACTTGTTTCACCTTATGTCCGATACCGATGACATTTTGCGTACGAAAGCACCTATTTTGCTGATTTCTTAATCTTTCGATTGCTTGAGATGTTTTAATAGGACGCCTAGGTCTAGGTCGAGTTTAGAACACAAAATATAACTAAAATAGGATCTGACCTGAAATTGATAACATTTTTTTTAAATCCAACTAATTATTTGATGTCCTTGTTTCATTCCAGTTAAAAACAAAGAGAAACAAACTACAACAATGGGTAATAGCGAACAACAAGTCCTGCAGAACAACAACGATACAAGTGGTGGATGTAACAACAACAATAATAATAATGTATCGATAAATAAACCAAGTCAAGGACGATACTGTCACATTGTCAAGAGACCCGACTTCGATGGATACGGTTTCAATTTGCATTCGGAAAAAGTGAAACCCGGTCAATACATTGGAAAGGTAGATGCAAATTCACCAGCCGAAGCCGCTGGACTTCGTGAAGGTGATCAAATTATTGAAGTTAACGGTGTGAATATTGGCTCAGAGACACATAAACAAGTTGTTCAAAGGATCAAAGCAATTGCAAATGAGGTTCGTTTGCTGCTGCTTGATCCAAATGAAAAAACCACAGCCAATAGCAAAAGTAACAATAACAATATAACAGCCAGTCCAAAATCTCAAAACAAAGTCAAAGCACAACCAAATTCGCCCACAACTGCCAGTGCTATTGAGACAATAGCAGTCGGAGTACCAGTCGCAGTGCCAGTCCCAGCACCGGTAATACCAGACGATGCGACAGTGGAGCAAAAGGAATACATAACGAGTATTATCATGGTTAGTACAACAAAAGCACAAACTCAGTCAAGCATCGATACAACCGATCATGCAACAGCCCCTGTTAATGGCCATAATATCAAGTCGAATGGCAATGCGATGGAGTCCATACCCTCAAACCAAGCCGCAGTTACAGCTCCATCAGAACCAGCTGAACCAGTTCAACGACCGAATAATAATGGAACAACGCAGATGACTGCAGCAACAACACCACCACCAGCAGCAGACGTACCAACAGCATCAGCAGCCACAGAAACTGGAAAACCAAAAACCGGTCTCAATTTGAATCTTACCGCTGCCGAAATGAGAGCTAAGTTATTAGCCAAAAAGAAGTACGATCCTAAAAACGAGAGCGTGGACCTCAAAAAGAAATTCGAAATAATTCAGAAACTTTAAGCGTGTCGAAAATACATTCAGTAATCCATTGTCAAACATAATACTTTCATCACACCAAATCAAGGTCCTCCTTCATTTCACATTCCCAAAATCGCACTTATATTCCAATATCCCACAATGAATTATGAAATCGTCCATCTCCTCTCCTTATTTCCCCCCAACCACCCGATGAACCGAAGGACCGTCAGTAAATCTAGCAAATCAATTCTAGTGTACCGATTGAGTTCGGCCAAAATCAGTGCAACCCTGCAGCTAGTTGCCATTAATTCTTAAACAAAAGAAACAAAAAGCGAAAAAATTAAATTGTATTTTTTATTTCAAATATTCAGTGTCATTTAATAAACAATTGATTCTTGCACTTGTTCAAGCCTTTAAAAGGGCACGAGAAAACCTAATAAACTGCAAAAGGGTGAATGAATCCGCAAATGGAATTCATTGGGGCAAACACTTACTATACTAACTAACCACGTTATATGTAGCTGAATCGTATAGCAATGGCGAGAAATAAATATTAAAATATGTATCTTACGGATTTTTGTTTTAATTTGAGCATGGACATGTGCACTGGCTCAACACCTAAGAATAGGAACGATCTGCTAAGCCTTTGAATCCAAAACAATCAATCAATGGAAGGCATAATTTCAAATGATGGATGCATTGATCCTGCATAGTCTCAGAGCTCTCCAAAAGGACTAAATATATCACAAACAACAAACAATGTGTTCCCATCTCACACAGAGGGTTTTTTTCTAAATTCTAAAAACGTCCATGAACACAGGAGATCTCCAGGAGTGTACAGGCCAAAGCAGAGAGTTAAAGTAAACAGTCTGATAGCGAGGTGTCATAAACTACTCACTTCCCTGTGACAACAAAATGTTCTACACAAAATTTAAAATGTGATCGAAGCTATTACCCCACCCTCCGGGATTAATACACGAGGCATATGCCTGAGATTTATGAAGTCTATACAAGTGTGCGTTCATCTGCAACACCATGCGATTGTGTATCTCAATCGAAGCAACACACCAGAGGTCAACAAATACGGGATACTTGACAACGATCTAGGGGTACTCTCTCTCTTTCCAGATCTCAAAATACCACTCGGAAGCACCTCCCCTTGTGGTGGTGGCGGTGGCGGCGGCGCGGCATTTGTACCTATGTGCCTGTGTCTGAATGTAGCCGAAGCTTCATGTGTACATCGTGTGGTGGGGATCAGCAACATTCAAAGAACTGATAATTCATAAGGAAGACGAGGAATCCTATGTATTTGTAGACGCAGCAACAATGTGTCTGCAACATTCATCCCCAGTTGTGTAGGGAAGACTTGTGTTTTTTTTTATATTTTTAGACGATATACCCTGCACTCATAATCTATATAAGCCTCCGTTCTGGTGACAATCCGACGACTTACTCCCCAAGTATTGTTACTCGTTGAATGACCACCGGATCAGAGCTAGGACTAGTGTTTTAGTCTTTTGTTGCTTTTTCGTTGTTGGGTTGGTTTTTTTTTTGTTCACTTCGAGTTCATTTCGAGCCTGTGTTGATCCTGCCTTTGAAGGATCAGAAAGAAAACGAAAACAAACAAAAAACAGGAAAGTGTTTAAAACGTGATTAAAAAATATAAAGTGGGAACGGCATAAAGAGAAAAGATTTCGACTGAAGATCATTTTTCTATTTTAGAAGGATGCGGTCGTGGAGAGCCTCCTCTCGGGTAAAAGAGTATCTCGTATTCGGGATAGTTGCTTGTTTGCTTGCGGCAAATGGATTAAATGCTGGTAAGTCTTATTTTTTTTTCTTATTGTCGGCTATCCTTGGATAAGTTTCTTCTTCGATTGTTAAATTTTAAGAAAGCAATGTCGATATGATATGTTTGAAATAGTCGTCGTTGACATCTGTGACATGGTCGAAGTCTTTAAACAGCCTGCTTTCAAGCAAACAGGAATTCCACTCCAATCACTCCATATCGAATCGGTTATTTTTTTTAATTTTATGGCGACCCAAAGGAACAGTGTCCTACCTCACCGCCCAATCATGTTGATTCTATCTCACATGTTTGTTCTAAGATAAAGTCCAGCCGAGCTTTATCCATGAACACATCTCCCCCACATCGCTTCCTTCAAAGGCAAGGCGACGAGTACTCAAACGATTTAAACGACCCTCACTACATGTTCGTGGGCAATTGGAGAGGGAGACCGAATAACACATATAGACAATCTACCCCCAGTTAAGTAAAAAAAAAACGAATAATAATAATACTAGCTTATTCGCCCAATTGAACAGTATTTACATCCGGTACGAGATGTTGATCTGATCTGATGTTCAGATCTTCTTCAGAACACCCTCATTATCACTTTACGCCCTCACACACCACTCTTGCCTCAACCATCGCGATCCTCTTGGTTTCTCTACACTCTGTACTTTCTTTCCTCCTCGTTTATTCTGTGCCACAGTTCTGTTGCTGCGAATGCGAGAAGGTGACTACAATGTACATCAAACGCACTGCATCCGCTACATGCTTTGCAAATCATTACCATGGATCGACATTGTTCATGGGATTTTTCATATGTCAG
Organism: Eristalis intricaria; assembly: GCA_964034865.1. Taxonomy (NCBI): domain Eukaryota; kingdom Metazoa; phylum Arthropoda; class Insecta; order Diptera; family Syrphidae; genus Eristalis; species Eristalis intricaria. The sequence continues at coordinate 26,259,014 of OZ035878.1, forward strand.
TGATCCTCTGTCTTGAAGTCATAATCATTTCCCATTCAGAATCTAACAAGTCCGCTGCCTCGGTCTTCCACATTGGCTGAGACACATCTGACCTTAAACTCAACAAGCTGATACGACAGGCTGGTATATTGTATAATAAATCCATCCAACGTCGCTCTTGTTCATTGCCGCTAGCAACAGCGAACGAACCAAATCGAGGAAAGTGATAACAGAGAGCAAAAGTGTAAAATCATCTTCGGTTAATTAAAAATAAATCATTACTTTCATCCATCAGATTGGTGTTATTGCATTCGTCCAAGCATACACACACATACACACAGGCATTCAATTAAACATCAGCCAAACAAAATAACAAATAGTAGATAGACGAGACAGAGTGAAAAATACCGTGGGCATTATGCACTACCACTGAGATTATCTGTGAATTAATCGGCTCAGATTTGATTAGAGTTCAACTCTGAGGGTGACCCGATGTTCGATTCTAAGGAAATACCCATAAACTTGGAGTTGAATTTGTTAGAAAATGAAAATCTTAATCTCTGTTTAATTTTCCGATGAGGGAAAAGTGAGAATTGAAGGGAATTTCGTTATCACATTTTAAATGACATTGAATCGACAGATGACATTTGATTTACAGTTAAGGTTTCAGTTTCAAACTTGTTGAATGCATTCAGCTAGAGATAAGGATGTGCTTGGTCATCATTAAGTATGTTTTTCTTTTTTGTGTTTTCTTTTCAACGCTTATAATGATAATAGTTTAATCGTATGCAATTAGAAAATGTGAGATAGTTAAATTTAATCATTTTTGGCCACATTTCGTATGCATACGTTGATAACAGAAAACATCATATAAGAAATCCGTATAAAATGTTGACTCTTTGTTTAGGAATCGATGATAGGCTATATATCATCTAGGAATTTTGATACATTTCAGCTTTCATCATTGACTGAACTAACTTCTTTTTTTCATCTTGTTTTTTCCAGAATCATGCAAGACTGGCTGCCCCACTTGTAAGTGTCTAAAAATTTTTTGTTTATTACATTATATAGCATTGTTTATAACTCCGAAGCTCCTGTCAAAAGAATCCAGACCATAATAACCCAACTCCCACAACTCTCTTCCTCTTCTAGCCGATTCTGGTGTTCTACAGTTTGCACCAGGTAAAGTTTACGAGTACAGCATCGACAGTTTGTTGACTGTTGGCGTCAGTGGTAATGACGCCGATGAGACATCCCTTAAGGTATCTGGTCTGGCAAAACTCTACGCTGAAGGTAACTGCGGCTACACCTTACAATTGGAAAAAGTGGTTGTGACTGCTGCCAAGGAATCCTTGGAAAAGGAAATCACTCAGAGCATTCAAAAACCGATTAAATTCACACTAGTAAGTGGCGAACTTCAACCAGAGATTTGCGCTGATCCCAGTGACAGTCCGGCGGCATTGAATATCAAACGTGGTATCGTTTCGCTACTGCAGTCATCTGAAAAACCATACGAAACAGACGTATTCGGTGTTTGCAGCACTCTGACATCGGTCTCTAAATCTGGATCGGCTGATATTATAACCAAAGTTCGTAACTTGAATTCATGCAGCTACCGTGAGCAAATCGCAAATGGTTTGGTTAGTGGAATCGTGAACAAAAATGCTGGTATCAAGTCAAGTGCCGTCCTCAATGCTGACTACTCAAAGGAACTGAAGCTCGTGCGTGGAATTCCGGAAAGCGTACAACTGGTTGAAGAATACAAGTTTGCCGCGTTTGCCAATGGAGCCGGCGTAGCAAAGGCCAAAGTGAGAACAAACTTGAAGTTAGGAAAAGTTGGTAAAGGCAACGCACCCGCTCTCAACGGAGCATCTGCTTCCATTATCTTTGAGAAACCAGCCGCACCAGCTGTTAAGAACGGTGCTATCCTAAAGAAAGTCTTTATAAACACCGTAAACCTGGTCAACAATCATGTTCAAGGTGATGCCGCCCAGTATTTTGGTGAACTCATTAGACTTATGCGCTCTGCCGACGCTGAAACTCTCATTGAGCTGTCCGTCGTGCCACATGTGAACAAACAACTTGCCAGGAAGGTGTACTTGGATGCTCTTTTCCGTGTTGGAACATCTAACGCCGTCAAGGCGATAGTGCGCCAGGTCTCAAAGATGTCGGAACAGGAGAAGAAGCTTGCCTTCTTGTCGCTGAATTTGGTGGACTCCGTAGAGAAGGACGCTCTCAATCAAGCAGCTGTGAGTAGTGAATTTTGCCTTTGGCTGATTATTATTGATGATCTTTTCGACTTGTATTTTATTTAATTGTTATTATTTCTCTCGTTTTCTCTTATAAGACTCTATTGAATCCAAACTCGCCAAAGGAAGCTTATCTCGCTATTGGAAACCTTGTCAACAAATATTGCAAGCAAGGAACATGTGATCAGAGTGAAGTCAATGTGGTGTCGAAGAAGTTCGCCGACGGTTTGAAGCGTTGCAAAGCAAATGTTAAGAAAGATGAGGACCGTTTTGTCAACATTCTGAAAGGTATTCGCAACACCCACAAGATCGCTGATGCTTCCACTCAGGTTTTGGCAGAGTGTGCTTCTGCTGACCGTACATCTCGTCTTCGAGTTGCCGCTCTTCAGGCATTCACAGCATCTGCCTGCAATGCAGGTCTTCAAGCCAAGGCTCTCAGTATTCTGAAAGATGTCAATGAGGATTCCGAAATTCGTATCGAAGCTTATTTGGCTGTCATTGCATGTCCCAGTGCACAGCTTGCCAATGATATCGCCGAGATTGTCAACAACGAACCAGTCAATCAGGTCGGAGGGTTCATTACATCGAGCCTAAAGGCTATCCGCGACTCGACTGATGCATCCCGCGAAGCCAGCCGTCATTACCTCGGCAACATCCGTGTCACTAAGAAATTCCCCATTGACCCTCGTCGTTTCTCCTTCAACAGCGAAATGTCCTACGCTGTCGAGTCGCTTGGTATTGGTGCAAGCGCTGACTACAGCCTAATCTACTCACAAACTGGCTATCTTCCACGTTCTGGCCGTCTTAATTTGACATCCGAAATATTCGGCTCTAACTTTAACATTCTGGAAGTGAGTGCTCGTCAGGAGAACTTGGAAGAAATCCTTGCCTATTACTTTGGGCCCAAGGGTTACTTCAAGAACGAGGGTAGGAATTTGATCAACAATATTGCCAGCAAGTCTCGGTCCAGGCGCTCGATCCTCGACGATGCCGGCAAATTCGCCAAAAAGTACAAATCCTACGGAAGTAAGTCAACTTCGGATATCAACCTAGACCTTGCGATTCGTGTATTCGGCTCCGAATTAGTCTTCCTTAGTTTGGCGGATGATGTCCCACAGACTGTCGATGACATCATCAATAAGTTCACCGAATCAGCAGCCAAAGTAAAGGATAGCGTAAAGAAATTCGAGCAAGAGTACGCCTGCCATGCTCTATTCCTCGACACCCAAATGGTTTATCCTACTGGTGTTGGTCTTCCACTTGAATTGACCGCTCAGGGTACATCCACGACCAAACTTGGAGTTGCAGTCGAGATTGAAGTAGACGCTATTATTGACAATCCAAGCAACACAAAGTATCGCCTCAAGTTTGTCCCAAGTGTGGACGTTCAAGTCAACGGACAATTGCGCTTCAATGCCTTGGTTCTTGTAGCAGGTCTCCGTGCTTCCAGCAGCCTGCATTCGTCCACAGGCAGCGATGTCAAATTCGAATTGATCAACGACGCTACTGGCTTCAACATGGATATTGAGTTGCCACGGGAAAATCTCGAACTAATCGACTTCAAGCACAATGTTGAGTTTGTCGTTGCCGAACAGGACAAAGAGACCAAAGTGGTCCCACTGAAGATGAAGAAGAAGAAGAACCCTCCTCAGGAGAACTGCTTCGACCAATTGCACTACATCGGAATGACCGTCTGCTTCACATCAGTTCTGCCAGACACCAGCAGTGGCGAAAGCGTTGGTTTCCCACTTTCCGGACCCATTTCTGTTGCCCTCCGCCTGCAATCCGAGAAGAAAATTAACATTCAAGGAACGTACGACAAATCACCCGAAACTCGTGTCTGGAAACTGAAGTATTCGACACCCGGATCGAATGTAAATCACGACACCGTATTGAGCCTTAAGGTCGGAACCCAGCCAAAGATGTTCGTGCAAGCTGAATTCCTTCACAGCGAGTTGAAGCTGAGCGGAGAGGCAGGCATTAGGAACGACGACACCGAGATATCGCTCTACGGTCTGTACGATGTAAATGGTGAAGTGACAATTCAGAAGGTCGGTCTTACCAAGAACGGTGACGAGTACCGTCCGCTCATTGAGATCAAAACAAACCAGGGTATAAGCAACGAGATCAATGGCTATCGAGCCGATGGTAAAATTATCAAACAAGGCAGTGGTGACAAAGTCCGCTTTACCTATGAAAACCTGCAGGTGATTGGAAAGGAAGGCGAGCCAATCGTGCTCAACGGCTGGGCAGACATCAAACCCTTCAAGACTGAGCTTAACATAAAACAAGGCCAGGAGGGCTACGAAATCAAATCGCATTTCTCAGCTGAAGAGGGATACTCAGCTGGTTTCTTTGTCCGCAATCTCAACTCAGCACAAGTCAACGGTGGTAGTTTGTTCTTGCAAATGGGACCCAACAGCGTTAAGGACTCCCTCGTCGTGTCGATTTCCGACTATTCCTTTGAACTTAACAATGACTTCCAATTCACTAAAAACGCAGAGCAAAACATTGAAACCACGGTATTTAAGAACGACTTGAAGCTTCTTCAGCTTAAGAACATAGTTCTGCAGGCCAAGGTAAATGGCGAAGTTGGACCCAAGAAGGTGCAATTGAACCTCGAAGCCAGCAAGGACAAGAAGAAGGCATCACTCGATGTCAGTCTAGCTAAGGATCAGAAATCAGCTGGTGATGCTAACTTAGATGTCAGTCTCAAGCTTAATCAACATTTCGTTGACGTTAAGGGCAAAATGGACGTTAAGGGCGCACGTTTCGTTAGCGAGGGCAGCTTGGCCAGCAGCTGGGGCACCCAACTGACCGTCAAGGGAGAAGTTGGCCAAAGACTCACTGCTCAGGACATATTCATTGACCTCCAGGGCACATTCATTCTTACCCCCAAGGACAAGCAAGGAAACTGGTTGCTGAAGGTTGCCGGCAATGCCGACAAGACTACCGGTGACTTTAAGCTCAATCGTGATAATGCAGACCTTATACTGCTGAATGTTGAAACCACTCATCCCCAGGATAAGATCGCATCGGGAAAAGCCAACTTACAGGTTAAGGACTTGCTTGGAGCTAAGGCTGACTTCAAAATAAACAAAGCCGGCAAGGGTGACTTAAGTGCATTGCTTAACTTTAAGAAGGCCCAGCGCAAGATCAATTTGGACGCAAAATTCACAGTAGCGGCACCAAAGTACGACATCGAAGCAACCATCGGCTATGACAACGACAAGAAATTGTACATCAAGACTGAGAACATTGTGGATAAGTCAAAGGTTGTGACCAAGAATCTGTTGGACTTCAACGGCGACAAATTGCAGCTGGATGCCAATGGCGTAATTAAGGGCGAGTGGCGCCTCAACGGCGAAATTGATGGTAAATTATCGCTCACCATTCCTAACGGAAGGCAACTCAACGTTCAGTGCAATCGTAAGGTGACCACCGCCAAGAACGGCCTGGCCCAGGGATCCATGACTCTTAACCTTGTCGACAAGCTTCCCTCCAACGAGCAAAGGAGTCTCAAGCTAGGCGGTACCCTCGAAAAATACAACCCGAAGACGAACGAGATCACAGCCCAGAACAATATCGTTTACACAAACTTCAAGGGAGAGACTCTTGAGATCACCCAAAAGATAAAGAACCTGCTCAAGAATAACGCCAAGTCAATTGATTACAACGTGAAGGCTCAAGGCAATTTGCTTGTCTCACCATTAGACTTTTCACTTGTGGTGGATGAGTACACTGAAGAAAACGCAGTATTCCGTGTCAGTGGAACCTGGGCCGATGGCAACAACGCGAACTTAAATGGTAACTACAACTTGGGTGGACGGGCCAAGCCAGCCAGCTATGAATTGCAAGTCAACCTCGCCGCGCCAAAGACCTTCTTTAAAACATATAGTCTGCGCACCAGTGGAAAGTTCCTCCGTGCAGAAACCGAAGACGGTGTCACCTCAATTGAATTAAATCTTGACGAACAAGCTGGAGAGAGTTCAATTAAGCTGTTCGTATTGGCTAAGGGAAGTCGCAACCAAGGCAGCTACAATCTGGATCTCAGCAGCAGTCGCCTCTCGAATCCCCTCAAACTGGATGGAAGCTTCAGTCTGGCAAAACAAGATGATGAAAACGGAAAACAGAAATACGACGTGAACTACTCCTATGGCGATAAGTTTGTTAAGAACTCTTTAGAGCTGGAATACAGCGCTGCCAAGTCAGCTGTTGTACACTATGCACTGAAAACATCCTTCGATTCGGTCAAGGATCTTGATGTTGTAGTCCGCAGCACAAAACTGGACGAAAGCGTTAATCTGAACTCTGCCATGCAGTTGAATGGACAAGATTACAACTTGGACGTCATAGGTTACACAGGCGAATTCAAGAAGGGAGTCGTCATCAAAGCCGTTCTGCCACAGACCACAACAACTCTGTCAAGCATAGTTGAGATTTTGGGAGAACGTAAGGCCAAGTTGAGTCTTAACATCGTTAATCTAGGCGATCTGAATCTGGACCACACAAGTGAAGCTAACCTTAAGGCATTTGATGATTTCTACCTCACTTCTCAGACCAATGCTCCCAAATTGAAGATCGAAGGCCTAGAAATGGACATCCGTACACAAGGCGGTACCGAAGGAAAGGGTATTTCTGTTGATGTTAAGGACGCCAAGGGTGTGATATTGACTGGCACTGCCACATATGCTATTAAGAAAGAGAAGAGCAAGACCATTATCGAAGGTCAAGGACAAGTGCAATACGGCGCAACCAAGAGCAATGCCAACTTCAAAATTATCCACCAATTGTTCGATGACGCATCTCACCAAGAAATCGGCTACTCCCTAACGTTCAGCGGCAATTTTGGACCCAAGAACGCCGTGTCCAACCTAAAATTAACAAACAAGAACTTCGAAGTTAAGGTTTCCGTCTGCGAAGGCAAGAAGCAGTGCACGCACGTGGATATTTCATCAGTTGCCACAATCGATCCTAAAGACATAACCTCCTCCCAGCACCAGTTAATCATAGTGATCGATCTTCGTGAGCTCGGCTTCCCATACGAGTTTACATTGCAGTCAAAGATCAACCGCAAGGGACTCAAATTTAACCAAGAAATGGAAAGTAGCATCACCTCAAGCAAGAACATCAAATACCAGCTGCTGTCAAGCTTAACACCACTAAGTCGCAAGGTTCAAATCAAGCTACCAAACCGAGAGATTGCAATTGAATCCGAAGACGTCATTCCAAAGAATATTTTCGGACACTATCAGAGCTCATTGACATTCTACTTCGATCGGTTGAACAAGCCAAACGACGTTACCAAGGTCGTTGCCAGTGCAGACATTAGCGGCGTAGAGAAGGTTGCCATTAATGGTAGGGGACAAATCCGCTTCGAACATCCAACCGTACGAACTCTGTCTGTATCCGGTGTTGTTGATCTGAATCGTGACCAGCGTCTGATCTCTACAGAAGCCGTCTTCGATATCTTCAGAACTCCAGAGCAGAAGATCATTGCTACTACCATGATCAAGGACATAATACCTAAAGGTAGCAATGGATTCAACGTCACTACAGAGTACAGTCTAAAGAGTGCTGGTTTGGACATACAGTATGCCTTCACTGGCCACTCTGCTCTTTCACTGGAACAGAAGGATATGAGCGCAGGCTTCAACTTGCAGAGCGGTTTAGCCGACATTAAGGCTAGCGGCTGGATATACGGCAACACCAATCGTCTGGAAATTGATTTGAATGCCTTCAACGAGCCCATTGTAAATTTGGCCGCTGACGCAAGCAATGGCAAAGTAAGCGGCAACTTCCAAGTCTTCGCATTGAAACCACTCAACTTGATTGGAGAAATCAATAAGAACACAGCTAAGGTTCAGTTGAAACGTGCCGGATTATTCGATGTCATTGGCGAAGTTAAGCTGGGCAAGGAAGCCAAACTCATCATCAAGGACGGAAGTAAGAAGCTGATCAGTGGACGAGTAGCCCTTGACGCTGCACATTTCCTGACAACAACATTCGACAACAGTGAAGAAGACATCAAGGCATTCTTGGTTTGTACAACTTTTTCTTTATTTTCATAGCACATAGTTTATAAATTAATCTTGGTTCTAATTTTTTATGTTAATAGGCATCCGTTGAGAAGATTGTAACCGATGATACAAAGGCAGCCAATGAGCAGCTCCAGAAGCGTTTCCAGAAGACACGTGAGGCGGTCGAACGTCAGGCAAATCTCGCTAAGGACAGTGTACCAGACTTCAGCGCATTGGGAGAAAACATCAAGGAAAATGCCAATGAGATCTTCAAGACCCTTGAGAATGATCCAGCAATCAAGGCATTCCTCGACAGCTACCGTAAATACTACGAGACCGCTTTGAAGTTCTATCAAGAAGTTTCAAAGACCATCGCTGAAACTTACAATCAGATTATGAGTCTTGTTAACGAGATGTGGTCAAAGGTTCAAGACATTATCAAACAGACGGTTCTGCCAGCCTGGGAAGAATTCTCAAAGAAGATGACAGTCCTTTTGGGTGAATTACAACAGGAGACCGTAAAGCTTGTGACAAGTGTACTTGACCAAGTTCTCAAAGTACTCAAATCCATGGAGAACGATCTGAAGGCCATAGGAAAACCAGTTTACGAAGTATTAAAACCTATCTCCGATAGTGTTGAAGAACTTCTTCAAACTCTGGCAAAGGATGTCGAATCATTGTATGCAGATCTCGTTGATTACTGGAGCAAACTGCCAACCTTTGACGCCATCAAGGACGAGGTTAAACAAAAACTTGCCAAGCTAAAGGCAGTCGATGAAATCCTCTCTTTCTTGCGCAATGTAATTGATCAACTTAGCAGTCTTTCTGCTACAAATGAATCCACAGAACTGGCACAAAAATTGTACAACTACATCGAAGCTAAACTACGAGATACGCCTGTGAATGATGTTGACGCTTTGGAGGATATCGTAAATGCATTGTTTAATGCCGTGAACTCACTGTGGAAACGATGGGTTGAATTCAAGCCACCAAAGGCCGACCTCATTTCCCCATTGCCAATCTCCCTCGACTTGCTGAGTAGCATTCCTATTTGGATATCTGTTCGCTTCAGTGGATTCAACTTCTTGTTCAATGAGAAATTGGACGGAGTCACAGACTGGTTGGAATTGATTAAGCCCCCACTAAGCTTCCTGCCACCATACAACTTAGTTGGTCACATTGCCGACGGTAAGAACATCTTCACTTTCGATGGACAACAGTATTCGTTCCAAGGATCATGCAAATATATCTTGGCCCAGGATGCAAATGAAAATGATTTCAGCGTCGTCGCGACTGTAAAGGATGGCAAGCTGAAGTCTGTAGCTGTGATAGACGCTAAGAACTTCGTCGAAATCTCTGACACAGGAGCGGTGAAATTAAATGGTAAGGCCACAGAATATCCAGTTCATGTCGATGATATCCACGCATGGAGACGTTACTACACTCAACGTATCCTTACCGAAAACGGTGTGGAAGTTGCCTGCACAATTGACTTGAAGATTTGCCACATTACCGTGAATGGCTTCTACACTAGCAAGACCCGTGGTCTTCTAGGTAATGGCAATGCAGAACCTTTTGATGACTTTACCACTGTAGATGGTAAGATCACCAACAACGCTGTTGAATTAGTCAATGACTACGCCTTGGGCAACTGTCCTGCAGTTACATCGTCAGCGCCAGTGAAAGCGGAACATGACGCACTTTGCTCAGAATTATTCGGATTAGATTCCGATTTGTTGCTCGGATACTTATTTATCGACCCAAGACCATACCGCAAGGCTTGCGACGAGGCCGTACTCCAAGCGCCTGACAACAAGGATGAGGTTGCATGCAATATTGCATTATCCTACGCTTCAGCCGGTCGACTGGAAAATCTTCCTGTATTCGTACCAAAACGTTGCTTGAAATGCAGTGGTCCCGTTGGACAAAAGGAAATCGGTGATGAGTTCACCGTGAAGATTCCGACCAATAAGGCGGACATAATATTCGTAGTTGACACCAATTCTAGCAAGAACGTTATCGAGAATCTCGTCACACCAGCCATTAGCGAAATCCGCAACCAGTTGAAGACTCGCGGTCTCACAGACGCACAAATTGCGGTTGTAGCATTCAACAACGATCAGTTGTACCCGGCTTTATTAACCAGTAATGGAGGCAAACTAAACTACAACGGCAAACTAAGCGCTGTCGAATTGAATGGACCCCGCCGGCCAGAGCCCCTTGATGTGGGTATTCCCGTTCTCAATGATATCCTCACTGTCATCGAGCAGATCAAGCGCGACAGCTCCCCGCAAGTTGATGAGAAGGCATTCCGCTTAGCTCTTGAATATCCATTCCGTTCTACTGCAGCTAAATCTATTGTTATTGTCCGCAGCGAACAATTGGAATACAACCTTGTAAGTTATCCCTATTTTTCTATCAAATGTGAGTTCTTGTCAAGAATCCCCGTTTTATTTTCCTACAGTCCAAATTACTTCGAGCATTCGTAATCGACCTCTTGACAGAATTCGATGGAGCCTCACTTCACATGTTAGCCCCAGTTAAGGACTTGGCTGTTGATGGTGTTCCAGCTGAAAAACTTGTTGGTCAGTACATATGTCTTTCTCTTTTCACGAGCAATTCGAAAATTAATAACAAAACATTTTAATTTATTCAGGATTCAATTCACGCATTGTCGCAACCACAGAAGGAAGAGACGCCAAGAAACGTCAAAAGCTTAAGTTCAGCAATGATATGGGAATTGACTTTGTTCTTCAAAATAATGGTTGGGTCTTTGCAACACAAAACTTCGAAGCAATCTCAGCCGATGATCAAAAGAAGGCATTCGTCAATCAAGTGACCAGTTCCATTGCGGATACACTCTTTAAGACGGACATTGTTAGCGAATGCAAGTGCGTTGCATCATATGGACTCCACGCCGAGCATGTGTGCTCAATTAAATCGTCAAACTTCGTCCCCAACAAACGACCAAAGGGAGCGTAAAATCTAAAGACCAATAAAACAGAAAAGGAATCTGATCTGAAAAATCCATTACTATAGGGATAGAAGGAAGAAATTATATATTGCACTCATACATGAAATTTAATCAAATATTTTTTTATACTTTACCATAATAAAAACATACAAAAAAGTTAATTCCGAGTGATGTTTTTCAAAGGTGAACTTCAAAATGATTTGGAGGTACCCTTATGCCGCTTTAGCATAGCAATCGAGCATATGATTTTATGTCACTTCGCTAAAGCGTCATACGATTCTATTTTTTTAGCGACATAATAAGAAGATTTTGGAAAGTGCTATGTTGTCAATAACAAGAAACCTTTACCGTTCAAATACTGCTAGGATATCATTGGTAGGCAGTTTGGGAAAAAACATATGCGCTCTGTGCATTCTTAAGCATTCTTTTGAATTCCGCCAACGGATCAGGAAAGTGAGTAACCTGCTATATATTCCTGAATTAAAACAGCTTTATCGGTTTTAATACAGTCCAAGTATTACGTGTGCTATATTAAAACGTGTAATGGAAGTGCCGTTATAGACTTTGTAAACCAATCTCTCTTTCTCACCTACCAAAATTTGTATGCACAAAACCCTATTCCTAAGGTACATTATTTATTCACTGTCCGTCCCCCATACTTGCAACACTGTAGTAGTAGTAAGTAGTAAGTAACTTTAAAGTGCTATATGGCCTTGTCTGATAAAGCCTCAGTGCATGTTGGCTTTGCCACAAAATATGTCGTTTAAGAGAAAAATAGGTAATCAAAGAAAGAGATATTCCCATAATTTTGTTTTTTTTTTATTTCACGATCAAGAGGCATTACAATTTATTTACTTTTCATTTCACTTTTATTTTTCATAAATTTATTTTGTTTTACCTTAAATAATAATAATTAATTATAAGACAAAAGTATGCGTATGTGCATATATAGTTGATACACATATCGACAAATTGTTAAGTTTTATTTTTTCATTTTATTTTAAAATACGCCTGTTTGTTTACACTTAATTGAACAAATGAATTATAATTTGTTTTTCATTTTTAATTACTTTTTAAAATATTTCAGCCCCATTTATTTCGTTTTTTGTTAATTTGTTGCATACTTTTACAACAATTTACATTAAGAAAAAAATAAACCCACTGTATGAAAAAAAAAATACACAAAATTCATATAATTCAATTCGTGACGAGTTTCTTTTTTTGTTTTGTTTTGCATTTGTTCATAGAAATATTTTAATTTAAAAGTAATAACAATGGAGATTGATTTAGCAAACGAAAAATAAAAATCTTTTTAGCTACTTAGGCAGAATATAAGTGCACCTGGTTTGTATGTTCGATGGATTAATATTTTTTTTTTCTAAAACAATTGTTTTCGCACAGACCGATTTTGGATATCCTCTGAAATGTGGATCATAAATATAATCGGTCGACATACAATTGCTTATTGCTTGTATTTGTTTTGTGACTTAGTGTATGTGCGAATGTGAGCATGGTTTTATGTTAAATCATTTCAAAACGAGTAGAGTATATAAATATGTATGATTGAAAATATATACTATATGAATTGTTGTTACACAAAACTTGAGTAAATCTAATCAAAAGAAAGTGAAAAAAAGAAAAATCGAAAGATACAAGTTAAATGGCATACATGTAACCTAAGCATGGTTACACAATGTAAACTAAATGTGAAAATCGCACAGACGTAAATCTAGAGTATTTTTCATTTTCATTACAATGCGTGTATTGAAATACATTCTTTGTTGTTTTGTTTCAATTGTTGTTAAAGGACGTAATTTTGAACAAAAGAAAATGTATGAAAAATTATTAAAAAAAAAAAAAAAAACGTGGAGAGGGGGTAGAAGTGATCATTGCATTGCTTATTTGTTACTATTATGTTGATGTTATTGTTATTGTTGTTCTCATTTCATTGGGTTTCTTACTTTTTTCATTTACTCATTTTTTTTTATTATAGGCTTTCTATACTCTGACGCTGATATATAGTGATCTCCTGAGGAAGATTCTTAGCTCAAAGTTGGAAACTGGCGTTCATCATCAACTTTTGGTGCATGCTGTCCTCCACGCGGCTGCCTGTCAGTGCCAGCCTCCTATAGAATAACAAGCAAGTGAAATAAGAATCGAAATTCTATGAAATGTAATAAAATTACCCTTCTTGGATTATCATTCCGTGGTCGTCCTACATTTGGGCGGGGACCATCTGGTCTGCCCCCCACCGGCCCACCCGCCACACCACCACCGCCGCCGCCGCCGCCACCACCAACTGGACGTTCAGAACCGCCAGTTGGTCGAGGACCACGTCCACGACCTCGCCCTAGTCCTCCTCCACCACGACGGCCATCATTGAAATGGAATTGAATATCTAGAACACGTTGTAGGCGTCCCACTCGTTGAGGATACATTGACGGGTCATACTCCAATTCTTCTTCGCTGTCACCTTCCTGCAAAAAATCAAGAATTTTTTTTTAAGTTAAAAGAACCGAAGTCAAGGAGAAAAATTGTATAATTTTAAGTTTTAAAATTTACACATACAGTTTCACTTACATTTCCACCCACCTTCTTTTTGTTGTTCAAGGCAATCATTTTTTTCCATTGTGTAACGTCTTCACCTTCGCCAGCCTTACGAATATTGAACTGAGGCTTAGCGCGTTGTTGTCTTTGTGCCTTCCATTCATCAAGAGTCAATTCTTTGGTTTCTTCTTCGATAGTGACATTTTGTTCCGCCGTTTGATCATTTCCCGATTCCTCTTTGTCAGTGAGTACAGCTAAACACAAAAAAATAAATACAAAAGTTACAATTATAAATTAATGGTCTGACCTTCATCATTCGATTTGTTAATATCTTCGATGTCTTGTTTCACGGAGCCCCAGTTATGTGCACCAGCACCATCGCGTTTGTCAACAGCCTTAACACCAGTTTTATCGGATCCAGATTGACGATCAAATTCGCGTTTACCACCGCGAACACCACTGCCATCAGCAGCATTACGATTACGTGGTGGTCCACCAAAACGTTGATTATTTTGACGTATACGCTGTTGCGATTCAGGATTGTATTCTCCAATTCCACCAATTGATCCAGGTACACCATTTTCACGATTGCGACGATTATTACGTTGTTCTCGAGTTTCACCGTTTTGTTGCTTGAAGTTAGTGTTGTTGCGGCCCGTTGGTGCTGATCCTTAAAATAAAATTTCCATATTAAAGCGATTGAATTTTTCTCCGGTTCACAATTAAAGCACATGTAACATTGCATGTAATAATAAAAAGAAAACTATTTACAAAAGCCACCAAGAGTACGGTTTGTATGTTTGGGAGAGAGAGAGAGAGAGAAGATCCGATTTCTTTCAAGCAACCAAGAGCACCTACTATACCACCTACTGTATATCTTTTTTTTTTGTTTAGTGAACCTATTTGTGAATCAATAAGAAATGATTTTTAGAGAGAAGATCCGATTTCTGTTTTGCACAAGCAACCAAGAGCACCTACTATACCACCTACTGTATATCTTTTTTTTTGTTTAGTGAACCTATTCGTGAATCAATAAGAAGTGATTTTATCCCTTTAAACCAAGCGATCATCGTCGACATCTTATACTCAAGCCACCAAGAGCGCCAGGGTTACATTCGTTTTTTTGTCTTTACAGAAGTTACCAAGGGTGCCTGGAGTATGAATGTATGTTGTTTTGAGTGGACACCATCAGTCTGTTTTATCCAATTAATCCAAGCGATCTTCGACTACAACTAATCCAACTTTTTCAGTTCATAGTGTAGCCTCACACTGGTGTATAAAACTATATTCATCACGCGGTGTCATGTTTTGTGTAGTGCGTATGTAGAGTGTTTGTGAATGTGTAGGCTTCCTATCGACAGAAATATCCTTCGAAAATTGAGGATATAATAAAACAAAGTGACATACTTTAGGAATAAGGGCTACAACCACCAGCGTACACATCAAAATTTATCGAAGTATGCTTCATTAGAACATATGCTTATAATTCAAAGAAAGGCGTTAGCCATCTGATTGTGAAATACGCAATGGCTGCATTCTCGTATATCACTTACAATGGATTATGTTGTGAGTATTGTGTCTGGGAAGGAGTTTGTGATTGTGTAGGGTTTTCCTATCGATAGGAACTCCGTCGCCCTTGAAAATGAGAACAATTGACTTACTGGATAAATCAAAGCTCCAACCAGCGTACACATCTAAATTCAATTGATATATATATATAAAAATAATGCTTGTGAAATACGCAATGGTTGTGTTCTCTTATATCACCTCCAATGAGATGGAATTGGCATGACAAATCTTGGAAAAGAACGAACACATCAAGTGTTAATATGTTCTATTAAATTCAACCGAGTGGTCTACGTGAGTGCATATGATGAATAATCACAATAAATCTATCGATGGTGCTCTTATTAGGCTTAAATAGATAATCACCAAATTCAATTGGATTTATCGGATATTATCACTAAAATACCCTCATTGATAACAGTGCAAGGTATAGCTTAGTTCGTGTCTACGTTGATTTTGATTGAAAGGGGAATCATTTTGAAGAAAAAAAATGATTCTTTTTTTCATGAATGATTTTTTTTTGCATAAATGAATTTTTTTTTCGTTTTTTTTTTTATCAATGAATTTTTTTTCGTTTTTTTTTTCATCAATGAATGTTTTTTTTTTTTTGTATCATTGAATGTGTTTTTTTTTTTTTTGCATGAATGAACTTTTTTTTCATGAATTAACTTTTTCTTTTACATGAATGATTTTTTTTTCTATAAATGAATTTTTTTTGTATCAATGAATGTTTTTTTTTTTTGCATGAATGAACTTTTTTTTCATGAATTAACTTTTTCTTTTACATGAATGATTTTTTTTGTATAAATTAATTTTTTTTGTATCAATGAATGTTTTTTTTTGCATGAATGAACTTTCATAAATTGCATAAATTAATGATTTTTGCATAAGTGCACCGTAAAGGAATCATCACAGATTATATTCTTTCTTTTTACTTGTGTCAGGCTAACACTCTGCGATAAATCCTTGATTTTTTGATTCACATAAACAACCGAGATATAATCAAACAAAATGTACGACTTATTTACTTTAAATTTACCTTCAGCTAGTTCACTAGCCACCTCTAGATTATTTTCTACCTGCATCGCGCGGCTAAAACAGATCAACAGTGGCTACGAAGTATTTTCAAGAAAAAGTTTGCGAAAATGCAAATTCAAACTCTTATCGAATGAAATTTAGAAAATCCGTATGGACATTAAATAAAAAGACGTATGTTGAGGTATTTAATTATTGTTGATATTATTTATTATTGTATTATTATTAATTATTGCCAGCAACTCTCGACTGAACTGAACTCTTGCAACTGATCAACTAAACTGGGAGGACTGAAGATAATTCTTACTGAACCTGACACCTACACTTCTATCGAAAAATAAAATATATCCAGGACAAAAAACGGCAGCTATTTATGGTGATGAAGGTGGTAGCATAAGACGTACATTCACCAAACAAAACTACCATGTCTAACCTGCGTCATTTCAAGAAAAACGTGAGTGAATATACCATCATTGGAATTGGTCTGAATCTTTTACTGCAGAGAAATTAAATATATCCAGGTTGAAGGAAACGACAGACGTTTATTATGGAGATGAGGGTTCGTCAGCTAAATGAAGGTAGTTCTCTCATATGACTTGAGCAACGACAAAACTAAAGAAAGATACGCTTAGTTCATAAAACATAACTTTTATTCCTGACGTGCGTCATTTCGAATTAAAAACGTGGGAGCGTATCCTAGGAAACACAATCTGAAATGCGATGCAAATATTTGTAAGCCATCTATCATCAGATGTGATATGAAATGCAGCAGTGGTATGCGCAAAAGTACATTTCAGATGAAGTTTATTGTTTGCTCAATATGTGCATAATTCAAGGCCAACGCCCACCAGGTGACATACACTTAGTCAATTATATATTTGGAGGTAAAACACGAATTCCATTCTTCACGGTCGATTGCCGGAATGCACCTATCCTTGATATTTATCAAGAATTAGGCTCTGATGCAGTCCCTATTCCTATAAATCCTGGAAAAGAATGCAGCCGTGAGAGAACACACACACTTCAATTGCAGTTCTAAATGATATGTCTATCAAGGAAAATTTCGAAATGTCACGTGGGTACCTAGATATCGGGTCAGATGGAAAAAGTATCATAACTATAAAAACCATTCCAACAGAAAAATATATACATGCATACATACATACACAGCGTATAAAAGAAATCAGATTAACCATCAAAGCTTTTTTTTGTTCATCTTCAAGAAAAAAAATAAATTTAAAAGTACGTCGAAAGAAATATTCATACAAGAAAAAAAACAATTTTTATTTCAAAACTTATCACTAATGTAGCCAAGCAACAGTGAATTACAAAATATATACATAAAAAAAATGTTCAGAAAATCACATATCTATCTATATACATACATATCTTATCCGACCAAAAAAAATAACCATCAGAAGTACATAAATTTTGCCAATCCAGAATACAAACACCGCATTTCAATACACATATACACAGCAAAAAAAAATCATCTGAACCAAAATCATTTTTTTTTTCCTTTAACTTCATCAAGGAAAAAAACAAACCCACATACATACATCTTAAAGTACGATCAAAAGGATGTTCATAAATAGAAAAGATTTTTATTTCAAAACATATCACTCCTTCCAAAGAAACTATAAACAGTTTTTCATTATATATTATTTTTTTATCATTTATGAAAAATCACACACACCCGCCCTTGGACGCCCACACACTCATTGAGAGAGAGTGGGAGAGCCATCTGAAAGTACAATAAAAGGTATACCAAACGAGAATGCCAATCCATCCAATAATACTTTTTTCAATATCCTTTTTCTCTTTATTTCTCTTCATCAATACAAAACACACTCACACACTTGTATCTACAACTGTGAAAAAGGGTATATGCATTTTATATATTTATAAAAATTTAATTTTTCAAAACTTATCACTCATTCCAGTAAATCCTAAATTATGTTTATCAAGGAAATATTTCCAGAAATCATGTGTCTACATCTCACCCGAAAAAAACAAATACATGGACTTTACTTATTTTTCCAAGCGACAATACATACATACACAAATACACACCATATACAGGAAGAAATCATCTGTACCACAAAATTTTTTCAGCATAATTTTGCTTCCTCCTAATCAATTGAAAAACATATATGTAAAGGATATAAATTTAAAAGTTCGATAAAAGGGATATTTAAGTAAAATATAGGCTTATCACTAATTCCAGAGCAGCAACAGTCGATTTGAAATTGATGTATACCTATATCTAGGAAATTTTTTTTTGAGAAATCATGTGTCTATACCCCTTTCGACAAAAACAAATACCACATGGATTTTACTTATTTTTCCAGCCCAGACAACACACATCCATACGCATCATATGAAAGAAATCATCTGAACCACACTTTTTTTTTATTATCATCAATGAGAAACAGCACACACTCACATACATAAAGAAAACTTAAAGGGAATTCCCATAAAAAAATAAAAAAGAAGGACATACATACTTTCAATCAAGCAAATTATCTTAAACATATATGAAGAAACACCAAACACTTATTATACTAATATATACAAATTTTACACTCTATAAAGAGTGTGCCAAATACTTTATTGCCATAGGCTATAAAGTAATATCCCTAGGTTGTTTTTTGCCTCTGTGGCAATGGTTTTCATTTTCACAGTCGGCATCCACACGAAATCGTGGGATCAGTAAAAATAATAATAAATAATGGAAATATAAATAAATGAAGTCCCCCTTTTTTGATGATGAACATGATGAAATCTATCCGCCAAAGCTTGTATGTGTATGTATCGTATCTTGCACTAAATTCAACGCTAAAGCCAATTTTGTTTTTAATTTAAACTGAATTTGGAAAAATTTAAATATACTTATTAATTTTTAATTCTTTAGTTGCAGAGGGAAAATATGCGTTCCGCCAGTCCTAAAATGGTATACAGACTGAAGAAAAAGCACATCGTTCTCATCGTGTCTATCCTTGATTTATTTGCCCTCTCTTTCTTATTCATGCGATGATGGAGTGCAGGAAGGTGACAGAGATGTTATGATGGAGCTTTAGCACATGGTTTATGTATTTTGTATAAATATGATGGAGCTTTAGCACATGGTTTATGTATTTTGTATAAATATGGAGCTTTAGCACATGGTTTATATATTTTTTGTAAATATATATAGATGGTATTAAGTAATGAAATCTTCATGCCTGAAATCAGTAACATTTTCAACAAATTAAATGTGTCACGGGGCAAACATTCAAAGAAGGAAATTCATCACCTTCATGAGTCCTATCCATCTGCCCTAATGTAAAGAAAGAAAAAAAAAATTCCCCACACGAAGAAGCAATCTGTGCAGGAGTGTGAGACCGCAACTATTTGACGACCTAACAGAAGTTTCTATCTATAGAAAATATATTCCTTTTTTATGCAGAGTGTGAATTCAAACGGGCCACTTAAAAGCACGCTCTGACTTTGCACTCAATTATCAGATTATTCTCGTTAAGATACATATGTCTGAACCTATGGAGGGGTGGACTCTGTGCTCCATTACCTTCACGGCGGGAAGCACGAAGGCATTTCTAAGAAATTAAGTGGTGATTTAAATTTTATTCAATTTGCGCTTTTTTATCAGGCTCTTCGAACAAAAAACTGAAACGATCACCAAAAGCACACATAAAATGTCACTAGAGGCGGGCGTGGAACTGAACGATTCACAATATATGTGTGAACTTATTCAATTCAATTGATTAACAAATATGCAGAGGAAAACTCTTACATATTACTTGTACATTTCGAAATAATCGTATCAAATAATGGGACATAAAATATCAAGTCGAATAAGAAAAGGACGGAGAATCAGAGGGAGGGCATTGTAGTCTCTTCTCTTTTGAGATCATTTTTTTTCTTCGTTTTTTTTTTTTTTTTGGTTGAAACGCTGCCGGACTTTGCAGATTTTTATTCTTTACTCTTTTTTCTTCTGTTAAGATTAAGTACACACATAATACGTACCGTTATTGTTATCCCTATTATTACGGATAGTATTCTGGTGACTGTTGGTAAATTGTTGACCTTGCTGTTGCTGGTGATATTGTTGGTGCTGTTGTTGTTGCTGATATTGTTGACCAGATTTGTTACCCCCCAAAGTTTTGGTTGCCGGTCCAATACCACCACCGCCAATACTACCACCACCACCAATATTACTATTACCTCCGCCAGATGTAGCATTGTTACCAGCCGATTTTCTATTGTCCAAATTTTTATTCATCGCCAGCGATTTATTTTCCTTTTCCGATGATAATTGTGCAGCAGTTTTTTTGAGGTTATCTGCATTTTGTTTACCAGTATTAACACTTTTCGTTTGATTCTGCTGCTGTTGCTGCCCTCCTGATGTGATTGAATTAGCACCAGTAGCAGCTGGTTGCTTAACCTTTTTCTTAACAAGATTATCTAATGGATCACTAATATCGTCGTCCATAAATAATAATTCATAACGATTTTTGCCCGAATTATCCATGTTCGCTTGCGATTAGTTTTTTAAATTTCTCACAAACGATGACAGGGGATTTAATTGGATTTAAATTTGTTCAAAACGAAGGCAAGAACCACGACAACGACCAGTGAAACAGGAAAACGAAACTGAGTCTAATCCAATGTGAATAGAAAAGAACCACCACACAACTGCGCACTGTATCTTTTGTTCGTGTTGTTGGTGAAGAGCCTATTGGTGCTACTGTTTTTTTCATATTACATTACTTGACGATGCCATGCGGGAATTCTACTACAACATTTTGCAAGTTTTTTGTTGCCTTTAGGATGAAAATAAATCTTATTTAAAAATGAATGCGGTTGTTAAAACAAGCCTTCATATTTACTTGTTAATTTATTGAAAATTTCCAGAGTTTCTGTGTCCATTTCATTGGGAATTCAAATAATTATATTATCTGGACTTTTGCATGATAAAATCTAGTCTATTTTCATAAAATTCTAATTCCCCAATAAGCACGTTCAGTGCCCAATACAGATATAGCAGAGAAAAACTAATTCTATTGTTTATATAATAGTGGTTAATGTATATTACTTTATATATTTAGAAAATAGCTTTAGCTTTAAGCTTTTAGTAAACGATAAACATTTTACGAGATTGCGTGTAATACAACTAATATTTTAGTTCACTCCAGATTTGAGCGAAGGACAATCACACGGATTAAATATGGCAAGCAAATATCCAATACTACATACGGCTCACGTGACCTATTAAAATATACAAAAAAATTAATTTAAGACTTCGAATATTGCATTTATGAATGTAATTCAAAACTAAGATTATTTCAGATAAACCCCGTGAACACATCCAGTATCTGTCAATAATAGGAAGGCATCCGGCTTTCATTTTTTCCGGATATTGTGCCTACATTCACATACATGGACACATTGCGGGATCAAACATACAAATTGAACCACATGAACAGCTGGTTGAAGTGGATTGACTATTAATGTCCTTTTGCTGTTCGAACAAAGCTTGATGAAATTTCTATATACCCTTTATTAGATTTTTTGCATATAATCAGTTTTCCTTGACTGTATAGAAGTAAACATGTTTTACAAAAGCTCGCAAAACTATGCAACATATATAGTTTTTGCTTCACAATTTATAATACTATACATTTCCTAGAATAATACCCAAACTACAATTTTGTAGACTTGAATTTTAGAAAGTAGAAAAAGGCTTGTTCATAATATTAACAAAACCAACGAATTAATTAGAAAAAAAGAACATTCTTCCACACAATTAACAAATATCCATTTTATCTCACACCCTTATTTTAATTGCAGAACTTATCACATACCCTTAATATATATTTTTTTTTTATTTTAATTTAAATGACGTTGGAAATTTCTTTAGTATATGTAGACTGGAACTGGAAAGTGGACTATACGCCAAACTACATTTAGACAAGGAATTGCTTATTTTCCATCGAGTATCATCAAAAGTAGTCGAGAACAAATTCGTTGTAATATAAATAGGTTTTGCCGCGGATAAATTCAATTGATTGTGACTATGCACATATTTTTGGACTAACGAAGTCAGTGTAGGACTTGTAAACAAAACATTTTGTTAACAAGTCATACAATGGATGTTTATATTAGAAAAGTGTTGAAGGTGTCTGTGGCACAGATTTGCCAAACAATTGGCTATAACTCAATACAGACAATACCTCTTGAGTTATTAATTGATAGTTTACATAAATTCTTACAAGAATTCACAAGAGATCTTCACCGGCACGTTGAATTGTGTAAGTTTCTTGAATTTAATTTTATTCAATGTCGTCGTAGCAATGTCAACAAGTAACTTATTTTTGATGTTGTTTTGTTTTTATTTTTTTTGTATGGAAATAATTGATGTGTTGTAAATCAGTATAATCTCTTCCCTCTTAATTTCTGCAGTTAACCGCACCGAAGCTAATTTGGATGATGTGGCTCTAACACTACAAAGTCTCAATATTGGTGTGAATGATCTCCTGGAATACATAAATCATGTTCAACCAGTCGCTTGCTGTATTGAAATTCCTGAATTACCTGCATTGAAACAGTCCAATTTGAACTTCCTCAAACCTGGCAGCAAAGAGGTACTCACACGTCCGGTTCATATATATGAACATCTACCGCCGATACTACGTGATAGCTGTGAACCCGAAGACAAAACACAGGTTTCAAACCTCGAAACACCACCAGTTTCAAATGCCAGTAACACCACAAATCATGCGACGAATATCATTGAAATCACCGAGGAAGTTATCACTAAAACAAATGGAACACTTGTTCCTGATACAAATGAGAACGCCGATCCAAATGTTTTGGCTTCTGATAATCTCACAGCCAGTACACCCTTGGAAGTAAAGAAAAGACCAGGATTAGATGTTATTGTATCGCCACCGCCAGGTGCCATGCCAAGCAGTGCAACACGTGAAATTAGCAGTGTTATGATGACATCTGGAGGATTCATTTCACCAGCGATTGAGGGACGTATGCCAGAATGTAATATTCCAGATATTGTTGGTAAGTTTGCTCTTTTTCAACTATCCCTATTCAACTATTGCTATGCATTTTTTTAGCGCCATATTTTTAATAGAACCTATTAGCAATACTGTTAATTAAAGCCTATTAGAAATTCTTCATCTTCTCGATTTATCATTACCCTCATTCTGCCCATAATTTGACCCAATCAAATGGGATAAATACTATCCAACCTTTCTCAATTCAGATAAATATTTTGGTTTGGATGCTCCACCTGCTCCACCATCCGCACCAGCTAATCTTGCACAAACCTCGGTACAATCTGGAAAATCTACAACAGGCTCATCTTCACAATCAGACGTCAATCCGGGCTCATTAAGGGGTTTAGTGAAGAATGACGATTCTGTTAATTCCTCAAATGGCAACAAGTTGTATCAAACTGTCGATAAGAAACTTCTAAAGAAAGTCAAAAAGAAATCGATCATACCCATGGGACCGCCAAACGTTAGCGGAGTTGTTCCCGTTATGCCCAATGACAAAGCCCAACGCAAACGAATCAAAATGTTACAGAAATCCATGGCCAAGAACGCCTCAAATGGTACAAGTGGGGTTTTCAAGACCAAGAGTGGTACCGGCTTTGTTCCAGGACAACAGGAAAAATTCCGCAAAAAGCAGTACAAGCTTAGACAGAAACAGATGCAACAGCTTATTCAAAAACCAATGGATGCTGTGGAAGCGGCTCTTACAAGCACGTCAGGGCAGCCAGGTGGTAATAGACCACATGCCTTACAGTCAGCTGGGCATGGTGGAGGCAAAATGAAAAAAGATTACTTTGTTATTCCACCACAAGTTGGTGATGAACCTTCCTCTGATACGTCGCACTCGAAATCATTCTTGACACCTCTGCCCTTCCATCCATTCAAGGGGAATATGTACAATGAAGCAAATATGAATTCGCAGGATGTTTCATCGGTTGCGCCGTCACAACAAACACTCCTTCACGGACCTCCTTCACCGAAGTATGAAGAAGTGAAGCTAAGTAACGAACCAGATCGCAGCAAATTAAATATTTTCAAGAAAATATCATCAAGCCGCAAAGAAAGGGCGGATACAGCTGCAACAGCTCCATCAGCACAGGCTGCAACATCATCGGCCTCGAACCCAATTCAGTCAGCAGGAGAAGCTTCAGCAGTGCCGACCTCCTCCAGCACAACTATCTTCAGCAACGATCAGGTGATTAGCTTGCCATCGGGAACAACCATCACTCCAGCACCACCGTCTGGCTCTGGACGCCACGTGTATGCCCCACCGCCTTCCACGCAATCAAGTGATTTCGACTCGGTAGTACAAGTGGATGATGATGGCAGTATTCCCGAGGGCAGTGCCGTACTCATGAAACGGGGTGATCTGATGATTCACAAGCCCAAAAAGCGAGGACGGAAACCGGGCAGCAAGAATCAACCGAAAATTCTGGGATTCCCGACTAAAAAAACGAAGAAACTTAAGAAGACACTCTTCGGGTCTCATCCTAATGCGAATCTCATGGAACCACTCAACCTTTCCCACAGTTCAATCGCCAACATAGCGAACATCCCCTTAGGCATTGCCAGTACATTCCCACTTGATTCGGAGGCAGCTATCAAATTGAAGAAAGACCGCAAGAAGGCCAAGTTAGGGAAGGATCCCAATTTTGTTCGTGGCACCGGAAAATCGGGAAGCACCAGGAATCTAGCGCCGACTAAAGAGGAGTTTGCTTCAATCAATCAAAAGCTCATGATGATGGATACAGTACTACAGGCTGCACCGCCGTTTCAACCAAACGCTAATTCGGCATCCACAAGCAAGGTGCCTCGAACAAATTCACCAGCCTTGGAAGTGTCCAGTGCATTCCCTATTGAGCCAGAGCCAGGCACAAAGATGAAGAAGGATCGAAAGAAAGCAAAGCAGTCCAAAGATCAAAAACTTCTAGCCCAGCACAGTAACCAATCGTTGTCGACTAGCGTACCGGGAAGCAATAAGACGTCGCCTAACGTGGGCTCTTCTCGAAAAAGTCCACAACCATACACTCCAAACTTCCCAAATGTACCCGGCATGGGTGGACTGCCAATGTTCTCGTTCTTTCCTTACACTCCTAGGCCAGGTCTGATCCCATCGCATAATCTTTTCTCACAAATCCCGAACATGCAAAACAGTGGTTTGTTCATGCCACCACTCATGGGCTTCCCGCCGCTGAATCCTCCAATCCGATCGTTTTTGAAGGATGAAAAAGAACCCACTCCGCCATTGTTACAAGCCGGTGAAGGAAACTACAGCAAAGTAGCTCCCTTGGTACCGGACACCATGAAGCTTGACTTTTCCCCACCCAATCGAACTGCTACATCTAGCCCAGGGTTATCTGCATCAAAGGCAAAGAATTCATCCAGCACATCGACAACCGCAAAAGCAGGTCACGCCACACCTACTGGGCCATCATTCACATCCGAAACCAGTGTTGGATCCGCGCAGATGAATACTATTGGTCATTTTGGGGACTTACGAAGGAAGGTAGATGAGCACAATTCATCCGTCGTTTCATCTTCATCTGGCAACACAAGCACCTCGCTACGACAAATAGATGTAACGATTGAAGTATCATCGGATGATTCCATTCAAGATGGCATCAGCGGCAACAAAACGAAGTTCTCAAGTCGGGCCACCACCATCACGTCAACTGCAGTATCATCAACTTCGTCGTCTTTCCATCGTCTTTCGCACAAAAGTGCTGATTTCTCAGTCAGTGACGGTGTGAACATTGCCAACGATTCGGAGACTTCTGCAATAGAGCGTCGAAACAAGGAGCATAAGAAGTTAAAGAAACTCGGCAAACAGGGAAAAAAGAACACAACACTTACTGGTCCAATGGAGGCGAAGAATCCAAACCGATCGGACAGTGCTGGTGGTGTAAGTGGTGGATTTGATGATGACCTTTCGCCCATGTTGATAAACACAATACCAGATTCTGGTAAAAAGAGTGATGAGTTGACCAATTCCTCTAGCCATACAGCATATGATTATCAAATCTCTCCGGAACGCCGAAAAGATCATAAGAAGATGAAGAAACTTCTCAAAGAGGGCAAACTTAAGAAGAAAAAGGATAAAAAGGACAAAAACAAAAACAAGGATCGAAGCGAGAAACTCATAAAGGGTGATAAGTCTGAAAAACGCAAAGAAGAGAAGAAAGACAAAGACAAGCTGAAGAAACTGAAGAAGGAGAAGAAGAAAGACAAACAAGTATGTATTTCGTTTTGTTGGTTTTTTTTTTTATTTAAATCTCACCTATTTTTTGTTTGTGTGTGAATTTTTTTTTCAGCGATCCGATCTGGATGTAGCAACTATCAAGTATACATCTTCTGGTGAGGGTACAGGATCAGCTACAGAGATATCATCAGTTGTGCCAAAATTGACATTGAAGCTAGGACAACCCAGTCAATCGCCAATACAAGTTGAAGGCAGTGAATTAAGGAAACCTGGTCAGAAGTCTGGACATGCTGCAATAAGCAACACTGGAGGAGGTAAACCAGGCGGTTCGATTATTGGTACGTCATCCGGCAGGGAACCTTCCCCAGAGCTAGCAAGAATTTCACCATTGGTGACCAGGCCACCAAAACAGAAATCAGGAAGTATGATCATCTTTCTGCAAAGCTCTGACAATCAGAGAGCTTATTTGCATTTCATTTTAATTCGGCATCCTGAAGTGGTTCTCTGCTTGACAGACTCCTAATCTACAATTAATTTATTGTAACTTATAATGGTCACTTGTGATTATTTATTAATATTTTTTTGTTTGTTTTTTTTTTTTTTTTTTTTATTATTTGAAGCTGATGAGTTAGTCAGTTCGAATACCGTCATTTCGCCAGTAGGCAATTCATCATCTTCTACTGGTCAACCATCCTCTGGATCATATCCAACACCATCGTTGTCCGCATCCCTTAATATTACCGTAGATTCTGTCATTGATGTTGATAGCAATAGTGGGGGACCGACAACATCGACACTTCCAGCATCTGCAACTATCTTGGGCCTTGGCATTAATCCGAGTAGCAATAACTCACCGGGAACTAATGCAATGGGTGCCAGTACTATTGTTAGCAATACAATATCTGCGGCCATGCATGCCACGAATACTCCACACAGTCAACATGTGACGTCCCATCAAAATATATCATCAAGCAAACACTCAACTGCCGTACCGTTGCTTTCTGAAACTAATCGACCATCTTCATATATTGTGAGTATACATGCATGCATTGAGGTGTTCTTCATCACGCATAGTCGTGGATTGAAATCGAAGTTTTTGAGAAAATCATTTTAAAGAAGAAATTCGTGATTGAAATGTTTAACATTTCCCTTTTTCCCCTTTTTCTTTTGAATACGTCCACAAAGGATGCTGAAGGCAATCGCGTCTGGATATGTCCAGCATGCGGTAAAGTAGATGATGGCTCTGCAATGATAGGCTGCGATGGCTGCGACGCTTGGTACCATTGGTAAGTATAGCCGACTATACTTGTTGACTCTGAAGTTTTCTTTTATTCTCTATGGATTCGCAATATTTTTTTCCCATTCGCAGGGTTTGTGTTGGAATCCTAATTGCACCAAAAGACAACGAAGATTGGTACTGCCGTGTCTGTATTACAAAGAAACGAGGGGCTCATAGTGGTGATCGCAAGCGCAAGCGGAATAAAAAGAAAAATCTTAACTCTTAAATCTAACTTATCAAAAATTAATTTTATTTAAATATCTATATCCTTTTTCCTTTTTTTATTTTACGTACTACATGTCATTCGTACGCGTACATGTGTAATGTGTTATCGTATTTGTATGTTAACACACGCCTTTGTTTAAATATTATGTATACATGGGAATGTATGCATCTGTGAATTAAATTATTTTAGTGAATTCCAACAGGGCGTTGTTGTTCCTTTTAATTCGTTCATTGTTCTTTTCCGTATTCCTTTTTTTTATTTTATTGATATGATTAATATTTTTTATGATTGACACGCCTTTGTTTAAATAATATGTGAATTAAATTATTTTAGTGAATTCCAACAGGGCGTTGTTGTTCCTTTTAATTCGTTCGTTGTTCTTTTCCGTATTCCTTTTTTTATTTTATTGATATAATTAATATTTTTTATGATTGACACGCCTTTGTTTAAATAATATGTGAATTAAATTATTTTAGTGAATTCCAACAAGGCGTTGTTGTTCCTTTTAATTCGTTCGTTGTTCTTTTCCGTATTCCTTTTTTTATTTTATTGATATGATTAATATTTTTTATGATTGACACGCCTTTGTTTAAATAATATGTGAATTAAATTATTTTAGTGAATTCCAACAAGGCGTTGTTGTTCCTTTTAATTCGTTCGTTGTTCTTTTCCGTATTCTTTTTTTTTATTTTATTGATATGATTAATATTTTTTATGATTGACACGCCTTTGTTTAAATAATATGTGAATTAAATTATTTTAGTGAATTCCAACAAGGCGTTGTTGTTCCTTTTAATTCGTTCGTTGTTCTTTTCCGTATTCCTTTTTTTATTTTATTGATATGATTAATATTTTTTATGATTGACACGCCTTTGTTTAAATAATATGTGAATTAAATTATTTTAATGGATTCCAAAAAGGCCTTGTTGTTCCTTTTAATTCGTTCGTTATTCTTTTTCCGTATTACTTTTTTTTTATTATATGTACATGTCATTCGTACGCGTACAGGTGTTATCTTAAAACTGTGTAAAACACGCTCTTGTTTAAAAAATATGTATGCATGCATGAATACACCACATGTTAATGTATGCATCTGTGAAATAAATTATTTTAGTGAATTCCAACAAGGTTATGTTCTATTCTTAGCGGCACGTTTTGGAATTAAAAGACGCTTCCACTTTGTCACTACCTTTAACAGAGTCCAAAGGTCTTTCTCTGAATCCAAATCAAACGCTGGTACATCTACTGGACGAGGAGCTCCAATCTGGTCAACCTTATAGAAATTGACGATAAAAGCCTTCAACAGATGAAGTCACTTCAAATGTAAAACAAAAACGCACGTCAATAAAACGCTCTGACAAATCGTTAGAGCGTCACGCATCTTTCCTAAAAACCTTTACTCGCAATAGCTCGATTGCGATTTTCCGAAAAATGTTGCCTCGGGTCAGGGTGTGTGATACTGTCTGCTACCTTTATTTTACTTTTTAGTACCATGTACTGGTCGTAGCGGGTCTCAAACGAATCGTCACAGCATCGCGCATCTTTCCTAAAAACCTTGTCTAAAAGCAAAATCGTCGAAAACGCACCGTTTTCGAGATATCTGCGATTTTCTGAAAAATGTTGCCTCGGGTCAGGGTGTTTGATACTTTCTGCTACCTTTTTTTGTACTTTTTAGTACCTTGTACTAGTCGTAGCGGGTCTCAAACGAATCGTCAGAGCAGCACGCATCTTTTCTAAAAAAACTTTGACGGAAAGCAAAATCGTCGAAAAACGCACCGTTTACGAGATATTTGCGATTTTCCGAAAAATGTTGCCTTGGGTCAGGGTGTTTGATACTTTCTGCTACCTTTTGTGTACTTTTTAGTACCTTGTACTGGTCGTAGCGGGTGTCAAACGAATCGTCAGAGCATCACGCATCTTTTCTAAAAACCTTGACGACAAGCAAAATCGTCGAAAAACGCACCGTTTTCGAGATATTTGCGATTTTCCGAAAAATGTTGCCTCGGGTCCGGGTGTTTGATACTTTCTGCTACCTTTTTTTGTACTTTGTAGTACCTTGTAGTGGTCTCAGCGGGTTTCAAACGAATCGTCAGAGCATCACGCATGTTTCCTAAAAACGTGAACGAAAAGCAAAATCGTCGAAAAACGCACCGTTTTCGAGATATTTGCGATTTTCCGAAAAATGTTGCCTCGGGTCAGGGTGTTTGATACTTTCTGCTACCTTTTTTTGTACTTTTTAGTACCTTGTACTGGTCGTAGCGGGTGTCAAACGAATCGTCAGAGCATCACGCATCTTTTCTAAAAACCATGCGGAAAAGCAAAATCGTCGAAAAACGCACCGTTTTCGAGATATTTGCGATTTTCCGAAAAATGTTGCCTCGGGTCAGGGTGTTTGATACTTTCTGCTACCTTTTGTTGTACTTTTTAGTACCTTGTAGTGGTCTCAGCGGGTCTCAAACGAATCGTCAGAGCATCACACATCTTTCCTAAAAACGTTAACGAAAAGCAAAATCGTCGAAAAACGCACCGTTTTCGAGATATTTGCGATTTTCCGAAAAATGTTGCCTCGGGTCAGGGTGTTCGATACTTTCTGCTACCTTTTTTTGTACTTTTTCAGTACCTTGTACTGGTCGTAGCGGGTCTCAAACGAATCGTCAGAGCATCACGCATCTTTCCTAAAAACTTTAACGAAAAGCGAAATCGTCGAAAAACGCATCGTTTTCGAGATATTTGCGATTTTCCGAAAAATGTTGCCTACGTTCAGGGTTTTTGATACTTTTTGCTACCTTTTTTTGTATTCTGAGTCCTGGAGAAGTTCTGGCAGAAGTATTGCATATCATCCGGGCTGAAATTGAGGATACCTGCTGCTTCTGCTGAGTTTCTGGTGGACCGATATTTCAGATTGACAATTGTATGAAAATTATAATTCCGACTGAATCGGTGCAGCAGTTCTTTGCAGTTTGTTCTGTGGGCAGACATATACTTACTTCGTATTTCCGATCCTGAAAAGGACCTTTTGTACATGTTTTGACATGTGGGTTGACTACAAGAAAAAACACACTTTTTGTTTGATTTTATTGCTATTCTTTATTGAATCGTTTTTTATGCACAAGGATTAAAGGATTTTACAGAATTAAGGAGTAAAGACATAAGACTATATACTAAGTTAGACTGGTGGCTTTGGACAACAGCTGGTCTAGTGGCACTACAACTGGTAATTCGAGGGTGGCGCAGCTTATCCCAAGACATATAGGGTTGTCTGCTGTGTCTGTAGAGTGTGGTGGATCTATTTGGCAGGGTAGTTCCTGTTGCCTCTGTTTTTGGGGAGCGCTTACTCGCGGGGTCTGCTGTGTTGCCGCTAGAGGCATCTTTTTGACACAAATACCTACTTTCTAGTGTTCATAGCCTCATTTTATTGGGCTCTAACGAAGCGTCATATCACCGCGAATATTATGTAACTTAGCTACATGCGAAAACCCCGAAAGAGTCACCGATCTCGAGAAATGAACGTTTTTCCTTTTCGATGTACTTTCAGAGCAAGTTTCCGCGAAGTTATTAGAGCTAGAGGCAAAAGGTTGGTATACCAAAATGCGCAATTGGATCGTCTACCGATATCCAGAGACGGCAGACGTACTCCGAAATATGTGCTTTCTAGGTACGTACATATCCGAGGAATATACCTCCGGATAGGGCATGGAATTTTCATATCTTCATAATGTTTGTATGTGTTTGTCACCCCAATAGGACATTGGATGAGGTTGAACTACGAATTTTGTGAGTGTATTATGATGGGAAAAGTATCTTGTAGATGCGAAGTTTTCCAGCATAGCCCCGCACCTTATTTGATTCTTCGGAAATTGGTGTATAAATAAAACACTATTCTTCCATTGACAATAATACTTTCCATTTTTACAGTGTCGTGGCGACTGGCGAGCTGATTATTGATACTACTGTCAAGTTTTGAAATTGTCAATGAAAACATCCAACTATAGTGCAATTTTTAATGTAAAGTAAGTTAAATAGTGCTTCATATTCATTATGTACGAAATGCAAGACATAACCGAATTATTTCAATGGGAAAAAACTCAGAATAGGTTTCTAAATGTGTCGGCTCCAATGGTGCGTTATAGTAAGTAAGTTTTTGTCTCCACTTCGATTGGCAGCATGTTTTCGGTATCTTACATATCGTCTTCTTTATTTAGATTGGAATTTCGAAAGCTGTTGCGGTCCAACAATGTGAAACTTTGTTTTACTCCAATGATAATAGCCGATTCGTTTTCAAGAAGCCAGGAAGCTAGACTGAACGAATTCACAACCAATCTAGGCAAGTGTGACCAACTTGCCAAAAATTGATATCAATTAACCATTTGGCTTTTTTCAGATGATCGACCATTAATAGCTCAATTTGCAGCTCGAACTGCTTGTGAAATGTTGGCAGCAAGTGAGTTAGTATATCCTTATGTCAATGGTGTTGATTTAAATTGTGGCTGTCCTCAGTCATGGGCTATAGCTAAAGGTTATGGGTGTGCTTTACTCCGAAAACCTGATGTCATAAAAGATATCATTCAAACGTTACGTCGAAATATGCCAAGTAAATTCAGTTGTTCCGTCAAGCTGCGTTTGTTGCAAGATGACATAAAATCAACTGTGGATCTTTGCCGACAATTAGAGCACTGCGGGGCTACATTTCTTATCATCCATGGACGAACACAATGGCAGAAAATGTCTTGTCCTCTTGATATATCTGCGATGGAAGGAATAAAAAAATCTCTTCGTATTCCATTAGTTGTAAACGGTAATGTTAAGTCCTTAGCTGATGCAGAAAAACTGTATGAAGAAACCGAAGCAGATGGCATTATGGCAGCAAGGGGTCTTCTTGCTAATCCTGCGTTGTTCACCGGATCTGAACAAACAACAATTGAATGCTTACAGCAGTGGTTAGATATAGCTAATGCAGCTGGTGATGATCTCTCATTTCAATGCTTCCATCATCATTTAACCTTCATGTGGGGCAAGTACATGCGTCGCCGGGAACGTGTGCTGTTTAATAATTTTTCCAAGAAAGAACAAGTATTTGAGTTCTTTGAAGAAATATATGATATTCGCCCTAAACCAGTGGATTGGATTCCAAATTTAAAATGTGAATATAATACGAGAACTGAGAGAGACGGACTCATTCAAAGCACAATACCGGAGCAAAGAGATTGGGATTCCAATACGAATGGAAAATTTTTTAATTCGTATAGTAAGAGGGTTATTGATGATTCCGATGATGTAGATCTGTATTTTCAAAGTGGTTCAATATTTGATTTATGAATAAATTTAATTAAGTTGAAAGTTGTATTGTTTCATTATCGACTCCATATTGCAGCGGAATATGGTTCCCAGGAACTCTTGAATAAGATCGTCTTTTCCAAGAAATTACAACCATTTTGAGATTAAATAGAAGTGTGTTACCCATGCTTTAGCATTATTGCCTTATTTGTTGTTTTCTATAGTCAAATTCCTTTTCCACTTCCCCGTTATGTTATGGGAACATGCTTTAATGCACCAACACAAGCAACTTGTGATGAATCAATGTGCAATAACACTAGTAGTAGATGTTTGTCTCACCCGAAAATATTAATTTTACACATAAAAATATAGATGAATATATGAAACTCATAACCTAATTCGGAAGTCTAATTTATTTGACTATGCCATGCATTTCGAATATCGGTAAATTGCTTTAACAGGATTGATACTCATCATTGTCATGAAAGCCATACATCCCTGGAAATATTCTACTACCTACGAACCCCTATTAACATTCTACACACTTCGTTTTCTTTTGTGGCCTCGGTCGGTTTTTCGTCTCGTGCTGCAGTGCATATTATCGAAAATAATTTAAATAAAACACAACACCCTTCCAAAACATTTATTTCAAATACAAATTTGCTTAAAAGTGAGTTATATATTTTAAGCTAAAGATAATACATAAAAAAATATACTCCTTATAATGTACAATCGTGTTTTTTTTCCTTCTTTTCGTTGATGGAGGGGGAGAATAATCACTCCACCTTCAAACGGAGACAAACAGACCAAGTACTTTTTGTTCTAATGTTGAATTTCAGTTTGTGTAATTGTACGCCTTGTTCTCGTATGTTAAAATTTGACGGAAATACTTAGAACTGTAATACGTAATTCATAAGTAGTTAAATTATCGGGATTAGATGATAGGTTCTAAAATGTGTTGCGTTCTTTGATTACTTCACGCATATAATAATAAAAAAATTAAATGGTAAACGATTTCAAGCATACAAATCGTAGCGGAAAAGGCGAGTAAAAAACTGAAGGGGTTTACTGTGTGACAGACAGAGAACGAATAATTTAATGGCTAACACAATTTCTCTGCGTGTTTTTTAGTATTTGTTAAGATATTTCTTATCCCTAAAACTATTGAAAATATTTTTGTTTGAATGGTATTACATTTATTGAAAGAAAACATTTATTGAAAACACTTAAATATATATAACTATCCGGGAACAAGTGTAGTTTCGCTAATGTTTCAAATCATATGTTAAATTATGTTTCAGATGTTCTGGATTTGATAATCCACCCCGATTTTGGGGCCCTTATATGAAACAGACAAATCTAAGAAAGAAGATAAACAATATATTAATATAATCGATAAAAAAACAGCCTTTCAAAGCCTGATCCAAAGATTGGAAAAAAGTCAACATGGATGACAAAAATTGCCAAGAAACCAAAGTAATATATCATATTGACGATGAGACAACACCGTATCTTGTTAAAATTGGTCTGCCTTCATCGCAAGTCACGCTAAAGGATTTCAAGATGGTACTGAATAAACAGAGTAATAACTATAAGTATTTTTTTAAGTCAATGGATGCAGATTTTGGGTAAGTTGTGCAGATTCAATTATATTCTCCAGCAAGACAGTACCCTTTCTATTTGTTAATGTTTTAGTGTTGTCAAGGAAGAAATTGCAGATGATACGACTATTTTACCGTGTTTCAAT
This sequence comes from Eristalis intricaria, assembly GCA_964034865.1. Taxonomy (NCBI): domain Eukaryota; kingdom Metazoa; phylum Arthropoda; class Insecta; order Diptera; family Syrphidae; genus Eristalis; species Eristalis intricaria. Next base: position 26,294,179 of record OZ035878.1, read on the forward strand.
GGTCGTGTTGTTTCTTGGGTTAGTGCATCAAAATTATTACATACTTTTAGTTTGAATAATTTATTTTTATTTTTCTTTGTTTTCTAATGTGAAGCTTGTTTCTGCCGATGGTTCCAATCAATCAGACAATTGCTCAGAGGTGCCAACAAGTGAAATAGATAGTCGTACGTGCACAAATCTACGGAATCAACAAAAAATTATAAGTGGTATAACTGGAAGTGGAGGTGGCGGTGGAGCTACAGTGAATATTGGTGGAATGCAAAGTACAACTGGTGGTATGGTTGGAGGATTGATTGGGGTAGGAATGGGAGGCAATGCAGGCGTACCCAATCAGATGATGCCACCTCTTACTTATCAGTCAGCATCGGTACTATCAAGTGATTTAGATTCCACAAGCCTTTTTGGTACCGAAAGTGAACTCACTTTGGACCGTGATATGACAGAGTGTAGCAGCATACAACGCCTACAAGTGCGTAAAAAACCTCAGAGACGTAAAAAACGTGCACCAAGCATGTCAAGAACCTCTAGTTATAGTTCAATAACAGACTCAACTATGTCCTTGAATATAATAACCGTTTCTATAAATATGGAAGCTGTGAATTTTCTGGGAATTTCTATAGTTGGTCAGTCAAACCGTGGTGGCGATGGGGGTATGTATTTATATTCTGGTACACATTTTAATTGATTACAATCGATTACACATTAAAATAACTTACTTCAGGAATCTATGTGGGCAGTATTATGAAAGGCGGTGCCGTTGCGTTAGATGGACGTATAGAACCCGGTGATATGATATTACAAGTAAGTTCATAAATTGAAAGTATTTCTAGTTCACTTTATAATTCCTTGATTAGGTAAATGACGTTAATTTCGAAAATATGACAAACGACGAAGCTGTTCGAGTTTTAAGAGAAGTTGTTCAAAAACCTGGTCCTATAAAACTAGTTGTAGCAAAGTGTTGGGATCCAAATCCAAAAGGTGAGTTTGGTATCTTATGCTTATGCAGTTACAGGACATTCAAATTTCACACACATGCATATGTAGGATATTTTACTATACCTCGAACTGAACCTGTCCGCCCAATTGACCCTGGTGCCTGGGTTGCTCATACACAAGCTCTAGCATCTCATGATAGTATCATTCCGGATATATCAGAACCAATCAAGGAACGCCTGGATCAGAATAATCTTGAAGATATTGTCAAGGCAATGACGAAACCCGATAGCGGTCTAGAAATACGTGATAGAATGTGGTTAAAAATAACAATTCCAAATGCATTTATTGGTAGTATATTTTGCCTTTATTGTTAACAATATGTATAAATAACGTCTTCGTAAATAGGCGCTGATGCTGTTAATTGGGTTTTAGAAAACGTGGAGGATGTACAAGATAGACGAGAAGCAAGACGGATAGTTTCGTCAATGCTACGAAATAATTTGATTAAGCATACTGTTAATAAGCTAACATTTTCCGAGCAATGCTATTACGTCCTCAGTGACGGCAAGAAACAAAACTGTAAAGTTATTCATAAAGCTATTATGTTCATAAAAATTTACCACTTTTCCGATCGTTTAGGTCGATCTACTGTGAGCCTGGGCGATACTGAGAGCATTACTAGCGATATTGCACCTCTCCCGAATCCTCCAATCTACATGCCATACTCAGGTAACATAAATGCAGCAAACACAAAAGTGCTACAAACTTATGCATGTAATTTATATTTAGCCACATATAACCCAAGCCATGGGTATCAGCCAATTCAATATGGTCTCACTGAACGACACATCTCATCAGGTATTGGTATTGACCCTTTTCATTATTTTTGTGAATATATATTTCCTAATTGTCCGTGTTTTCTTTTTTGGCTAATAGGTTCAAGTAGTTCAGATGTCCTAACGAGTAAAGATATTTCGGCATCACAAAGTGACATAACATCGATAATCCATCAAACAAACCAAAGTAAGCGAAATTTATAACAATAATCGTTCTATGAAATGTAGCTTCTAAAGTCTTATCTCGAAATGAAATAGTCTTGGATCTTTGCTTTATCGTTTTGCCAATTTTTAGTTGTGTAGCTGAACTCCTGGTTATTTTATTTTTCGTCATACATATGTGGTAGATTTAAATTTTACTATGAATATTTTCTTGTCTGTTTCCAGTGACTATAACAAATGGTTCTAATAAATCATCAGGATCTTCTAATCGCGGAAATACTGAGCAAGATGTTTCGGGTACTCAATACTAATACGAGTTTAACTATTTGTTACTAATGATTTCTAATTGTTCAGTTCATGTACTAATTTTAGTTCTTAGCACAACTGATTTCTTTAATTAATTTCATTTGGTTTTCTTTTTTTTTTTTTTTTGGTTTCCATTTTACTAATAATCATTTTATTATTTTCGTTTTATATTTCACCACCATTTAATATTTGATTTCGTTTTATTTTCAGTATTTAATTACGTGTTGTGAGTTATGAAAAGAACAAGTCTACTTTGGAAAAGTATAATTACATATTTTTATGATAAATCTAATCTTAATCGAAATAAATAAATTTAAAATAAATTCATATGTGCAGGTTACAAACATTTATATATGTAATAAACGTTTTCTATGTGAATTTCAACTCATAATTTAAGAATTACGACTAAGCGATAGTATTTTGCCATAAGGAGGGGATTGTATCTTATCCGATATTTATTTTTCTTTCTTGTCTCCCTATTCTGCTTTTTGTTCTCTAACATTACGATTTACTTCAAATTAAAAATACTACAGGGATTGGAGGTGAATATTTAAAAATATGATATGTGCTAACAGAATTACTGACAGCTTATTGAAAAACAATTTAATCATCTATCAAGACTGTTTTGTTGTTTTTATTTTTTGTAAAGACATGTATTTTGATTTGACAAAGAGAGAAGAAATGAATGATGATTATTCATGTGGTCCTTCAACATTTCCTCCAATTCGCATAGTTCTGTTTAAATTTACATTTTTTTTAATTGTCGTTCCATTGATTGAAATCCTGTATTTAATATGTAATCCAAAAGAAACAAACAACCTGAATGTGAAAACTGAACTCAAATCGTTGTGAAACAGTAGTGTTGTGCTGTTTTTCACGATTTTTGTGTTATTATTATTTTTTTTGTTCAAATTCATTAATTACGTCTTGAACCAGTTGTATATGTGTACGTTTTCATATTTTATTCTGACTCATTTCTTTTTTTTTTATTAATTTTTTTGAACAAATTGTAAGTATATTTGAATAATTAAACTTATTGTTATATTGTTATATAAAGATAAATAAAATATAATTTCATCTTATCAAATCTACGATTACAACTTTTCGAGTATAAAGCGCATGTATACAGGAATTATTAGAATTTATTAAAATAAAATATTTATGATAATGGTTTAGCATTTAAAGAAAAGTTGAAATAACATGCAACAGAAACAGAAATAGGTTATTATTTAGATTTGTATTGCAACTGGAGGTATGTAAAATTAAGAAATAAAAATTATTAACAACTATTTATTTAATCTATTTGATCATTTATCAAAAAGAACATATACTGTATAATGTATAGAGCATCATAGAAAGGAACACAATTAAAAAAGTAAGGCATCAATGTACGTTTTTTCATATATCATTTTTAAGGCAAAATGCAAACACATGTGCTCATATATACGAATCGGTATATAACAATCATTTGGACAGTCCAAATAAATATATTCACTCTTACATACCATACTTTTTTTATGTTTCGTTTAACTCAACTCGTTTTCAGAAAAGCAACAGGAGTCTTGTGTCAGGCCATTCTCTTAAAAAACAAATAAACATCGGTTATCAACGATCAGAGAATATGTGATGATTTTATTTGCTAAATATTATTTTGGAAGATATTTAAATAAACAAATACACATGCTTGCATATACCAGTTTCTTTTGTTTTATTGTTATGGTATAAATTTCAACAATTTACATACATATATACACTTAAAATTGGATTTGAAATTCTTATTTATGTATTGTTTGATCAGAAAATTTACGATACAACACTAAGTTAAAACTCAAAATGCTTTCTGGCAAGGGAAAATTTTCAAGTCGTTCGACTTTTCTATTGCGGAGTTCTTCGATTTATTTCTGTCATCCGAATACAACATACTAAATCAACATAAATATGTGAGTAGATTACATACATATGCATATTTTATTAGTATTAAAAAATATTCTTAAATATTGTCAAGTGTTAGTTTTCTTCTTAATAATAAAGAAATTCAAATGAACTAAGATTTACAAAGATTTTAGGGAGCCAACGGCATGTTTATCAATTCATGAGATTCATTATTTTGTCTGTTTCCATATGCGGTTGGAAACGAGCAATATCATTATATAGTTCATGTATACATTGAAACTATGTGCAAATTTATTTATTAGAACGGTCTAATTTACAATGGGCATCAGTCTAGATTAACTCATATGAAGATAGGAAAATGCGATTAAAACACGAATCAGATATAATACGGTGTTGATATTCTTAAATACCACGACAGTTAAAAAGGCGGACATAGAATGTATGGTGGCCTTCTTATCTAATTTAAACTTTTCTAATTTTTTTTTTGTGCTTAAATGCTCACTCTCTCATGTATGGATAATCGATTTCACGAAGAGGAACAAATGTTTCCTTAATCGATTGCGGTGAAGTCCAACGAAGTATATAGTGTGGACCACCAGCCTTGTCGTTTGTACCTTGAAATATGATCGTTGAAAATAATTCAAATTCCATAGCTAAGGAAAGATTTCATTTACCAGACATACGACCTCCTCCGAATGGCTGCTGTCCAACAACGGATCCAGTCGATTTATCGTTGATATAGAAATTGCCCGCTGCCATTTTGAATTCCTCGAGTGCGTGTTTTAAGAATTGTCTGTGTATGACAACATAAACATTAGAATTTGTTGAAACATATTATCAGTTGTGTGTCTTACTCATCCTGCGCAAATACAGCTCCGGTTAATGCAAACTGTGTTGAAGTTGATACCAATTTTACAGTCTTTTCCATATCACTATCCTTATAAACATGGATTGTTAAAACCGGTCCAAATATCTCTTCTGTCATAAGTTTGTCTAATGGATCATCACTTTGAATAATAGTTGGATTTACAAAGTATCCTTTTTTATCTGAGTAAGTTCCGCCAGCCAGAACTTTTAGTTTGGGATTACTTTTGGCATACTCAATATAAGAAGTTATTCGTTTAAATGCCTTGTCATCAATAACAGCTGAAGTGAATGAAGAAAAGTCTTCAACATCGCCTATTTTCAACTGCGCAGCTTTCTCCATTAGACCAGCCTTGATCTGAAATAATTTGTCTTACACTTTTGTTAATTCAAGTACTTTTAGAATTATACCTTCGGCCAAATTGATTCAGGGACATACATTCTCGAGCAGGCTGAACATTTTTGACCACAATATTCAAAGGCCGAACGTATGCTTCCTGTAACAACAGTCTCGATCTCAGCTGATGGATGAATGAAATGGAAGTTCTTGCCACCGCACTCGCCAATTAACCGTGGGAAATTGACATAGGCATCAATGTTGTTGCCTACTTGTTTCCATAGACGGTTAAATGTACTAGACAAAAAATGTTACAAAGTTAAACCCATCTTCATAACCAAGAAAATGATTTCTCTTACGGAACTGATCCTGTAAAATTGATACCAGCCAAGTTGGGAGACTTAGTAATGGTATCACCAAAAACAGGCCCATCAGCTGGAACAAAGTTAACCACACCGTCGGGGACACCTGCTTCACGCATAATATTAAAGATACGCCAGTTAGAAAGAATGGCTGTATCCGATGGCTTCCAAAGTACAGCATTGCCCTGACAAAATAAATTGAATATACAAAGTTTATTAAACCGGATATCCAGTTTACCATTAATGCCGGTGTATATGCCAAATTTCCTCCAATAGCAGTAAAGTTGAAAGGACTCACTGCAGCTATAAAACCATCAATTCCACGATATCGCATTGAATTCTTTGTAACATTAATATCTTCACTAATTGGCTGGTATTTGGTGCACTCTTTCAAAAAGTATGCATTCATTCTGTGTGTATTCAATTGTGTTTAACATATTCAGTTGTATATTGTTTCACTCAAAAGTTACCTGACGAAATCAATCAATTCAGCAGCTGAATCAATCTCAGCTTGTATCACAGTCTTCGCTTGGCCCAACATTGTTGCCGCATTTAGATCTTGACGATATTGTCCAGCCATTAGATCAGCTGCCCGATTCCATATCTTAATACGTTCACTAATTGGACTTCGATCCCACTTGACTTGCATTTCACAAGCGGTCTTTATCGCATCTTGAATCAAGTTCTTATCAGCATAATAGAATTTCGCTAATTTGTGTCCATGGTTATGTGGCATAACCTGATAACGGATATCATTAGTCTTGTACTCCTTTCCACCAATTACAATTGGAATCTCTTCACAGTTTGCCGATGTGGATTTTAAAGCAGCTCTCAGAGATTTAGTCTCAGAAGAATTTTTGCCATAATTCAGAATGGGCTCATTTTTAATACCAAATTCAGAGATTTTAACATCTGGCACTACTGAACTAATGCCGCGATCAGTAACCCTGATGGTAAGAAAATATTACAAGAAGTAAATTATACAAAGTCTTTTTACAAAATTCATGTCTTTGTTACTGTCCATTTTTATTTCTATAAATATATGCACGTAATCTTGTGTACATAAGGAAACAGTTAATATTAGACCATAATAACTGATGGGAATTATCATCGACGAGGCTTGGCATACTATGCACTGCCATGCATTATGCAATATCATATCATTCAAGACGACACTAACAAATTCTACGTGTTAAACTTACCTAGTCACTAATGGTGACTGCCTGAAGATTCGTTGCGAAAGTGCCAACATTATTGATTATATTCTCCTTTTAGTGCAACACAATTCGTTTCAATGATCTCTGAAGTTCGATTTCAGTCTGGTCAGAGTGTTATATCAATCGATTTTTTTTTCTGCAAAAAAAGAGAAACAATTTCTTTGTATACAAATGCATAAAATCTTCAAAATCATATCAATTGGTTTATAATCGGATAAATAATTTGTTTGTTTAAAATAAGATGAGAGCTAAAGATGTCAAATGATATGATATTTCACTCATTTCACTTTTCATCTTGTCTTGTCATTTTGTCCTCAAAATTGCTTAATTTGCTTAAATGACGTTTATTGTTATAAATGTTACGCAATGATCTTATATCTTTGTTTCATTTTTTTTACTTCGTCTCTATACTATTATGTATCCAATTGCAGAACTAATTCACACACATACATGTGTACACTGTGAATTCAAATTGAATGAAGAATAATTAAATGTTTATCGGATATTCACTTCTAATTTTGTTTTACTTTTTTTTATGAAATCATCACAGAACTCTGATATAAGATGACAACGATATGACAGAGAAAATACTACTAAGTGCAAAAGCAACAGAAAAGTTTATGTAGCAGTTAGCAATAGCAGCAAAAGCCAATATGCCCCTCCGAATTTAATAAAAAAAAAATGTGTAAAAGCGCGGTACCTGCACATTGACTACAACACGTATTGGATATATTGGGCATGCAAGTCCTGGTGAAATATGCTTTACAAAACTTATTCAAAGCTTTTTTATAGTTAATTTTCTCTTTTACATCTAGGCCATAAGGATGCTACTCCTGTACATGCAATACATACTCACTTATGAAAAATCTTTAAAAGTGATATCGATTAATGAAAAATGTCTATATGTGTGTGGATGCATGCGCTTGGCTTGATTTGGCACAAATAATGTAAAAAGAAATAAGTAAGAATTATTTTCCAATCAGAAATGCATACTGAAATATTTTTATGAAAATGCGCGTATAAATCCGCGAAAAAACGCCATGGTGCTTGGCTGCATACATATATTTATACACACATATTGGATATACATATAAAATGTATCGTATAATATGTATTCGTGTGAAGCTGGCGGCTTTGTGGTTTTACCTTGAATTTTGTTGTGATGTAGATTCGGAAAGGATAGCAATAAACAAATAGCTAAGGTCGTTCAATGGTTAAACTTCTTGGAAAGCTCTTGTGGTTTTGTGGTAGGTTTAACTATTGACCACTAGATGGTGGAATCATTTCCCAGAATGTATCCACCTGAGACAAGTTTGGATTTAACAGAAAACAAAGAAAAGTTATTTAAATAAATAAATAATTAATTATCTATTTATGTGGTTTAGACAGACATCTTTCACATATAGTATATTCGTATATATATATGTATATTTATTTGAGGGATGTTATTTTCCTTAAGACAAAATATATTGAACTACATTGTGTACCCTTGGTGGTGCAAGCGTTCATGGTACACGCAAGCGCTGAAAACTGTGAATTCCCACATCGCTAGTCTTAGTTAATTTAATGTCGAATATCCAAAGAATCACAAAATATTCTTTTTGTCGCTAAAATAGAATATAGAAGCGTTCGCGATGAAAGTTTTGAAAAGCAAAAAAAAATCATAATAATTCATTATGAAAAATAAACAAAGAACATCATGATGAACAACATCATATGAAGTTATGAACATTATTGTGATATAAAGTGCTATAACAGTAAGCTTCTGTATGTTACCATCGTACTTCTGAATTGTTTCCTTGTAATTTGTTTTATTTGAGTTCCCTGAATATAAAAAAAATATGTGTACATTCCTTCCCTTGCGACTGTATGCTGTGTTGTCCTGATTCTTTGGTATGTTGCAATATGTTTTAACAAATTCGTGGCCTAAAAATAATTAGGTCATTTATAAATGTAAAGTAAAATAGGTGAAAATATGGTAGTTTCGATTTTATTTGTTGAAATGAAAAAAATAAATAAAAGGCCGTACTTTTGACAGCTACAATGGTATGTTTATAGTCTAATTAGTTGATTTTTGTTACTATTGTCAATAAATTTAACAATAATGATATTCAATTTTCTTTCAAAGTGCCTTCGAGTATATAGATAGTATGTGAAAACTGGCCCAAGCCATTATTTATTTGATGGCAAATTTTTGTTCATACATATTTATATCTACTAAACTCGTGTTTTACTTCAATTATATACTTGAGTTTAATTTTCTCGTTTTGTTGTTATTGTTTTACAAAGCCACAAGGGTTTCTCTAAGCATCAAGCACATAAGCTTTCAAGCAAGAGATATAGAGCTTCTAAAATTTTCTCGTTCTATATCCTAACTTTGATTGAACTCGGATAGAATTGTATATGCAGGCTTTGTTCTATATGCCTTACATTATTTCGGATGTTGTCTTTTTCATCATTGAAACTCGTCTTGTGATGTTAATGTTAATACTCTACACTAAAAACAAAAATCCTCAAGTTAGTTTCAGACTTATCGTGGTGCCAAATTAAACATATCTCTTATAAGACATCAATCACTAACTAAACTTAGTTTATTCTATATTCGTATCTTATCGTGTGTTTTGTTATCCGCTACAGAGTCTCCAATGTATGGTAGGGGATGTTGAGGAAAAGACTGGGCAATATTTCAGCAAGGGGTAAGGTAAACACACAAACGGCTACGTATGTCGTCGGAAGACAGTAGCGCATATCACCATAACAACTACCACCAAAATTATAATTCAAATTCGGAAGAATCAACTTCGGCCTACGGCCAGATAGGGAATAGCAATAATCGCAGCAATAGTGAAAGTAATCCACAGACCCAACACAAAAATTACTATCGACAGAGGGGAGCCAAACCGCCAATGTTATCATCGTCTGCAGCAAGCAATACATCCACACAATCAACCCCGACTTCCGTAAATGATGGGAATTTGTTAAGCGTAACAAATAATACAACACATCGTCGAAGATCATCGCTAACGTATCAGCAGCAACTGTTGACAGCCGTAGTGGGAGCTTCAGCAGTCACTGAGGATAATATGGATATAGGCGATGCGGGAGTTAGTGGTGCAAATACAAATAGTTTCACTTCACCAAGTCGCTACAGCCCTCATCCGAATGAGGGCGGATTTCATCACATTGGGTCGAAGTTGTCAATACATCCAACAGATGTGCGATTCGAAGACAATGTCACTTGCTGTCTGCCGCCACCGTCACCCGCACCCACTTGCGATCGGTTTATAATGAGTATTCCATCTCCATCAAGCTCAGTCAGTAGCAATAGTCATTTTACAGACTCACAGCCATCTCCCATAATAGTGACTGGATCTCAACAATCTTCGCAGCAGCAGCCGTCTGTAAGCGCCAATTTATCTCATAAATATGGCGTGGGAATCAATAGTTCGTTGCAAAGGTCAATGTCGCCAAATTCGCGTTTTCGCATGGTTGACCGTTTTCGTGAGATCTCTCCCAAGTGTGATCGATTTGTCACATCAACGCATTTTTTGGCAAATAGCACACCTCTTGTGTCCAGTGATGCATACACATATTTGTCTTCGACTGTCCATACTCCGGTAAAACGATATGTTCCCACACCCCCGCCACCTTCGGAGATCTATCCAGAGAGCACCCATCATGCTGCATCCACGTCATCAGCTTCCTTAACGAGTGGCAACTATCACACACTTGTCAAAAGCCCAAACCTACCTCATCAACAACTTCAGATACAATCATCCTCGCAGCAGCAGCAATCATCACATCACCCAAACGTTAGCACCTTACCCTACCGCTTCCGTATGAAGTGCTGTATAAGCGATCCTCCGGTTCAATCCAACTTATCTAATGTGAGCCAAAATACTCCACACCATGATCGAATTTCGAATGCAGATCATTATGCTACATCACCTCGTGTCAGAGCAGGTTACAAATGCAGCACAGCTAGCGATGAGCTCTCAGTAGATTCACCATCTCAACGTCATAGTGTGAGCAGTTATCAACAGCAGACGAGTTCGGCTGCATCAAATGTAGGACTGCGTACGCCCCGAAATACTTCTTGCATTCTGAGCGACTTTGTTTCGCGAACTCCAAGCATTGAGTACATTGGTTCAAGCGTCGGTCGTGTCGTTACTCCTGTGAGTGTTCTCTCAGAGCCCAGTAATGGAACGTGCTTGCATTGCAATACTATGCGAAGAACTACTGGAGTTCATCAGACTACTCAAACTACTGGTCCGATTAGTCCAGTGCCGTTGCAAAACTTGCCAGAAGTGTCTGGATCCGCGGAAAGCGCAACATCGAATGAGCAAACATCTTCCACCTCTACACCATCAACCAGTGAATCCAATATTTCCCCGCTGTCCCCGTCCGTACATCACCAGCAACAATCACAACAAGTTCAACCAAAAGAAGAGGAGTTCATGTGTATCGAGCAGCAACGGCAAACCCAAACATACACCAACAGGAGCTTTCCAAAACAGCAACTAGACCAACACGAAGAGTTACAAATTTTCAAGGAGGTGCACGATCAACCTCAGGAGTTGCTTCAGGATCAGCCGCAACATTACTTGCAACAACCGCAACATTATCAACATCAGCATCAGCAACCCCCACAGCAACAGTACCATCAGCAACAACTTTCTCAGAACCGTTCCACTCACATAGTAGCCTCAGGCAACATCACTGGGGCAGGAGTAAGCGGCAATCACAATTCTTTGAATACACGCCAGCAGCTGCAACATCGATTTACTCGGAAACAACGTCTGAATCAGTATGTACGCAAGGAGATTGCTAAGTTCTTTGGGGTCGACACCCAAAGTGAAAATGACGAACGGATTAAGTGGACAGGAAGGCAACGTCGGTTTGCCATACGCCGGTTTGGGTCGTTGAAATCAGAGAGTGAGCTAAATGGCAATAATGGGCGTCGTCACAACATCTCACAACAACCTCCAACAGAACGGCCCGATATACTGCCAGCACATACCGAAGAGTCTCAGGTGCAATCGCATATTGACATGGCCGACTTCCATCATGGTCAGCACGTAGAACGTAAGGCATCTGTTCCGACAATGATAATAGCTGGGTTGTCTTATATAGTGCAGACCCTGAACAAGAGGCAACATCGTTATCAGCGTCAATGGTCGCGCAGCTTTGCTCCAGCACACGTAACAGCAATAAATGGAGACAATCCAAGTGACATTTGCGAAGGTCTAACTGCCTTACAGGAAGAGGACGTTTTCTTTGACTCTCCAGGCAATGATGCTGCGAATTTGAATGTTGCCAATGGCAGAAGTACAAATGCAAAAATTATAGAACACCAACGACAGATTTACATGGGTGAACGGGTACATGGTTGGAGGACTTCAGCAATAATCGATCAACAGCATTCGCAACAGCAACAGCAGCAAATTCATGGTTGCAACATTGGACACATGAACAGTATTGGCAATGCAAGTGGCGTTCAACAGAGGACAAGCAGTCGAGGAACAAGGATTTCATCACAGCTATTGGATGGAGTACTCGAGAACTCCAGACGTCCAGTGGCACGCAAAGTAAAACTGTTCTCAGTACAAGATCTTGACGATCGCAGTGATCATCGACCATTCTTTACTTATTGGATTAATACTGTCCAAATTCTTGTCCTCACACTGTCACTGATATGCTATGGCATTGGACCGATTGGTTTCGGTGTTGAACAAAAAACTGGACAAGTTTTGGTTACAAGTCTCAGCTTGCAAACTGTGCAGCACCATGAGCAACGAAACGTATGGATAGGACCAAAGAATAGTGACTTAGTTCATATGGGAGCAAAATTTGCAACGTGCATGAGGCGCGACATAAAAATTATGGATGTTATATCGAAAACAAGACGTCAAGAGCGCGAAACAGCTTGTTGCATTCGAAATGATGATTCCGGATGTGTGCAGAGCTCACAGGCTGACTGCTCTGTAAGGGGACTCTTTCCAACGGTGAGTGTTTTTTTTTTATTGAATGAAAAGTAACTAGAATAATAAATGTAACATATAATATATTTTATTAAAGAAATCAATTTCAACGTGGAAAAAATGGTCACCAGGGGAATCAGGTCCTGGGGGTCGGATATCTGGTTCCGTTTGTGGCCTTGACCCCAAGTTCTGTGATGCGCCGGCTTCTATAGCACCATACGAGTGGCCAGATGACATCACAAAATGGCCAATATGCCGCAAAACGAATTCTTTTTCACAAAGATTCCGCTTCAAGGATCACACAGCTGAGCATATGGTGTGTGAAGTGATCGGTCACCCATGCTGTACTGGTGTATTTGGCGAGTGTCGCATAACCACTAGAGAGTATTGTGATTTCGTAAATGGCTATTTCCATGAAGAAGCTTCCTTGTGTTCCCAGGTAAGATTTGCTTATTGCATGTGTTGGCACATATCTAAGAGTCTAACAAACGCCTTTTTTTTTGATTTCTAGATTTCATGTCTGAACAATGTTTGTGGAATGTTTCCGTTCATTTCAATTGAAGTTCCCGATCAGTTTTATCGGCTATTTACATCGCTTTGTTTGCACGCCGGTATTTTACACCTAGCCATAACAGTTGCCTTTCAACACGTTTTCTTAGCGGACCTGGAACGTCTTATTGGACCAATACGTACTGCAATTGTTTACATAGGATCAGGGCTAGCAGGAAACTTGACGAGTGCTGTTCTAGTTCCCTATAAACCTGAGGTATGCAATAAAATGTATACTTTAGTGAGTATGAAAATACATTTTTTTTGTAAAAAGGTTGGCCCACTCGCCTCACTTGCTGGAGTTATTTCATCGTTAGTTGTTCTTCTGATACTTATTCATTGGAAACAGTTACGAAAGCCGCACATAGCCCTTTTTAAACTTATTATAATTGGCGGCCTATTATTTGGTATTGGTACATTACCGTGGCAACTGAATTTTGCCGGTCTATTAGCTGGTATTCTATGTGGTATTTTTCTGACAATAGCATTGGTTCCATTTGTGAGTATAACTAAATACGGCCGAAAAACCAAGGTCAGTATGGATTTTTTATTTTCTCACAAAGAATATTTTACTTAACAAGATTCTCAATAGATCAATCTAATATGGACGTGTATATTATTTCATTTGTTTATATACACCGTAATGTTCATAATTTTCTATCTTTATCCAACCGAGCTTACGTCATTTAATTTCGGTGATGTTATTAGTAGCGGTTTCAATTCGAACGGCGGTGGTATTGATAGTTTCCGTAATATGCATGCAACGCCCAGCAATAATCACCATCAACAGCAGCAGCATCATCATCACCACCATTCGGATGATATTATTACAAATACGGTCCTCAGTGGACTATCATCGAGTGATACTAGTGCGGTGAGTTAACCGTGCAACATTTATAGCGGCCAAATACTTACTTTAAATGTTCTAATGCATTTGTACTTAAACATCAGTTGCACTATCAACAGCATATATCACAGTCTCAGCAAGAGTCTTACTATCATCGGATGTTTAATAGTAACTATTACAATCCCACCAATGTGAACAATTATAATAATAACAATAATCGCAGCAATAGTAAAAACAGCAAAGTCAACACCAATTTAATATTACACTTGCAAACCTTGTCGCGTCACAAGACTGCATGCAACAATAAAAATCGAAGCAATGTTAGTTATCAGGTACAACGTCAACGGCAGGAATTACAGCATAAGTTCTTAGTACAGGACGCATTGACGACTGGACGAAGAAAAATTAGTGGTGAGGAGAAGAATTTCAGCAGCAATATTAAAGGTAAAGAATCTTTGGACTCTGGATATGGGAATGTATACCCACTTAAAGGTGATGATGATGGAATTAAAATCAAAGAAGACGATTTAACGAAAAGTTTGCAATTTTCTGAAGAGGAAAACTCTGTATACGATCATTTGACAGCAACAACATCGGATACATCCGCAACAATTTTTTCATCAGCAACAACAACTTTGTTATCACCATTGCCAACAGCAGTATCAATGGCGCAAAAGGGGACTATTTCCACATCAAATGGGTCAAATACAAAAACAAGAAACAATATTAATCGACACAGAAGTATAATAAACGCATGACACCTATTTCATTATTGAATTCTATTATTATTAATTCATAATCTTATATTATTGTGTATTTATATCTACTACAGTTTAAATATAAGCCTCCAAGATTATATAGATCTTAAAAAAAAACAAAAAAAAATACAAAAAAAAATACAAAAAATATGTTATTACCCGATCAACTGAAAATTCGAAAACAATTCATTAAAGTGCAAATAAATTTGTCGTTTTTATATAAACCTTCGTTCCAACGCATTTGCATATGTGGGAAGATATTGTGTGAAAGAACTCGGACGTTATTGTTGATATGCAAAAATAACAATCAGTTAATTATATCGTGTTGGGGCTAGTTTTACCTTAAGCACGATATAGGTTATTTGTTCTTATTTTGCCTATTTTGCAAACAATAAATATAACAATAAGAAATGCAATAATCATGAATGTCATGAATCTATACGCAAATACAACTTCACATACATATTCTAAATATTTTTAGACCCTTAAGATAATAACTGCCATTGAACGTTATTACTTCAATAGCTTAATGAAATAAAATGTTTGGTTTTGTTTTTGTGTTATTTAAAAATTACATTAATTATAACTCAATTTATGTGTTTGTGCATATGCATATAAACATTTATCTCATCCCAGAAAGACACCAATGTTATTTTACTTCAAGGCATATGAAAATAAAAACGATACAAATTAAATAACGTATATATTAGCAATAGGTATACAATTAAGTTTCCATTGTATGAAGGAGTCGAGTAAAGATAAGAATAAAAATAAACTTAAAAACCAAGAAACACGAAAATCATGTATTTGAGAAAAAAAACTTGAAGAAATAATTAGAAGACCAGTTGCAGCTGAGACATTTGGATCCTGATGACGACATGAGTCAGAACAGCGAGAAGTCAGAAGGGGTAATGGCGTATTTAATTATTGACACACCTGTAAAAGATATATGGACTGATACAGGGAAATTGTCTCCAATATCTTCAAATCAGAGATGCCTGCAATAAATATAAGTGACATGTATAACTGAAAAAACGGGTCAAATTTTTGACAAAAACAGGGAATTTTGTTTCTCAGGAGGGGCTCTGGCGGTTCGTTTGGAATTTTCAACAACCTATATCTCGAGAACGGTGCGTCCTACGAGAAAAAACCCGTTCATATTTTTTGTAGCTCGTGACTTGATCTAGAGGATGGCATTGGAAAATTTACCAAAGTATCATTATTTGGGCAAATTTTTGAAAAAAACCGGGAAATTTGTTTCTCTGGCATACATTATATGCAATTTTACATCGGCTTTGAAGGAAGGTCGATCTGAATTGTTGCTCTTGACGTGAATTTACATTGTGCGAGTTTTCATCACTCTCACTCACCGGCAAGGCGAGAACTTACATTATTTTACAACTTAAAGTCACTTATTCATTAAAAAGTATACCCTTATAACGGTATATTTTTCCGTTCTCCTACTCCATCCTCTAGACCAAGTCATAAGCTACAATATCGGCCTCAGTCACTTTGCTATAGGGCGCACGGTTTTTGAGATATATGAGCAAACTAAGCCTAACATTCAAATCTAGCAAACATTTTTTCTTCTTCTCCGATTGCATTTCGACTAATTTCAAGTCACTGTTATATTTTATATATAATAAAATTTTTTCTGAGACTGGCCAAGTCTAGAAGCTCCTCCGATTGCATTTGGACTAATTCCAAGTTACTGAAGTATATTACATATAAAATTGAATTTATTACAATAAAATTGATAATCCATTTCAGCTACACCCTGTAGGTGGTTCTCATAGATGCGCACAATGGGAACTTAGAAAAAAAGCTCTTAATAGACCAGACCGTAGGGTATGTCGTTCACCTTGGAATGAAGTATCTGTTAAAAGTCCCCCTGTAAAGCTTGTAAAAGCAAGCATGCGATAAACTACAAGGACACTCCCATTAATCAATAGACAAAAGGACGAACGAGACCTATACGGCTCCAGGTTGTTTAGTTACGAACGGATACTGTTGAATTATTGATGTTAAAATTTCTTTAAATAGTCGATTGCTTCTAAACTCTATTAACTCACATCAAGTCAATCAATGTAATACACAGTTTATTGATATTCACATCTATTGTTCTTTTTGTTTTTTTTTTTGTTTCTTAAATTGAAAGCTTCTTCTCTATATCCTTGTGATTTTAAAAGCTTCACTCTTTTTGGCAGAGTGAAATATCCCTTTGAACATATAAATTCAATTAGTATCTCCCTTTCTTTGGATGCGTATCTCAAATGAAAATAGAGATATAGAAAAAAATTAGATTTACTATTTGGATTATTCGTTTCCGATGGCAAAATCTTATTAACGGTGTTATTTTGTTTAACATAAGTTATTTGAATTGTTTAACTGCATTAATATAGACGCTGTAATAAAACGTGAATTTTCACATTCATTGTATCGATTGGATGCGTTTTGTTGTGTATATGTGCGATAGCTTCATGAGTGCAGAAGCCCTGGTGTTCTTTAAAAATCAACAGATAGCTTCAACAAACATTGATTACCAACTATTTTCAACGTAGTCCTCAAAACGAAGTAAGGTAAGATACAATTTTGAAATCCTTTCTCTCTATACCGACAATTATGATAACTTTCCAATTTAAAACTCATCGTGAAAACTGATATTTCATATTTTAACATACTTATTTTAATGCATTTTCCTTTCTTGTTAATTCAAAGAAAAACACCTGTCGCGTTTTGAATTCTATGCAGTGAAACAAAGAAAACTTTTTCTGTTCAAAGTTGTCACATATGAGGTTGAAAGGTTTTGCATTTTTTTATTTTCAAAATCTTTTATTTGTTGAAATGTTGAGAAAGTTGCATGCAATTTATATTTTTTATCTATTCGAGAAGAATGTTATACACAAAATTGATGGAAGATAAAGAAACAATGGCCCTTTATTCATTTGTGATTGTTAATTAATTTTTTTTTGCAAGTTAAATATTTATGAGGTATATGCATACATTCTGTAATCGAATTATACAATGCAACAAGTTTCTAATAGCATTTTAAAGTAATATACCTACTACTTTGTGGCTTTTCTATTTTAAATTTTAGTGTCTCTTATATTTAGTTAGAGATACAATTTAATTGTTCTTATTTCAATCTTATATATGACCCCACAAATGTTTCATTCATGTACCCATAAAAAATATATATATATATTCATATATATATATATATATATATATATATATATATATATATATATATATATATATATATATATATATATATATATATAATATATATGGAGATGAAAGTTAAGTACCCATAAAAAATATATATATATATTCATATATATATATATATATATATATATATATATATATATATATATATAATATATATGGAGATGAAAGTTAAGTAACAAGGAATGGGATAAAATGTTCCATGGATATACATATGTATTTAGAAAGTATATATGCATACACTTATTTATCTGGGCAGTAGTAAACAATGAGAACTAGACGAAATAGGGAGACAAAATCATATTTTGGAAATATGTTGAAAAACTGTAGTATGTAATACAAATGTTACGCCTGGGCCGAAAAACGTCTTTAAATCTGGAAATATGTTGAAAAACTGTAGTATGTAATACAAATCTATGCGTGAACTGATTAACTTAACAGTCTTTTGAGTATTAATACAGTGATTTTTTATAATAATATATGTCTGTATACATAAATAGTGTTAGAAGTTAGTGATAAAAAAAAACTGAATTCTTTGTCAATTTTGCAGATAGATTATATAGTCAGTCTTATATACATCTGGAGGGACGGATATATATATATATATATATATATATATATATATATATATATTTTTTTTTTTTCTTTTTTTTTTCTATATATATATATATTAACCATTGCATTATTATATAGGGTGGTGTAGGCCAGCAAAAAAGCCATAAATGGGGAATAAGGATCATGCGCCTTGGTGACTGTGCATATTGGTATACCCGTTTTAATAATTACTCAATATTCTTATCCTAAGACCTGAAGTTTGAGTTTGAATAAGACAAAGAAGCACATATGGTAATAATACCTACCTATTATTTGAAAATTCAAATGTTTGTACTTCGCTCTAAACCTTTTGTTTTTTTTTTTCAATGTGAATGTGTTATAATTTGTGAATAAATAGTTTTAAGAAAAAGACAAATTCTCAATAAGCCATGGGCAGTGGATTACAGTATCATTCGAATACCGCTCATAGGAGGGATGATATCGATTTAAAGCAATAATACTACATTTCTTTTCTCTTGTAACTTAGTGTAGCTTTTCTAGTCTTTTTTTCGTACATTTCTTAAATTAGCAATCTACGTAACGTCGGGTACATACTAAGAGATAAATATTTTGATATAATAGTCCATCCTAGTTGTCAGAACAAGATTGTCTAGAAAAAAAACAAAAAAAAACTTGTATATCAACAGAACAGAAACGACATAGAGAGACAAATATATTATACACATAACATATAATTTTGTTATAAGAAGATGATAGAAGTACAAGATGAATTAAGAAAAAGCACTCTCCGGAGAGATAGTTGAATTAACTTTCAAAGTCACCCAGTCATTTACAGTCACTGTCATCACTGACTGGGATTAAGGTATATCCGGCATTCTTGGGCAGCGACGATTTACAATCGTGTACATACTGTAAACTGCTTTTGTTTTTGGCTAAATAAAATTGCTTATTGCAACACTGTGCTATATTTGTTGTCAGTTCAGCTGAAATGTCAGCTCATATAAATGAGTATCCGATCCTCTTCAATATCACAAATAATGGCAGGCGCGGCCGTAATGTAGCTTTTTTAATTTTTCTTCATTATGATAAATAATGTAAAATTGAGTAATTTGTGAGTGCATGAGAAAAAATTGATAATTTGAAAAACAAAAGAAGAAAGAAACAAAAGTATATATATTACCATGTGTCTGGAATATTTTTATTTAATAATATAAATAAATAGGTGAGTGGGGTGCAATTATAAGTAGTTGACCATTGCACATGTTTTTGCAGGCAAGCTTTAATTAAGCTTCTCGGGTACAATGCTCTCCCGATTGGTCTTGACAGGCAGAGAAACGTTGCTTTCACTTTTTACATTTGCGCACTACTGTCAAAACGATAAACAGAAGTTGGAAGCTTCCAATCTTAAATACTTATTGACGACTACTAGAAAGAGAGATTGTCTTATATTGAAAAAATCAAAAAGAGCAAACCTTTAGGGTGGGAACTTGTCTTTCGCGCCCATTCACCCACGTTTAATATAGTCAGCAAAAGATGGGGACATTTTATTATCGTCAGGATAAAAGTGGAAGAGGGGAACTTCGAGAGAGCACTGATATGTACATACATGTGTATGTGCTCCTCATCAAGCTTTCATTAATGTAGATATGTGTGCATAAAATATATGTATGTATAGACATTTGTATGCATATACATATTCATGGCATGGCATGACATGTCAGTACTTTAATATTGTCTGTATGTAACACGCGTAAAGCTTCTACAAACCTACGGCATACAATATGACTACATATATATTTTTGTATTATGTTGGAGCGGAAAACTATACAAGTAAAGCGCATGTGGCCACGGAACTCAGCTGGTACTTGGTATTGTTATTGCAGGTGCCGCTTCCATTGGCTTGAAAAAAAAAATAGGAATAAAACCAGAGTCCAAGAATCCGCAGGCGAAAAAAAAAGAAGAAAAACCATTTCGGTGGTAGGTGGAACTGGGGATACCAAAAATAAAACAAGATACCAATGCCCTAGTCCCGATTCAAGTTCTGTGCAGTGTGGTGGTGGAATTCTAAAAGTAAATTATTTTTTTCCACATCTCTTTCTTCTATTTAAGTTCATTTTCTTTTAATAAGCACTTTGGAAATTTTCGGTTACAAGCTCTAGAAAAAAGCTTCAAAATATCATATTATGGATTATAAGAATGCCCATTCTTTTAAAATGTTAATAAGTGAAGTAATAATTATTAATGGTCCGAAGCTTCTGCCACTTTGCCTCTAATGTGTGAATCGGAAATAAAATCTCCGTATAATAACAAATAACAACAAAAAAGTGTACATGAATATTTGTTTACTTACTGAAATTTAAAATTAATCATGTGCTCAAGCAGTAAATTAAGAATAGTACATATTTGTGTTTGAATTATATTAAAAACAAAATAACCGTATAAGTATTTTCTGCCATCAGTAGTGTTCATATGTGTTAATAATTCAAATAGAATACTTATTTTTTGTCTTTTCTGGAAAACGAAAAAAAAATCAGTTATAATTTTGTTTTTGTACCCAAAAGCCTTTTTTGAAAGAATTTTCCTTGCGCATTTGTTGTAAATTAATACAAAATTAGTTTAAGACATTTCAAAATATATTAACGAACTAATTTGACAGTTCTTAAGTGTACAC
This sequence comes from Eristalis intricaria, assembly GCA_964034865.1. Taxonomy (NCBI): domain Eukaryota; kingdom Metazoa; phylum Arthropoda; class Insecta; order Diptera; family Syrphidae; genus Eristalis; species Eristalis intricaria. The sequence continues at coordinate 26,315,684 of OZ035878.1, forward strand.
ATGCTGAGTTGTAAGGATTTTGTCTTAATAATTTGTGTCTATAAAAAATAAATATATGTGTGCGTGAGTATATTGTTACGCCTGGGCCGAAAAACGTCTTTAAATCTGATTCGATTTTTTAAATACGCATGTTTGGTTGGAATGCTCCATAGTTCATCATTTATTTGTTATAAAACGTCCAAGTGCAAAGATTGTATGGACAATATCCGAACGGTAAGAAAAAGTAAATAAACACTTACCTTAGCACATGTGTAATTTAGTTATCAAATCATTTTTGGTGAGCTTAGTTATAAATTAATTATCTTTCTGTGAATGATGGAAACAAAATATGCTATACGATAAATGTAATGATGTCAAATATGTCCATATTTTTAGTACAACGTTATTTTTGTTTAAACCGTTGACTGCGATGCGAGTATTAAGTTTTTTCTTCAATTGTAAATGAAAATATCAAAAAATATAGTTGCAAATAATTAACAAGAGCGTTTCGAGAAAAATAAATGGCAACATTTATTTATAGGCTAATTATTTCGTTGCAAAGCTGTTCATTTTTCGGAGGCTTTTGTTCATTTCGAATATTCCATTTTTTGAGATGACACGGTTTTAGCAACCATATTTCATTTATCAGTCAGTAACAATATAACTGAAAACAACACAAATATTCTTGTAAAATTTTAAGCGAAAATTTTAAACGGCGAAAAATTAAAAGTGAGCAAAATAATATTCACAAACTATAAATTTTGTCAATAGCTCTCACACTTGTATAAATATAAATAAACATTCTCCTATAAATGTGTATTAAAGTCCCATTTCTTGTGTTTTTGTTTGTTTTTCAAGAAATTATTTTTAGTCATCTTAAAAGCAACCTGAGAAATACGATATATAGTAATACGTTTAAAAAAGTATGTCTTCATTTGTATACACCAAAAAGGAAAAGCTCAGTGACAAAAAAACCTCGTAGTAAATTATGGCGCAGGCATCTAAGGCTTGTTTTATATAAAATGTTTAACATATTATCTTGAAGTTATTTTTTTTTTCTGTTTTCTGCTAGTATCATATGGTAAGCGTAAACATACTTTATACTCTTAATTTAAAGTAGTCATACAATTGCTTAGATTGCGAAGACAATCGTACAATTTAACACGTAAATTGATTCAATTGGTACGAAATCAATTCACTTGCAAATCAACTCATTGAGACGGATGGCGCTGTAATAATTATTCATTCCTATAAGAGAAACAAATTGTTGTCTTTTTACTTTTATATATATATATATATATATATATATATATATATATATATATATATATATATATATATATATATATATATATATACCTATCTATATTCAAAGCAATTTTATTAAGTTTAAATGCATATGTACTTACAGTTCTGCTAAATGCAAAAATATTTTTGGTTTCAGATGCGTATGGCCCAAATAATCTGAAGGAAGTTTGTGTGGAATGCAAGGGAATAATAATCCTATAGCAACAACGTATATTTGATTTTCGTAAAAATAAATATGCGTTTTGCTATAAATAGTTGAATTCAGAATTAATTCACATATATATATAATCTATCTGTACGACAAAATTTAATAATCTCTCTTTTGTCTATACATACTATAAAAATTAACTAAATTTTTAGCTTTAATTAAAATTTTTTGATTATATTTGTGATAGTGTTTTGAAGCATCTCTAAAGACTGAGAAAAAACAATAAAACAAATAAGTGAAATACAGTTAACGAGTCCACGAGTGTACTTCGCATATAAATACAAGGAATCCAGCCAAATAACTTAAAAACAATAATAATTATAATAATAATAATAATAATAAGAACGGATCATCAACAGTAGTTCCGATTTTGTTTTATTGTCGAAATAGATTTCCTTAAGTGCGCTATCGCGATGGCTGCTCCAGCAGCCTGTACGCGTTTCTCTGATAACTATGAAATTAAGGAGGAGCTCGGAAAGTAATGCAATAAAATTAATACAAACAATTTAAGCCAGACCTTTCTAATATTTTTGATCTGCATTACAGAGGTGCTTTTTCAATTGTGAAGAGATGTGTTCAAAAGTCTACAGGTCTCGAATTTGCAGCAAAAATTATAAATACAAAGAAATTGACTGCTAGAGGTATGTTGTTTTTCTTCTTCTTTTCTCTCTTAGGAAATTGATATATCATGTATCATATTCCTCGATCCACTTTTTTTTCTTCAGATTTTCAAAAACTCGAAAGAGAAGCAAGGATCTGTCGTAAGCTTCATCACCCTAATATTGGTAAGTCTGTTCAGTTCATATAAAAATGGACTAACCACTGTTGTATATTAAGTATTCAAAATTCCAAGCAGAAATGTACCTCATTCTATAACGTAAATATTTGTTCGTAAAATTTGCTTGCGTGTATATTTAAATACAATGTAATTTTTTTTAATTTCAAATGCTTAGTGTGACATAGGGGTGAATTGTATCGAAGAATCATATCTATTTGGTACTAAAACATTTTTGGTAATATCGCTGATAACGTTTCTTTAATTTTACGTATTTGCCCTTATTCATACATTGTGTGTTTTGATATATAGTTTATATACATATATTTATTACCTGTGATCAAAGTTAAACAATAAGAACAGCTGTAAACAAATATCAGTGTCAAAAGCAACAAAAAGAAAAAAGAACAAAAATATAAAATATGTAAACGAAATTTCTTATGATTTCTCTTTTAGTACGACTGCATGACAGTATACAAGAGGAGAATTGTCACTACCTAGTTTTTGATCTGTAAGTTTACAAAAACGAGAATGCGTTTAAATTCAATTAAGTCACAACATAAACTACTAAAACAAGTATTGCTTTCGAGTTCCACTACACTTTTCCCTTTCCTTCTTGTTTTTAATAAATTCGCTCAACACCAAAATCTACAAAAGATTAAAAAAAATAATAATTCTATGAAATTTGCTAACTGAAAAAACCAATAACAATAAACAGGGTTACCGGTGGTGAACTATTTGAAGATATTGTAGCACGTGAATTCTATTCCGAAGCCGATGCATCACATTGTATCCAACAGATTTTGGAATCGGTTAATCACTGCCACCAAAATGGTGTTGTACATCGTGATCTCAAACCAGAGAATTTACTATTAGCAAGTAAGGCAAAGGGTGCAGCTGTTAAATTAGCTGACTTTGGTCTCGCCATCGAAGTTCAGGGTGACCATCAGGCATGGTTCGGTTTTGCTGGTACACCGGGTTATCTATCGCCAGAGGTTCTAAAGAAGGAGCCCTATGGCAAGTCGGTAGATATCTGGGCGTGCGGTAAGATCTTAAGCTTATGATTTTAAGTGGTCTTATTTTGTTAAACCGGCATTTATGATTTATATTTTCATATCAAAACATATGCACCATCATTTGACCAATCAGGTGTCATTTTATACATTTTGTTAGTTGGTTATCCACCATTCTGGGATGAAGACCAGCACCGATTATATTCACAAATTAAAGCTGGAGCTTACGATGTAAGTTATTCAAAATAAAAACCCCTCAAACTTAACCAACTTATATGATTTTATTTGTTTGATAGTATCCATCACCAGAATGGGATACGGTAACACCGGAAGCAAAGAATTTAATTAACCAAATGTTAACTGTCAATCCAAATAAAAGAATTACTGCAGCCGAAGCGCTTAAGCATCCTTGGATTTGCGTAAGTTTGCTTAAATGTTTCATGTGAAGCTTATATAAATTAATTGTATGATATTCACAGCAAAGGGAAAGAGTTGCTTCAGTTGTGCACCGTCAAGAGACCGTCGATTGCCTCAAGAAATTCAATGCGCGTCGTAAGCTTAAAGGTGCTATTCTTACTACAATGTTAGCTACAAGGAACTTTTCGAGTAAGTATATTTATATGTATATGTTAATATAATTATTATATGTTTTTGCCAATCGTAACTTCTGTTTAAGTATTTTCAACGAAATCATTTCTCAACATAGAATGTGATTTATCAATTTTATTCTCAGACTAAACTCTTTTAATTTTTCAATTTATTTTGTTGGACCATGATTTCTCTGTATTTCATTGTGTACATCAAACTCTGCAGCAACCGAGGATAAAAGTAAATATAAAATTAATTTCGAAATAGTCTAAATTGTTGCTTGTGATGCTATAAAATAGTGTGTATACACGTATAAGGGCGGTTAAAGTAGTTAAGTTAGAATTTGTAACTACTCTCTGGGTAACTGGGTAACCGAACTTCATGTTGTTTAGCCAAACATAGGTGGTAAATCAAAGTAGTAAAGCTTGTAATACAGAGAACCTATGATCCAACACAAAATCAGTGTCCAAATTTGATGCTTCAATACATTTTTAATTTTCCTTATTATTAAGTTAATCAGTCAGAAGATTAATTTGCCAAAAAAAATACTAATTTTTCTTAAGGCAGAAGTATGATTACCAAAAAAGGTGAAGGATCTCAAGTTAAGGAATCGACTGATTCTTCTAGTACAACATTGGAAGATGACGATGTCAAAGGTAATTGAAGAAGGAACAATTATTTCATATTAATCTCTTATTAACTGGCTTATCTAGTTATTATTTTGTACTTCTCAAAAAGACATATAACGAGGAAAAAAATTGTAAAATAACACCATATATCAAAATGCAAAGTAAAGCAATCGTATAGTAATTTATTTAAGTAGATATGTTCTACAATCTACAGAACTTTTGTAACTACGTTTTCCACAGCATGTGCTTATTTTGCTTTTATTTTTAATAATATTGTTTTAAATGATAGTTTAAGTTTGGCTAAATTCAAAACTCAATATTTCGTCATTCGTTTTATACTATAACGGCACGCGAACATTTATTAAAATATGGTAATTGTAACAGTTGTGTACAAACTCAATTCATATTGTTTGGACGTATTAATTTAACGCCTGACATTATGAGGTATAATACATATATACATGCAAATGTTTTATGTGTGTATGCATTATGCCACACCAGTTGGAAGTCCCATGATCAGATTTTTCAAACAAATTCTCACTGCTAAGTTTCCTTATTTGTGCACAAGTTTTCGTTCATATTGCGTATATTTTCCAATCAATTCATATTATCTTGGGAATAAACCTGAATACGTATATATGCTGGTTTTTGCGTGTTATATTTATAAGAAAAAATTAACAGGTAATTTTTTTAGAAATACTTGCCAGAATTTCAATGAATCTAAAATGCATTGTCACACATTGAAAATTTCTAAGCATATCATTCAGACAATAGTTAACTATAATACCATGTACACATAAGAATCAGAACTGTAATATAGAGAAAACATCAAATTTATTTTCCATTTAAATGGCTTGAAATATACTATAAATTTAACTTATGTTCATAAGGTAGTTTGATATATATTTATAAATATTTTTGTTTTGTACAAGAATTCTTGATCTCGAGAGATAGAGTATCTCTTAATGAACAAACCCTTAGTCTGAACTGCTCGACTACCTTTGATTTTCTTTGGAAAATATTGCACATAGATTTGTATATCCCATTGGTATTGATGCACTAAATTAATTACCCTGTAAACTCATCAAAAAGTTTCTTCTGTTATTTTAAATTCAGAATTTTTTTTGCGAATAGTTTACTAATAATATTAAAATACATTTTCTGTTTTGTGTGTTGTATTAACGTCATTCGAACAATTTTGTATATGTTCCATAAATGTATTATTCAAATTCAACTGTTTTTCTCGTATTTTTCTTTCTAAATATAATAAAACGATATTATTTATTTTCCTTTTTTTGATAATAATGCCGTTCATTGTTTTTTTTGTGTAATATGTATTCAACATTGATATTTATCCGTTTAGATACATATGTAAAAATGTACAATTATAGTATTAACTATTCTATATTCGACACAAATTTTATTGTTAACATACGTGTTTTATGGTGTGGAAAATATTCTGATTTATTGCACATGGAGTGTGTGAGTGGTTATTTAAATAAATTAACAAGCATCGTTGTTGAAGAATTCTTTGTAGAAATTCATAATTTTTAATGATATTATCGAATATGTCAATTACATTTATTTTATTAATTTCATATCATTTTTTATATATACATTCCTGTATGTTCATATCGTATTCCTATGCTTTAAATATTCATATTTCCTGGCTTTGTTGTATAATTAGGATTGCATACCACCGATCCTCTGATATTACAAATTAAGCTCAACTTATTGTTACATCAAAAGCACTGATCATCGAAAGTAATAAGCAAGAAAAGTACAAAAATACAACATATTTGCACACCGCATAGGCAGAGAAAAGTACATTCATCATAAATCAGCTAAAAGACAAAATAAATACTTATGTTTTTCGTTTGTAACATTTTATTCATTTTGGTAACATTTTATTTTTTAATTAATTGATAAGCTATGATAAATATTTGAAAGCATAAAAGGGAAAACAAATGATTTGCAGAAATTAAAAAAGCAGAACAATTGAAACCCAAAAATTAATACAAAAAAAAAAATAATTTACTTCCAATTACAAAAAATTAATATTTGTTTGCCCTCGAAATTATTTTTTCCAATCTTTATTTTCTTTTTGTAGAAGATAAAAAAGGAGGTGTTGATCGCAGCACAACTGTAATATCTAAAGAGCCCGAAGGTAAATTATGATATTAAGAAACGAACTAAAATAACAAACTCCAAAACGCAAGAAAATAATCTTGACTTCTTTTTAATTTTTTTTTTGGTTTGTTATTTGTTCGATTTTATTATTTATTTTGTAAAATGTTCTGTTTTTAACACATATTATTAAGCACGATAAACACTTAAACACACGCTAGTAACAAGTTTGTTTTTTTTGTTCTATATTTTCGAACTAATATATTAGTATTTTTTTATGAAATAATGGTAAAAATTAAATGAAAATCAATAATCGACTTAAAATTTCTACGAACACAAATTGAAAAGAAAAGATAAATAAGATTTATTTGTTTGTTAGTAGCAATAAATAAGATCAAGGATCTGTTAAAATTAACTATCACCATAAAAAGATGAACAGAATATATATAAAATAAGTTTGAGTTGAACGCTTTACTTTCCGTTTACTATGTGCTATAAGAGTTTGCTCTCTTTTACCACTTCTACCTTTATGCATTAAGTAATTATGGTTTATTTCATTTTCATTTGCGTCAGAATCAAATCCATATAAAATCCAAGTTTTGATGATGTTTTTTTTTGTTTCTTGTGATTTCGAAAATATATTCTTCGAGAGGATAAAAAATTAATAGCGTACAGAGTTCTCACAGATTTATACAAGGGCAACAAGTTTTTACAAAGCACATTATTTGAATACAAAATTCCATGCCTGATACATATATACAATATATTATTACTAACATCAATAAGTGTATGACTATAAAGGTCGCTAGCAATATAGACTTATCTGAAAAATAGTCAAATATTTTAGTTAAACGTATATTTTTTAATGTTTGTATGTCAAATTTGAAAATATATACAATAAACCGATTCATAAGTACAGATTTACATATTGACATACATACATTCGTCATTCTGCAATTCTAAAACAAAACTAAAAACAATTAAATAGAAGGAATGTAGATATCAATATATTTACATACATGCATATATCTATAAATGTATATTTTAAATATTTGATATAGATATATACATTTATCTAGCATTTGCTATCCCTGCATCATCAATTTCATAAAATAGAAAATAAGTTGTTACATCACCACAATGCAAACAAAAAAAGTATAAATCTATGTATATATATTACTGTAAGATACAGCACCAGTTTAAAAAGGAAATTGTTACATGATGGTAATTACCGACAGGCTGTATCAATCTATCACCACCACTATCTCCAAAGTACAATAGCAATAACTTAACTATGGATCCAAACGGGCCACTAATCCCCACGTCTATGCCTAGTCTATACAATCAACCAAAAAATTATGTGGCTAATATGGTGGATTTAATATTAACTGATTCAAATAAACCTAGCAGCAGTGGTTACATACAACATCAACAAACAGAGCACAGTTGTCAGGAACTAAGCATACAAAATGACACGAATGGTGGCATCAATCAAGTAGGCGCATCTATATTTCAAGGTTGTCAAGGTATGTTAATGTGGTTCGAGATAGAACAATTATTTCATTCACCCATTATATACTTCGATAGTATGAAATTAAAAATATACCATCCATCTTTGTATTATATAATACATACACTCTTCTGATACAATCATATATGTTTCTGCTAAAAAACTGTTTTATAATAATAGGACTCCGGCACAGAAACGCGATAGCGCTTATGTTTTTCCTTTGAATTAATAGCACCTATGTATATTAAAAAAATTGGTTGGTGCAAATTGGATGCAAAATTTGGGTTGTCGTGTGCGTTTAAGTTATACTTATTAGTTCAATTTACTGATAGATTCAAAAGCCTGTTACAGGCTGATATCTAACATTTACTAACGTGTGATACTGGAAGAACGTGAAGATAATTCACAGTTTTCCAATTGTTCATATAAATGTTTGTGTGACTGAATCTTGAGGATATGGCCTTATGTCACTTTGCTGAAGCGTGATTTTAACTTCAAACGAAGCATCATTGTATCAAGAATCTTTCCTAAAACGCGGCAGACGCACTATTATCAAGATAATACCGAGTTTTCGAAAAAAGTGCTTTGGGGTCAGGGTTTCTTACAAAGCAAAACGCCGAAAAAAAGCTCCGTTTGCACGCGTTTTTTTTCTTTCGATGTACTTTCTGAGCAACTCTTACGCGAACCTATTCGGGTTAGCGGCAAAAGTTGCAATTGGCCCAAAAGAAAGCTAGGACATATTATTGCCGATTTTTCAAAATAAATCAACCTTCGTTTTGGGCTTAAACAAAGTATCTTCGTATTCAACATCATTTCGTAAAAATAAAACGCGGTAGCACTTACATTTTTCAACTGAATTATTATCACCTTTATTTTCGGTCGCAAGGTTGTAAAATTAGTGTTGTAGTGTGCGTTTTAGTAATACTTATTTAAGTGGAATTTATCAATAGATTTAAAAACCTGTTGCAGGGTGATACCTAACATCTACTAACGGAGAATGCGAAGATAATTCACTAGATCTATCATAGCTTAGTACAAAACAAAATTAAAATATCCAAATTGTTCAGATAAATGTTTGTGTGACTTAAAGATTTCTATATCCTTCATATTCAAATCAAACAAAAACAAATAAAAATAAAGAGTTTCCCCTGTTTTCATGTTCTTTTCTGCTTACAGATTTTTTACAACATTTTTGTTGTTTTTTTAAATCTACACATTGAGTATATAAATAGTCGTTTAATGAATTTGGTTGATACTCTATATATCAGTTTTACTTTTTCCTTTAAACTAAACCATAAAACGACAAAAAAAAACTAAAAGCGATGATTTATTATTTGAGTATTTTGTTTTGTTGATTTAACCATTATTATTTCTTTATTTAAGACAATCTGCTTGTAAGATTGTTTAAGTAGATCAGCGACGACGAAGGTTGCCTCAATGGGTATACACTGTACATTTTAAATTGGTTCCTTTATAATCGGTGTTTTGTATACTACTGATGAATTCAAATGGAGTGCTTTGTAAACTTTATTATAGCATGATTTAATTTCGTTAATGGCTTACATTCAAGATATGAGTCAGGTTATTTTAGAAAATAACGAAGCATTATTTAAAGAAAAAAAAATAAGAAAATGTTAAAATGGAAATAAATCACATATAAGAACATTAAAAACAAAACTAAAAAGCTGGCATTGTTGCTATTATTGCGTGCTAGGCTATCGTGCGCTGGAAGTTGACGATGAAACTGGCGATACTGGATACAAAAACGACGGTGAGTTTAAGTTCAATTGAGTCATAAATTGATAAACGAATACCATTTTTCAAAAAGAAGAGAATTTTAAAATAACGCCGTAGTTTAATGACCCAAAACGATTTCAATACGATTTCTAAGAATATTCCCATTTAGTTAAGCAATGCTATTAAAAATGTTTTTTATTACACATCTATGAGGTGTTTTTAAAATAGAAGACACGTAGAAAATACTGCTATCTTAGGACTTTTTCAACATATATTCAAATGTTGTTACGACTCAAGCCTATGAAATATTTTAACATAAATTTCGCACATTATACTGATTTATTTTATAATATTTCAATAATTTTCTTTTTCAAATTATGTTTTGTATTATCAATACAACAATGTGAATAGGGTTGTAGGGTTTCTTACTGATACCACGAGTTATCTTTTGACCTTCAATTAAGCACAAGATTGAGTGTTAAATGTTTGTACCTGAGGAAATTAGATATAGGAGAGTTGATTTTTTTTTCTAATAAAGCCGTATTGATTTCTATGTATTTCATTTTGATAGGATAAATTATGTTTTGCCTTTCTGCCATACCTAGAATTAATTAAAAGTGTAAGAATCTTACATTGTTTTGGCATAGTACAAATATGAAATGCAGTGTCAGCTAGTGCAAGTATTTACGTAAAAATATTTACTTTAAAATATTTACAAGTGCACGCATGCAGTGTAATAAATATACTATTATATATATGTATATATATATATATATATATATATACAGATGCGTAGAAATGTAAATATTTTCAAGCAAATGCATGCACGTGATGTACATGTGTGTATAGATACCTTTATATATATTTATTATACAGACACATATACATACATACATACCATATGTGTATTGTGGTTAATCAAGGAAATATAATAAACAAAATTCATTTACGTATATTTGATTTTCCGTTGACTGTGTTGTTTATCTCATAATTAAATTTATATGAAAGACAATCATTGTATTCTGAATCTATGTGTTTGTATAGTGATCATTTGCATTAAAATCGATATATTGATAATTATTTTTTTTAATATTAATGTACACAACAATTGAGTTCTTATTTTTTTTTTTTTAATTTCAAATATTTATTTCATTCTTTTTACTTTTTTCATTGCGCTTATAAGAACAAAATATAATTGTTATAAAACATTTGTATTGCACCGAAGTATGGAAACAGCAAACTTAATACACAAAATTTCATAAAAAATAAAATAATATATAATAACACACATATAATATATATAACATTTATATTACATAACGATAATTAATAAAATTCTGCATTTTAATTTATTGAAATATAAACAATACGTTAAAACCTTATATTCTTTTTTATATATTATTATCCTCCCGATTGCATTCAATTAAATTCAAATACATATATATCTGCATTAACAAAACTCACGCATCCAAAAATCTTAAATACAAATGAATATAAAATATCTGAATAAAACGTCCTGCTATACAAAAACTTATTCAAATTAATACAAACATTAGAGATAAGGATTGTATGCCCAACGAAAGCTTGTCAACAGCTCTCCTCGAATTCACAATGTTCAGGTATGTATTTTCTTAATACAAAATAAGAATGTAAGTCACTTATGTATATATATACAGTACTTTTGTACATAGAATGCACCTCAATTTGATATGCGCATATGATATGTATATGTATACAGGACGTTGCTTTAAACTTTTAGAGTTTAGACGGTAACGGAAAAAGTAAATATTGTATTTTACTAATATATTTCTTAATTTTCCTTAATATACGGCTTTTTTATATTTAATCATTTTCTTTCTCAAACTAACTAAGCATTCCAAAAAAAAAAGTTACTAATTATTTGCAAATTATTTTGTTGTGATTAATAATAATAATAACAATAACAACCGGAATTTCCTCGTTTAATCGAAATTCAATCAAAAAAAAAATAACGTGTGTTTGTATGTTGCATACTCATGCATACCACATGTGTATATAATTTTTTGTGCGTTAAAATATAAAGTAATTTTTAAAATGATAACGCAAAGCCAATACAAAACATAAATATTCAGAAGTGCGTCCTATACATCCTATTTATTAATTTTTGTCATGTGTAAATTATTAGATACATTATCAAATTCTACAAATTATGATTTTATTTACAACCACATTGAATGACACATTCGTTTCACATTCAATACTCTGTATCAGGTTTTTGTAGAACGGTTTCGTACGTACATACAAACGTATATTTATTGAAACCACATTAAGTACATATACGCAAATATGTTTATTTCTTTATAATTGTCTTAACCAGTAGTAAATCCATGTCGTTTGTGTAATTTTGCATTGTTGTTTTAATTAATTCTGTACAGTACCGTATCATTGTGTTTTCATTTATATTTCCGAGGCAACCTTTTTCGTGAAAATAGAAATCCTCTCTTCAAATTGATGCATTTTTTTAGTGTTGATTGTATTTTTTATTGGCGCGTTACCTCACATATAAGTACATGTTATGCTAATTATTATGTGATCCTGGAACTTATCAAGCTTTTTTAATGTATTGTATTATTGTTTGCTAAATTTGATTTCCCTTATTTTTGTTGATTATCTCCGCATTTTATTCTTTTCTAAAGAATTCGCGTAAAATTGATTTATTTCTCTGTATCGTATGTTGAAATGATCGCACTTTCTGAATTCTATATTTCCCAATGTCAGTCCAAACGGTCACCTTTTACAATACGTATTCAAAATGCATGCTTACAGTTTTGTAATAATTGTATTGTATTTTCAGATGTTCAACTAATATTGATATGAAAAGGGTATTAAGAGCAATCACTTTGTTGCGCCCAAATATTTTGAGATTCTTTTGTAAAGTTAATTCGGATACCACTGAACTATCTGTATATAGGGTTCATGCGATCACTTTGATATATGCTTAGGAATAAATACTCTGAACTATAAGAACAAAAATAACTTAAAAAGACATACGAGTGGAAACAAAACATTTATTTCATGAAAATATGTATAGTTTAATCAAATTCACATTAGTAAAGTACAAAATATTCAATATAAATTAAATGATAACGTTGCTATACTACACTTGTAATTTTTTCATACTTACATTTGTTCTCCTTCCTTTCTTCCTGCGCAACATACTTTCATAACACAGCAAGGCGGCAAGAAATCATCAAAATTACTGAGCAACTCATTGAAGCCATAAACAGTGGTGACTTTGATGGTTATACGTAAGCTTAAGTTTATGAGATCATATTGAAAGTGTATGCAATTGTTTTATTTGTTCTTTTTTTTTCCCATAAGGAAAATTTGCGACCCACATTTGACAGCATTTGAGCCTGAGGCATTGGGCAACTTAGTAGAAGGAATCGATTTTCATAAGTTTTACTTCGAAAATGGTAAATTAATGAATAATTTATTTGCATTGACGTTATACTTATTATGCTTCCATGAAATATTATGAAATCAATAAAATTTTAGTGCTTGGAAAAAATTGCAAGGCCATCAATACAACCATTCTAAATCCACACGTTCATTTATTGGGCGAGGATGCTGCATGCATTGCATATGTGCGCTTGACACAGTATATTGATAAGTAAGTTTTTTTTTTTTGTGCGCCCTAATTGATTTTGCCAATATACAATTTAAAAAAAAATCAGACAGGGACACGCTCACACACATCAGTCCGAAGAGACTCGCGTTTGGCATAAACGCGATAGCAAATGGCAAAATGTCCACTTCCATCGGAGTGCATCAGGAAAAATTAGCGGGGCAACAACATTTGATTTCATAAATCAGCAAAAATAAATGGCGCTATCTTCAATAGCAGAGTCTTTATCTGATTTGATTAAAACCAAGTCTTATGTTACTGTCTACAAGTTTATTGAAAAATGATAAATAAATGAAACATCGTTTGTATATTAATTAAGATTCAACACTCAATTTAGAAACTCACATTTATTTTTTCGTGTACACATAAAATCCTTTTTCATATACATGGAAAAGTATAAATCGCTCACGTTTATGTAAAACACAAATAATGTTGAACTTTGAAAAAAAAAATTAACTTACTTAAAATCACACCCATTTAACATTGTGCGACAGGAAATAGAAAAAAAAACAAAAACATAGAACAAAGAATTTGTATTTAGTTAATATCAAATATATGTATATGTATACATAAAGTATGTATATATATATATGTATTTATATATATGAATTTACACACGAGTGAAAAGGGAGTACTGAAAAACATAAGAAGATATGATAATTATGAAAAATAATAATTAATTCTTTTTACCTTTAATGCTTCACAATAAGCTCACAAATGTTTATAAAAAAATATAGAAAAATTTATATAATATTATTTTATATCTATGTGAAAGGTGGTGTTACGAACCCATTCATTTAGTATTGAAGAAAATAAAGAAAAAATCGAATTACTTTAATTGTTATAATATAAATAGCATAATTTCTATATGACACAATATTTTTTGTATATAAGCAAATACGAAAAAAGAAATACATTTTTTTGAAACTATACATTGATGATTGTTGTAAGTATTTAACAGTGTAACACATATCGATATACGTAGCTGCGTATACGCTTGGGTGTATATATTGTTAAATATGTTACGTAAGTCAATGTGTACCATAAAGTAAAAATATATTATTATGTGAATCTAAAAAGTCAGATGTAATTATATATATTTACATTATCTTTAAAATATTTATATCAATTCTTTACTCTCTTCTTTGTTATCGTTATTCATTATTTCTATAAACCAAAACCAAAAGAATAGATAACTAATAATATAAGAAAATATTTAAAATAATTAAAATAAAACAAACAAAAAAAATAATAACAATTAATTTGTTAGAAAATCAGACAAACAAAACAAAAATTCAAACATCATAATAAAATTGCTAAGCATTATCCTTTAATCGAGTCTTTTGAACAAATTTTGCTTGAAATAAATATTTAAAATAAAAACAAAAATACTTGATTAGTGTGTAATAGAGCATGCAAAGACATGTAAACTTTTTTTGAAAAATGAAATAAATAGATAATACTATGAAAATATATACAATTGTATCTTCAGCTGTATGTACGTATATATATCCTTGTAAACTAATCGCATGTATATGTATATGTATATACATATGCTTTTACATGTAAATGCAGTATATTCACAGGGTTGTTAACTGTAATTACTAAATCATTGTTGTGATGTTTATTATAATTTGGTGTTTTTTCTTATATGTGCCCTGACATGCAAGATATATACGTAAAATGAATACGAAAACTCTTCAAAAGTATCTGAAATCTCTTAACTTATTAAAATTCATTGTAAATTTCAATCATCATGTCTCAAATCTTACTGAGTAACTGTTAAAGATCAATTATTAATAATTAAACACATACAAATGTATTTCAATGTCAGGGATAAATATAACAAAGCTATTAAAGGATAGGTTTTTTTCTTTAAAACAAGAGCATTATTTACACATACTACCGTGCTCATCAGTCTGCCCAACTTCTAGCTTTGCCGATTAAGAATCCCCCTCCTCCCCATCCCCACCCTTTTCAAGATGTGTCCAGTCAATCACAAGCAAAATTTCAATAATATCTTTCTTATTTGAAAGAAGCAAAAAAAAAAAAATAATAATAATAGACTTGAAAAAAAAATAAACAATTTTCTCATATGAAAAAGCATTAGAAGAAAACTTTAAGAGTCAATCTCTTTATGAAAATGGTTGTGCCTTAAAGATTCTCCCAGTCAAAAAAAGTTTTAACAACACAATTTAAAAACAAAAAAGAAAATATGTATATAAGGGCAATGTGCGCGGTAAACAGTAAATTTTGAATTTCTTTTTTTTAATACAACCCGATAGCTTAACAAACGAAAAACTGCTATACCAAAGTATTTAATTAGTAAAGTGTTTGCCAAATTCTTTAAAAACAAAAAAAAAAACAATTCCCATTGTTATTACCTCTTTAACAAACACAACTAACACAAGTATATATAATACATTTTATAAATCTATGCACATACCTATTCGTCTTTGGTTGACATTTGTAATTGATATATTATAGATCATTTGTAAGGATCTAAATAAAAAATTAAATGATATATTAATAAATATGACTTTAATATATTCATAAGTAACCCTAAACAAAAAAATATATTTCAAATGATAACAAATCTAGATAAAACCAAATATGGATATAGTATTTTATTTTTAGTTAGCTTATTTAAATTAAAAATACTTTTTTATGTATCTAAAAGCTAATGAAAATATAAGTAAATTCTAATGTTATTGCAAGAAGCATCACTAGTTGATATACATATATTTGAAATATACATCAATGCGTATATATTTCATATATATATATATATATATATGTATATATAAGGTATATATATATGTGTATACATCATTTTATATATGCACAAATATATATATATATATATATAATACATTATATATAAAAATATATATATTTATATGTATGTGAAATTCTCAAAATGTTCTATTTTGATCATTGCAAGAATTTAATGTAATTATTATTGTCGTGATTATAATATTTCGTACCATAATTGCTAAAATAAGGTTTTTACTAAATGT
Source organism: Eristalis intricaria (assembly GCA_964034865.1). Lineage (NCBI taxonomy): Eukaryota > Metazoa > Arthropoda > Insecta > Diptera > Syrphidae > Eristalis > Eristalis intricaria. The sequence continues at coordinate 26,332,245 of OZ035878.1, forward strand.
CTCTCCTTATTTGTTACAGCATTTTATTTAGTCTAGTTTTCATAATTGGTAAAACTAAACTATTAAGTTTTTTGATGAGTAGCTTCAATAATAGGCAAATTTAAATACATATATAAATCCAAGTTACTCTGTGCCCAATTCGACAAAAACGTAATCCCTTTAAATATCTTCTGTAATCAACTTCAATTGCTAATATTCTTTGTCCATCCTTCGGATATCATAGATAAGATACTCAAACAAGTAGATAGGAATGGAATCGAGATGCAGTTTGTCTAAATCACTATGTACTATGCTTTATTAGTAGCTGTTTTATTAGTGCGAATGTGTTCAGTCGAAGGTAAAAATATTCAATTACAACTAGAATAAAATACTGTACTACCATGGTAAAGAAATAACCAACATAACCTCTCCTACTGTTGTTTTCATGATATTCGATCGATTTTTTTCTGATTTATTTTGACTTTTTATATATTCAATAGGAATTAAAAACAGAAAGAAACTTTTGATTCCGAATTTTCCCTACCTTCCTTTTAAGATATGTAATTTTTATACTTCCTAAAATAAAACATAAAAAAACCTCAAATTTCTTAAAATCCGGTACAAATAATATTTGTATTTGTTACATTGTTATATGTGTATTTTCTTGTTTTCCTGATACACAAAACTCATCATACAAATTTATATACAGTTTAGTTATTAATATAGAAAATACAATTAAAACAAATTACCCATTCTCATGACGACAAAGAACTTTTAAAAAAATAAACAAAACCAATTTTAACCATACAAAATTAGCTAAACGTCGATAACACAATTCTATTCTTACTATTTTATAATACCAAACAAATTTTAGTTAAGTAAAAAATAAAAAATAACTATTAAACGAAATACTGTATGTGTATTTGTACTCAATAAATGTATACATGGTATGACGCATACATAAAATGGCGAAACAAAATGAACACATTCTTACTTTTGTTCTTTAACACTTCAAATCCTGTGCGTGATCCTGTATGGGAATATGTTTGAACCATTGGCTGGGGTTACAGGATAAAATTTAATTCGTATTTCAATGGAATGGAAATGGAAAATATTCGCATGGGGGCTTTCGCGTCTTTTTTTGGAATTATACTGAAGGCTTAGTTAAGAGTATCGCTAACCTTGATATTGGCTGACATGTGAGTTTGACAGTGATCACAAGAAAAATATAGCGAATATGAAAGATCAGTAGTTAGTGAGCTCAAAATATATGATCACTTTATGACCGCCTAGTAGGATGCATCACTTTAAACTGAAATATAGTCATGGCATACACCTGTAATAAATTCCCTCAGCGAAGACAACATCCGAAAAGGTATTTTATATATCTTTGAGACAGGTTTCCTGTAGGTAGTTTGAAGACGAATTTACTGTGACGCCTACTATTCCTCGAGTTATTGGTTAATTCTTCTCCTTGGATGCAGTTTCCCGATTTAAAATGATTTCCACATTTTTCGATTTTTACTTACTTAAGCCACTGCGCTTTTCACACTTCAAATTGCATAAAAAAAATACGATTTTAGTTTTTCTTCTTATAATATTAATATATTTCAAACATAAAAGAAGGGAAGACTTTATATTTATCAGTTTTTTATATATGTTATTACTCCATATTTTGTTCAATACTTTAAAAAAAATACTCTTATATGAGTCAAAAGACAAGTTTAAAAAGATGTAAATCAAACAAATGTATTTAGCATTTAAATGCATTCTGGTAAACTTATTATTAGAAATGTAACGATTGGAAACATTTTAACATAAAATAATGACGACAATTCTCTTTCAAGATGTCCTTATTACATTCTCAGAATTTGTGTGAGTTTCGGTTTTCTGTTTTTTCGTGGTGACAACAACGATTATTAAACATTAAATTGATAATATTAAAATAAATAATTGAAACTATGCAGAATCTCTAAAAATATATGAATGCATGTATGATGATTATTGGATTCAGATATGTATGCATGGATATATTTATATATGTTTGTATATTTGTTTATATCAACGAAAGTCTGTGAATACGGAGTATTTTTAGAATATTAGATAGACAGAAGAACATGATAGCTTCGACATTTTGTTAAGTTGCAACTAAAAATTACACTTTGAAAGGATAAGGATAATGATTTTATTTATCAATTCGTGTTACTTTATTGAATCATTTGCAGGAACCGATTTTCCTCTAAAAGAGAGCTTAGCGATGTAGTCATGTCGTTAATGATCATATTCGAGCTGGGGTGCGTTGAGCTGGTTACTGTCTGCGTTGTGTTCTCCAGCCAATTCTGGCAATTTTGCACATATTCTAGAGTCCGCTGATATGTGTCTTGGCGCATACCGCTATTGTTTGTCTCAACGTTCTGTTGAGTGTTGGACTGTGATGAAACCGGATTGGGTACACATGTTGCAGCAGCAGATAAAGCTGACATTGGTCCTTGTGCGGTCGCTGTTATGGTAGCTGCTGCATTGGTATCAATAGGATCAGGACTTGGTAGTACAACTGATGGAGGTATAGCAGGTGACATTTGCGATTGACTTATATCGCCACATTGAATTTCTTTGGGCTGTGGCGGATGTACCGGCTGGGGTCCAAAGCCATGTGGCAGTGCATGCCTATATGTCTGACCATAAAAGCATGTGGGCTTCTCCTCCTTTGAGTCGGGAGCGCTCTTCATTGATGAATCGCAGCATACAGACGTAGTAGCATCTGTTGGTCGTTCGTTGAAGCACGGATTTGTTTGATGCGCTCTGCAGCAATTGGATGCACTCTTGTCTGTATTATGATAGTAACCTGGGATGTGAGTACACGGGACTACACGCGATTGTTGCACATTTGATGGCGGTGGGTGATGGATTTGCTGTTGGTTGCAATAAGCACTGAAATCACTGCTAGATGCAGGCAATCGATCATGGTGGCAATGGTGAGTTCCATGAGGTGCTGGTAGCTCGTTACGAGGTACTTGTTGTTGCTGTTGTTGATAATGGCTGCAGAATGCTGTTGTTGGACAATAAGCACCTGGATTATTACTATATCCTGACGCATATGCAGATACGTGTGGTTCTTGGTGAGATGATGGTGGCTGATAGGGGCTACCCATTGAAAAACCATGCGATTGAGGGCTTGTAATTTGGGCTGGACTATTAGGCATACCAACCGTTGACGGACTATGAGGGTAGAAGACTGAAGACCTTTCTGACGGAACTGCTTCTGATGCAGGTCCTGTATTTTCATTCTGATGCCAACTTCTTCTGTTACCACTGAATGGGCATGTCTGTCGTGTCTGGTCAGTACAAGGTGGAAACACTTGATCAGTGGGCTTATCGGCAACCTGATTTAAGTACTGAAGCATTTCATCTGGTATCACAAGCTTATTTTCCACCATTTCATCCTCCTCGACTTCATCGAGGTTTACTTCTTCGTTTGGATGATGATCTCTTGAACTGTCAGAAGTCTGCTTGGTTTTTGTATCTTTAGGAATAACTGATTTTGCAAGTATGGATGGTGATGGTGAAACAACCATGCGATCACTGCTTTGATTGATTGCTGGTTCAGATTGTCTGCGGCGATCCACGGAGCTCTGCATTGCTGTGAGATTGTTACAATTCTGTGTTGGAAGATTTGGTATTGAAAATCGTGCATGTTGATTGTTGTTACTTATTGTTGAATTATATAGACTATCATTTTGTAAGCGTTGTAGATGCGACGATATCAAATGGGAAGATGGCGGTGGTGGTAGACTGTGTCCATGTGTTGTTGCAATAGACGTTTGACTAGAACGACGGGAACAACCCGGCGATATTGGATCGTAAAATGAACCTGTATTGTAAGAAGGGCGCATAGTTGATATCGATGAAAGTTGTGAAGTTTGGCTGCTGCGCCGGCTAACATCTGCTGAGCGCATGCTACAGTAGTAACTACTTGCATTTGAATTGTTACTATCTCTACGCAAGAGTGGATTTTGTACATTTTGAGAGTGCTGCAAACGAGACTGTAGCTCTGTCATATGTGTACTCTGTGAAGGTGACAATTTTGGAGACACAACAGTGGTTTGGGTACCGGGTTCCATTTTTAAATTAGTTATCCTTTGATTTAATTCTCCTATTCCGATATTTGAACGATTCAACTCTGGAATATTAGACAGCGGAGAATTGATGCCTTTCGACTGCAACCTACTGCGGAATCGCTGACGTGGACTTACAGTAGTGATGCCTCCACCACCAACCCCACCTCCACCACCATTAATGCCGCCAACACCAATGCCAACCATTGCCCGAAGAATAACTGGCAATTCAGCTACTTCTAGATCTTCATCACCGTATTGCCATGAGTGCTCTTCTATCCCCAACAGACCACCATTCAGCGGGTTATTCGAAATAGAATTCGGCGTGCAATCGTAGTCATCAGTGTTGCCCTTCTGAATGTTGGAAACACTCATTGGGCTATTTATAGGAGGATGTCCAGGAGAATTCGCTTCTGATTCAGACTTAATACTTGGACTCGACAGGCTAGTCGTCTTTCCTGATTGAAAATCATCACTCCGAGGACTTGAATCAATTTGATGATGGCCGGCACCGATCCTCGTTCCATCATCATTCCCACTACCATTCGAAGATCCTTTGTGCTTCTTATTTGCATAGAATTCAGCCCCGTGCACCGTTTTCACATGTTTTCTCAATGAGCTAGGATCAGTATATCTTTTCGTGCAGCCGGGCGCTTTACAAATGTATGGCTTCTAATTATGTTGAAACAAAAAACAAATAAGAAAATACGATCGCACCATACAACAAAAAAAAAAGTTGAATATTGTGAGATACTTACTTCGTTACTATGAGTTCTATTTTGGTGTTTTGCTCGGTCTGACGCATTGCTAAATGCTTTACTGCAACCAGGATACTCGCAGGTATACGGCTTTTCTCCGGTATGAGAACGCAAATGAGTTTTTAAATTCTCTAATCGAGAGTACGCTTTACAACAACCTTCAAACTAATAAATTTGTTTTTTAAATAAAAAAAAAAATAAATAAAGAAAAAAAAGCGTAATAAACGAACCGTGCATTTGTGAGGCTTTTCTCCTGTGTGCCGTCGCATATGAACCACGAGCATGTATTGGGCCTTAAATGGTTTCTCATCGCGGGAGCAATCCTCCCAACGACAAACAAACGACTTTTTATTGGCCTGAATGTGGTCATTGTTTATATGCTTTACAAGTTCGTCTTGAGTTATAAATTCGATTCCACAATCGCGCCAGTGACAATTAGTTTCAACAAAATCGCCAGGTTCATCCTTAATGTCGGTCGTATCAACTATTGGCGAATCATTTTCATTATGAGCTAAGATCAAATCATTATCTCTTTTGCAACGATTCGCTCGCCTTGCAGCTGCTGCTGCAGCTAACGCATTTGAGGCACTATCTGCTTCAACTTGGGCCACCCCACCAGAAGTAGACGATGGCTGCTCTAGATTCTTTGATGGTAATTCGTCAAAGTGTTGCTTAATAAATTAAAACAAATCTATAAATCAGAGAAATAATTTTAACTGTTTACTAACACTTACAATAGACTTAGATAGTGGATTGCTAACTCCTTGCAGTGGATGATGGCCAATAGAAAATATTCCGGTGCTGTTGGTAGTGTGGTGGGAAGGCATTGGATGTAATAATCCAGCTCCAGCTCGCAAAAGATGTGCTTGTAGTTGTTGTAAGTGCGGTGCCATGGAATTATGCATTCCTAAGCTGGGGCTCATTGCTCCCGCCGATAAATGTCCATACGAACCACTTGTGCTGCTGTTTCTCGAACCATTGACAATAGTGGCCAATGAATTTGGTGAGAAACGTATCATAGAGTTAATGTCAAATGAGTCTGAATATGGTGAAGATGAGAGAGCTCTTTTTCGACTAATACTGGCACGAATGCTACTTGGTCTAGGACTATTAAGCCGCGTACTATCTATGCTGAAATGGAAGTCTGCACTAGCTAAGGAGCTAGGCGCATGCATATCGCCTAAGGGACCACGAGATCCCAAATAATCTGAGTTCAAGCCAAGCCCTGTTAAATGGAATGACGGCGCAATATTAGGAGGATAATTATCTAAGGAGAAGATACGTTTACATGTACGAAATTCTTATATGTATGTTTATATAAACAATCTTTTCGAAATTATAACTCGTTGGTATGTTGGTGAGACTTACCATGGAATGATGTGGTTGGGCTACCTCTTTGAAGTGAATATAAATGATCCATATATCCTGGGATCCTGTAAGCTGGATGGAAATCATGAGCTTGTGGTGGTTGCGGAAGTCCTGTTTGCCCACCACCTGCTGACGGTGGAGGTGGTGGCGGTGGAGGCGGAAGTACTGTTGCTGCTGCCGCCACAGCAGCTGCACGTCTTGATGCCAAGAACTGCAATTCTGAATAGCTGGAATTGTTGGATAAACTGTAATGTTATACAAAGAATTTCTTTAAGAAATCTACTACCCATGAAATAGAATGTCTGAATATCCTTCTCATTATACATATATACATACAAATATATCTTATTTAAATGAATAAATACTGAAGCTTTAAATGTTTACCAGCTTGGTTCCGCATATTAATGTTAAAAGTGAAAGTAATTAAATATTACATTTCATCGTATACCTAAATATATATATAAATGTGCGCTTGTATATTTATAATTATGATAATTACTTAAATAAATGTATTTACAGACATCTCGGCATTTACATTTTTATCTGCATTTTTATGTATGTACATAAGTGCCTAGGTTTTTTATTTCTTATTTTTCTTCCATACATCTAGCTAGGTGTGTACCATCAGGGAATAATCTTGAAGAAATTGTGGTTCCATGGTCCCCTTTGGTATTCTCAATTTTGTTTTCATTTTATTCGCCTTTTTGGCTTATACCTCCACCCTCAAACTTCTTGTCGTACTAACTCAGGCACACAAATCGTACGTTCTTAAGATTAATGAAGCTGAAAAACTGAAGTTCAAAGAAGATGCATACTGAAATTATACGCCGACAGTTGCAATATACTGTTCGGTGTCTTTTGAGATTGTAGGCAATAATCGTCTTTTCCTCCATTCCTTGTGTAGCAGAACACAAGGAACCTTAGGAAATTAAGAAGAGAAACATAAAAAGAGGGACAAAAAAATATAAAAGAAAAAAAAAAGAAAACACATTACTTCAACGACAGCCAACGAAAAAATTAAAATAAAAATGTCTTGGAAAAATTGAGTTGTTCAAGACGACTGGGTATACAACGTATGGGATAAACGTGGACATGCCAAAGGAGGAACATGTTGCTGTGATGTGTACCGTATATATTTGGTAGCATCATTGTGCATCTTATTCGTCGTTTTGATTGCTTCGTCATTTTTACCATGGTTATGTACATATATAAATAAATGCATATATACATAAATAAAATGTTTTTGTGTACATAACTGTGTGTGAATGCTAATAAGTATTTATACGGATAATAACAATTTTATTACAAGTCTGGTAAGTCCGGTGCGTAGCGAAATAAAAATAAACGAAACAATTGATTCTATGCTGTGAACGCATGAAAATCAAATGCAGCACATACAACTATTTCATTATCTAAGTCTCTAATTGTGTTACATTTCGAATTTCGTTTATTTAAGATTTATAAAATAGAAACAAGGGCGAACGATGTTCCCTCTGATTGAAATTCGATTAAAAATAATAGCACACGTCAACAAATTACACATCTTATTTTGTTGCGGATAATTAACAACTATCTACACACTCGTATGAGATGTTTGCTGATGTTTTTATGTGTCCTTAATACGTTTAATGCCTGCAACCGCAAATGTGGTTTAGCTATGGTTTTGCATAAGTAGGTATATTAAGCACAAATATGTATGCGTATCCAGTGTTATGTTCGGTGGAGCGTTGGTTTTTTTAACCAGGAATATTAAGAAAACTTAAACAAACTCATTCAACTGGAAAAATGGTCATAAAGTGCTCATTTTATTAAAAAAAAAGAATGTGCAAAAAAACACTGCATGCAAAAATACAAAAAAAGGTAAGTGTAAACTTGTATAACATGCATGTATATTAATTTTTACATGTAGAAGTGTATACGGTATGAATTAAGTATAAGGGCATTAGGTGTAACTAAAAATATTCCAAAATTCATAAAAACGTATATACAGCTTATCATACAGATGTTAGATTCGTGATGGTATTCATTGCATTAGTTACTAGAAACAAGCCTATACACCATCCGGACTGTATGCTGAAATAAGTCCTGCTGCAACATTGTTTGAATACAATGTTTTGTTTAATTTGTTTTAATTTCATAAACACACATGTTTAAACTTACAGCCAATAGCCGCTGCGTTTGTAATTTGAGCTGAAATACAAGTGGTCTGTTGGAAAATACAATAAAGCCGTCCAACTATAGAAATCTGGTGAGGAGGAACATCCGTCGAAAACTAAGCTAAACTCTTCAGGGGATGATTTCATTGTAATCATCAGACATCTTTTGTTTGTCTTCTATAACAGACATAAAACTGGAGCGTTCAACAAAACGTTATTATCTTAGATGGTTATTTGAATGATTATGCGGGTGAGTCTGGAAAATCGACAAGAAGCGTGTCATATGCAGACAAGACAAGAAAATGACTCAATATTGAAGAACTCAATCGATTTTATAGTCTATCTACTATATACCAATATAATAACTAAAAAATAGGTTCTATCGGCACGGGTATTCATTAATATGTTCGTTGCGCTCATCTGTACTTCTGTTTCTCAAGTACTTCTTTCTATTCAAACAATTAATCCTACGTGCTGGGAATTTAATGAAGCGGATATCATTCACATTTACCGTGGATATATGTGTGATTATATTAACCCCAAAAATGTTATGAACATATAATACTTTTCATACACGTACTGCAGTGAAGTTCATACCTCACCTATCTAACGTCGGTATGTTGAATAGTAAAATATTTAAGAAAAGTTTTCAAGTGAAAATCAGAAATAATCATATTCATTCTCCAAAGGATGTACGTGGACTTTCCATTTAATGATTTGTTATGTTCATTATTCTTAACTAAAAAAAAAGAAAAACACTGAACAAGACAATACGTGTGTACAGACATCTTACACATATAATCCTATAGAAGTCCTATAGCCAGTCATACAATGTAGATAGCGAAGATTTTTACCTTCAGGGAAGAACTGAAAAGAACTATAAATGAGTTCTTTAACCAGTAAACCATTAAATGAGTTCATTTCACCATTCAATCTGTAAGCAACAATCTTAAATGTTCTTTTCTCTGCATTTACAAATATCGGTCCAGCTTCGTCTGTTGATTCCATTCTTACTTTTCCTCCTTCATATACATTTATAGAACGCACATTCGTACAAACGGACATTGTATTTTCGTTTTTAAATGCTAAAGAAGAATGAGATTGCGTATCCCTGATTTAGCAGCCAATGCACTGAAAAATGCATTAGTTTTATGTTTAGAAAAAAAAACTAAATTTTATATGAAAAATAAAGTTATTGTAGGTATATATGAAACAAAACGTAAAAAAAACTTGATTGCTTTTGAGCCAATCAGAAACGACACAAATGGCACAAATGGCAATAACAAGGCTGACCAAAGCTATAGGCCAATGTGTTTCGATTTGTCTTGACTATACCGACTCGACTACAGCCTATCTTCTGTTTTATAGGGGCAAACGTTTAGAACGAACAAAACCCACAAAATATTTGTTACATTTTTTTTTCTTATTTGTATTTCTACAGCGAATCAAATTCTGTTCACTTCCTTATGCTTCTTTGCTCATAGTGTCTTAGATAGAGAGAGAATAATTCATTCAGAAAAAGAGTAACAACTCAGGTATAATATAAAAGACATACTCTCGAGCATACATAATAGCATGTAAATATATACATATATCTGTATCATCATATGTATACATTGTTATGTATATACACGCTATAAAATATTTTGAGGGCATTTTTTCCACTCATCTTAATCTAGACTGTATCTCTAATTGACATATCGTTAGTCTTCGACAGGCAAGGAGAGAAAAATAATACACATATCATCAAAGATGATAACATCATCAGCCTAAACACGAAAACCTATTAAAAAAACATAAGAAAGCAGACCCCTGAAATCAGAAGTGGTTGCTGCGAGAGAGCTCTTAAACTAAGGCGATTTCAAGAAATCAGTTTCATTCTAAAAGAAATGTAACCTTCTCCGGACGCATTCTCAATATGATTATGTGACAAGATTCAACTGATGATGATAGGGAATGGAGGAGGAGGTGTAGCCGATGGATGAAGACGACGATGACTATGTTAAAAGAAGAATGGAGAAGCAGGACGTTAAAAAAAATAACGTGAAGAAACCAGGCAACCAAGAACATATCACAATTTCTCAGAAATTGGTCATCATGACGCGCTTATCCCAAGGGAAGGTGAATTTCTTTGTCTGGACATTACCTTTATTTTTTTTTCTTTTTAAGAAATACATACAGGGTCCAAACCAGGAATATACATACTGGGCATTGTACATACGTACATAAATATCATCGAAAACAAGTCTGACTTAATGAAATTCCTTTTTCTAATTTTTTAAATATTTTACGGCTTTGTTGTCTGATTAAAGTCGTTTCTCGAGTTCACGCTGCTCGATGTTAGGTTATCTCATTAAGATCCCTTGAAAAAGAAGAAAAGGAACGCACACTAGTTCAAGACTGGCGCGATACAAATTTATAACGTGCACGGAAATTAAGCCATTAAAGTGTTTTTTGCTTTATTTATTTATTTATTTCTTTTTTTGTCTGCTATCTTTTATGTGTATATGTTTTTAAGACTACTGAATTCGCTTCGGTTTTTATGGTTGATTTTTCGTTTTCTCCGCGAATATGTGTGCATTCGATTGTTTGGTAGAATGTGCATTGGTATATAAAAAAAACTCCTTTCATTACAACTTCATTAATAAGTTCAACATAGGGTACAAGATATATACATATGTATCTACAAATTTACGTATACGTGCATATTTGCGTATGAATGCACATCGTCTATGATGATTATTATTGAGAGTCACTTTCATCATATATGGATATAACTATTTCTATTGTATGTACGTGAATTAATTTTATTTTTTTGATAGTAAAGCGCATACTGTTTACATTTACGTATTAGAATGTCTATACCTATTGGATTCCTAATGCGATTGACTTTAGTAATTAAGATAATATCAGTATGATTCGATGTGGAGTATTATTTAATTGTTTGTATTTTTTCCTGCAAAATGATCGATCCAAGAAATGATTTTTCGATATACATTCATAAGGTAATATTGTGATTTTTGAGATAGAAATAAATATAATATATAATACACCCTTTTTCTTCAAGAATTCAAGGATATTTGTGTGATGTGTGGTAGATAAATAATCTATGGGATTATTAATAAGGCACTTTATTAGCAAAGCAGTGATGTGTCAGATCCAATAAAATATAAGTTTAAGAAGCAAAAAACCATTACTTTCATTATTTAAGGTATGAAATCGTTTCCTTTCAGATACGGACAACTTTCAAGTTGATTTGAATTAACGTCAGCTCTCTTAATCGGTTGCTCGTGTGTATACTATTAGAAATAAATTGGATTTACTAATTCGAAACGTTGTCTTATCATATTGTTTTTCTTATTTTTGAATAACACCCAATGTATCAAGAATAAGCACCTATTCCACCATGTTAACTTAATGGTAACCTGTTGAAACAATTTCAGTTCAGTGTTGGATAGTTTCATTCATAACTAACTGCCCTTTTCAATGCAATTTTAGTCTGCAATCATATGATGGAATCATATGTACAAATAAGAAAGGGTATCTTCAAATAATGTTCGTGTATTGTAAACTATGGAATTTAAAGAATATTAATACTTCATTTTACATGTCTATAGATTATTACTACTTTACAATATTTATACGTTATATTTATGTTTAATTTATGCTGAATGTATTTAAAAGCATTCCACTCATTTTCATTTTTGGAGCTTTTTTTTAAACATAATATAATCAGAAATGCTTATGATAAATTAAAAGACATTATTATTATATATATTATAAAAATTTCTTATCTATCAGAATAGCTTATATGAACTAAATATAATACTTATAACTTACGCCAATGGAAAGTAAGTAGGTAAGGCATATGCATCCATCTTATTGCATGTAGTTATTCCCTTGTGATTGATGTCTTCTTTCCGTTCGGTATTTGAATTTTAATTGTAGATATTTATAAATATTATGTCGATGGAAATATCTATGATGTGCACATTGTGTTATTACTTTTCATTCACTGTTTTACTCACTAGTCAATAAGAATTGCATTTCCTTAGACTAAGGTTAATTTGTATTCTTATAGGACCAAATTAAAAAGTTATCATTTCACCCTGCGGTAATTACATTCCACTTTTGCCGACGGTACGATATTTTCTTCAAAAATCATCAATTAATCATTTTTTTTGTTTTATTTCAATATTCACACAGATGTTAACATCAATACGTTTTCAAAAAAGTGTTAAGCTTAATTTAAAAGTACATAGTTCTTATTAATATTTTTAACTTTAGTCGTATTCCGATTCTTTGACAATGAATATGCAAAGATGCCGTAGAAACTCATAAACACTACACTTATGAAATTATTATAAAAAAAGAAAACTACACAATATTTTGTTTATCAGTCATTTTATCATTTTTCACAATCTTTAGAATTATATTTAAAACTCCATACGATGTACTACCTATAGCAAGATGCTACAAAATCTTTGAACGCAGACGAATATCCCCTTCACAGGTTCAACAACACTAACATACTATCGGCTTAATACAACCGATCGCATCTCCATGCCTTGTTACAAACACTCTATCAATTCACTCCAATACACTCTTAAGACAAAATTTTTAGAGGCAGCCGTTCATATTCTGTAGGTACCTTGCCACAGTCAGATTATAACTCTCAGACTTACGTAGCACACCTACAAACACTGCTCAGTGCATCCTTTTCGTTTCATTGTATTTTAGGGTCTCATTTAGCAGCTACTGTTGCACTTATTCCGAATCTATGATCAGCAGCACCGCATATACACGATCGTTCAGCAGCTAACTTGCGTTCTGGCCACATGTTGACACCCATTTTTAAATACCCTGTCCATGCAATGGCAAAAATAGAAGTATAAAAGAGACTGGTTGGGTTTATGTCTCTTTTTTAAGAGAACACGACACTCTCTCTCTTGTGAAATGGTAGATATGAAATGAACGAACACAAGATCGCTGATGACCAATACATGGAAAGATGATTGTGTGTAATTAAAATTGATTGCTTTATTTCGAACGAGAACTGCCTGCATTGATTGCAGACTTTACGCTTATAACATCAGAGGATTTAAATTACTCGTAAAGGAACACGATTTTTTTTCATAGTTCTTGAAAACAAAAAACAACTTTGAATTTAACAGATTCCTCTGTTCATTGTTTACGAATAAGGCAGCATTAATGAAGATTGCATGATCTTAATAGAAATATATGCCCCATATCCCATAAAATAAAATATAAAAAAAACTCCAATTCGCCTGCGGTAGCTGTAAAACTTTGAATAAAAAAAAAAATAGTCCCCGAACTGAGTTCTCGAAATTTTCATTGACATATAAGATACACATGCATGCATCTATATCAAGGGAATCAGCCTAAGAATTTAAAAGGGCACAGGCAGTTATGAACGAAAATGAGAATTTACTCAAAACAAACGAAATCAAAGCCTGTGTTTAAAAATAAATTACGATGATACATACATACGTAGGAAAGTAAGAAAAATTAAGTTAGAAACCAAAAATAGTCTCCTATTGAGGCGGAAATGCAAAGACACGTGTATGAATTTTGATATTTTACTTTTAGTCTACTTCATTCTTACAGGTACATATATGTACATCATCAAACATTGAGCATCCAATAAAGTTTCGTATTCTTCAAAGACCATTTGATGAGAAGTAACTTTATAAAACAAAATGTATGTTTATATTCATAACGAGAATAAGAATACATCTACATTGAATGTATACGTTTCTTAACTGCTTACATTCCTAGAATCGATTAAAACCTCAGTCAATGCAGTCCCATATTAATTGTTAAAAACATTTATATTGCATATCCATCATCGGCTGTTTTCAATAAGAGCTCGAATCAATACCAATGTTGAATGATTCCCATAATAGGAACACCCACCTAAGGAAAAACAAAATGTTTGTTTACTCACTGAAGGTGTTGACATGATTGCTTGATAGACCCGTATACGTGCGCACATATTTATATATGAACGGAAGGACACTAAGCACACAAATGCGTGTTTATAAAAGAATAGTAAATTTATACTAAATAAACAAAAAGACTCGAACTCATATTCGCCCCTGTATTGTGTACGTTACAAAGGGGAGGTGATTAGCTTTGATTCTGCATTAGATTTGATTAGCGATTACTTTTTCAATTAATGAGCAATTGTTCAATTTAAAATATGTACATGCACCATGCACATCTGTGTATAGGAAAATCATATTTCATGTTTTTATTTTTATTAGACAGACGTATCTATACTATATCTATATGACCACTTTCTTAAGTCAATCTTCACCATGCATATATGCATCAGCAGAGAAACCAAAACTACAGGAGTATCGAGTACCATGACTGAGTATATTCAGTTTCGACACCTTCATGCATGGGCTATACAATCAAATTTATATGTATAGGACAAAGCAACGCGTTTTTACAGTCAATTAAGTAAAAATTCTATGCATGAATGCGCATATGGTTACTCTCAGTTTTACCCTTTTTATTTTGTTTACTGATGATAGACTTAATCGGTTCTAGAGAGTGAAGCGACGAAAAGGAGACGCGAATTGAATATGTCACATGTGTTTATGTATGTATTCGCACTATAAGAAAGAGCAACACAGACACATCTTGCTCAAAATGTAATATAATATTGCACAAGCTTTCCTTTTTAAAATTTTGCCGTGTTGACATCTCAACAACAACAATATTTCATATTACAGCATTCTTAATGAAGCAATCAAGATAATTCGTCTGAGTGTTTGCACACTGTCATAAAAAAGAATTCTCTTGAATTTTATATCTTCATCTTGAGACAATGAACGCTATCCGTAAGAAAAAGCGTGGGTGCAGTAATGTGCAATGTTATAAAAATATTATAGGGTTACTTTGTCCTAGGAGTGTTGAACTAATTAATCATTAAAATGCACAGCTAGAACTTTGTCCGTACATAAATAAAAAAATATGCAAACATTAAAAATAAATATACCTATGTATATTCGACCCAGAACAATTTATTTAACAAAGCCCACCAAAAAAATGAGAAATTAACAAACGTGTCAATCTGCTAATGCCATTAATCCGGCGTACGACTTAATCCTGCGTGACTGACATGCAAGTTAATAAGTATGAAAGGAAGGTAGGTAGGTGTTAGAAGGTTATTTTTTCTTCTGTACAAGATATGAGATTTATTAATAAAAAATGACTTTATTTAACTTAATCATTACCTATTGAATGTGAAACTTAACACACTTTCTTTCTAAGCTATACCGACAAGCTGCGCTCTGTGGACATATTCTTTTATGATTCAGTTATTCGTTACGGTCATTTTCTTCCTTAATAACAATTAGTACCTAGTGTTTCTGATTCTATTTACATTTGTTTGTGAAGTTGATGCATTTCCACTTAGTGCCCAGATGCATAAGCGGCAGAAGATGTAGCTTACTTCAAAAACATAGACTTCTAATCAAATTGTCAATTAATTACCTATTTTATGCATCCTCACATGCATATCGACGAAGCAGACTACATTTGTTCAAACATACTACGAGCATCCCGTGTCAATTTTTGTCTTCTTTCTCATTGGCATTTTCTCTCAAATAATATGTACTTTATCAATATAGGTCGATTTATTATTTTCCATTTACTTTATTCTTTTTTTTTTCTTAATGCGCTTCAACAAATACAATTTAAGTGAGTGCAACGGATCGTGAGAGCTCTAAATGAAATGTAAGATGCTACGGATATAAGTGATTGTTACTGCAGGCTGGTGAGTTTGGTGTGAGGGCCTGTGAAATTGATACAGGACACAGACTGGCAGGTATATTTTGAGAGAAAAAAAGAAAAAAAAAACGAATATTTGTATTCTTTATTAACACATTTTCTTATGTGCGTGTCATGTTTTGTTCAATTCAGGACGAGTTCTACAGGTTTGGTTATCATTTCTTTATTGTATTGTTGTTTTCATGTAATTACTTTATTTGTCTTCATATTCATTGTGGTTTCCAAATCAAATACAAGAGTTATAATTTAATCGTTAAACTCTTTGTTTTTTGTGTATCTTCCTCGAAGGCTTCATCTTCAAATTGACTTATATTTTATTTACATCTCAGGCAAGACATAAAACTAACCACTGGAAGACAAAAAGAATCTCACATAGATTTCACACAAAAAATGCGACAACTTTAACTATTTTACCTCACATATCTACCTGCTGATTCCTTAGTCGTAAAGTAAAACCCTAGGACCTATTGGACCGTTGAAATCTTTTGATAGTCGAAAAGAAAAAAGGTTCAACTCCATTTAAAGTCCTTATTGTGTGTTACGGAGACGTGTCATGCTGTGAACATCCATGGCATGTATGTGATTTTTACTCAGAATAGGTACTTTTACTCGGAATACTTTCGTTTGCCGAAAACATGCTGTGCCTCGGATTCGTTTGTAGGAAGAACAACTGCTTATTGAATGGCATATTCTTGTAACATCCTGCATTTAGAGACAATTCCTATAACACTCAGTGCCGCATTTGACTTACATATATAACGTTGAAAGACCTTATAGAGAATAGCAAAAAATAAATGACTTAATATATCATTTATTTCAAACATCCTACACGCACACATAAGGTAAATAAATACAGATGAATACCTGCATACAGATATTCCTATGTTTGTACAATGTATGCCCGATCAATATTCTGTGTGCGACTCCTTCATATTGCTTTTTCGACATCCAATGCAAATTTTATTGGACTTAACGCAAATAACTGCATTACCTTTCATTTATAAAACTTCTCGCCCTTATTTTATACGTATACAGAAGAATATCTATATTGTAGAAATTTCCTTTAATTTAATAAGTGCGTTTTATGCTAACATAGAAATATATTCCGAGATATGTATCCATGTTTATACATGTACACACATATGTTTGATTGTCGAATTGACTGCGGACATCTAACTAGAATTTGGTAAAAAAAAAAAAAAGAAGGTAGGTAGTTTCAAATATTTATAGACGCAGGCCACTACGAATATGTGTGCACGCACATGTGTGACTTCGTAGCAGCGTTTAGTTGGTACCTGTATCCATTGTTTATTTAAAGGCAAAGGTAAAGCATAAATGAACATGTCACGTCCAGAAGTCAACAGATTGACAGTAATTGTCGTGTACTTATGTTAAATAGGACAAAAGAAACTTTATAAGGAACACAAATTAGGAGGTGGGCCTTTGTAAATATGCTACTCGCATTTTTTTTATCATTTTATTGTGTCCACCCAATGCACAGTTTAAAAAAAGGCAGAAAGAGAAAAATATGTACATACATAAAACGCATAGTTTAAACTATGTCCTTGGTTTTATTCAATAGCGATATTTGGTTAATTACTTTCATTACTGTCCTAACTTAAGTACATATAGGTATGTTAGTATGTACTTATCTGCATTAATTTAAAATAAGAAGAAAATCAACAAAAGGAACAACAAAATATAAACATCATCATGCTGACTGTATGTAAGTCTGTTGTGTATATACATATATAAATCGCCTCTAAATAGTTCACTAAATGGCAAGCTCTTATGCTTCTTAATAAAGACATTAAAAATACGCTACCGTCAAGCTCAACCACAGTCACAGTGCATTCATAATGTTAATAAAAACGTTCAACGCACACAATTGTACAATTTAACTTCGGAAGGTTCTGCCAAACAAAATTGTAGAAAGAGATGGAACAAAAGTGGGAGGAGTTACTGTGAACAAACCTAAGACTTAAAAATGGGCGGTCTTTAAAACAACGTTATAAACGAAACCCAGCTCAACCTGTTTTACCACATGATAATTTTTGTGTATACCACAAATACACCTGTAAATCTCTTCGTGAGGTTAGTTGGTGTTTCAACTTTTATATTTATTGTATATGGGGTTTTCGTATACTCTCTTAAGTATGCCTGCGTCCGTCACTGTTAATTGAGACATCTCTTATATTAAAATATCTAGGCTTGTCAATTGAGACAGACTTAAGAGGCGACAAGGGCGCCCTTATTGAGATACAGAGTTTGTATTTTCGAGTAGAGTTTCTTTATAATGGGAATGACGATATCTTCGCATTCATTTAATTGAGATATTAAGCGATTGAGTGTGTCTTTTCATTTTCTTTCTTGGAGCATCTCAATCAACTGAATAAGTTGTATATTTACTTAAATATACATATATTTTATTTAGTTTCCTTTGATATTATTATAAAAATATACAAATTTATTGAACAAAATGAAATAAATATCTTTTAAATCAGAATCTAGAGTACAAATATTATTAATAACTTACTTACTGTCGAGAAACATAGCAAATAGTAAAATGAAGTCTGGATACATGAAATGCATACATGTAGATGCAAATGAAGATACTGATTGTACTTCTTACATAAGGTTAACTGAACAGGCTAGGAAATATGAGAAATTCCATATCCTTAAGCATCAATCTTATTGTATGAATTTATCACAATTATGCCCTTATATTATTCCTATATTTTAATTTTATTAATTTGCTTTATATACAAATTGCCTGTGATACAATTTATGTAGTCTACAAATTCAACCTGACATTAGACCAGAACAATTGTTTAATATTAATCAAGTTTGCATTATTTCCATTAGTTTGCAGCCAATTGATAGGCTGTAGATACATTTTCGGTCTTGTAAGTATCTAAATCCGAAATCAGAATAGATTCGCAGCATCCCATCTAAAAACTTTCGGTTCAACTATCATCGTTATATTAAAGTGCTTTTCATCGTAATTATGAGCCTACTTTCAGTTTTATTATACCGAACAAAGCTATATATTAAAAATATATGCTGTGCGTATACTGCGTCTTAATCAAAAATATCCTTTATCCATCCCTGAAAGGGAAATTTATAATGAGATGATGTACTGACTAAAACTATGTTCACATATTTCATTGCATACATTTCGGATGCGTTCAATATAACTATACCGATGTCTATAATCCATATGACGGCACACATAACATTACGTTTCTAATCTAAGAAAATATATATATTTTTGGAGTTTTTTTAATTGAATAAAAACTACAGGATACATGTATTCATTCTTAAGTAGACTTTAGCACAATAAATCTGCACATATAAGTTGCCTTTGTACTGTCATGTGCAATTTGCAATTGCACCCAAAGTACTGTGAAGATAGTTGCTGTTACATCAATTTAACCATCAATTTGACAAAATTCTATCCAATAAGGGCGAAGCCATTTTCTTTCGCATTTGACAAAACCATACATAAAAGTACCATTGGAGAATAGATCACGGGGGGACGCCATTTAGAATCTCGAATTAACTGAGAAGCTACGAAAATATCAAAACAATTTTGTAATTTGTCATTAAATATGCCTTCTAATTATTAAAGATTCGTTACAACTTGATCAATTCGATAGAGGAACGGCTTTTCAAGAGGTATTTATAATTTTTTAATTTAAGGCGCAACAAAAGCAATCCAATTCTTTGAGCCCAGATGTGAATAGATAGTTCGGTACGATTTCTCCAAGCAACGTTGAAAAAACTGAATGCATAGTATGTCGTAAAAAAAAATTCATAAGAGCGACAAGGACAACCCTTGTTTCCATAACTATATTTGATTGACTGCAAATTTGTCGCCGCGAATAAAGTTTATTAGACTTTAATAAAAGCACACTATCTATTTTTTTTTTAGTTAATATTCGCGAATGTAGGGAAAATGATATGATTTATATGGTAAATTATGTGTCCACATTCTCATTCTTACGCATTGGGTTTTGTCATTCGATAGATCTTTTTT
Source organism: Eristalis intricaria (assembly GCA_964034865.1). Lineage (NCBI taxonomy): Eukaryota > Metazoa > Arthropoda > Insecta > Diptera > Syrphidae > Eristalis > Eristalis intricaria. Next base: position 26,352,484 of record OZ035878.1, read on the forward strand.
GTATATGAGGAGAGCATCATTAACCGTGCAGAAAAGGACAACTGCTTTTCGAAATAAACAATGATAGCGTTCAATGTGTATACCTAGTCAGTATGACTAGTAATTCTATGCAAGCTGCATAACTTATATAGATTATCTTTCAAGCGTTTTTATTTGTTTCATAATGTAAACAAAGTAATTCAAGCCGGAAAACTGATTATGTTACAAGCTATCGAAATACTCGGCCATCAGCCAAAGGCATTTTTTAATGATTGTTGTTTCTGTAAAAGCTCCATGTTAGAAGAGGACAACTACAATGATATTACTTCGTCAATATATTTATGTACTATTTTCTAGTAAAGCTCAACCGCAATGTGTAAGAGTACTTAAAAATGGCTTTTATTGTAATATTTATATCTGGATCGCACATATTCGAAATGTATAGCATTATGTTTTCCCTCCTAAAATCTCTTGTTAGTTGTTGCAGGACATTGCGCAAAGATAAGCAACTTTCTCTTTTTGTTTTTTCAATTCATCTTATAAAGATTGAAGTATAATCTAGTGTAGTTTATTTCTACTATAACATAATCTTTAAATCACAAAAATTTGGAGACTGATGGTGGGTTCTTTCTATTATATGTATTTCGTTTGGTTGATTTTGCGGTGTATCTACCCTTGTAGCATTTCAACGAATTAAGCGTGTTATAATCATGCATAAACATAAACAATACAAATAAATCAGCATCTTCTATTTTTGATATGTATGCTTTAATTTTAACACATCCTTCAGTATGTAGTATATATATATGCATATATTATATGCACATATGTAGTAGTTAAAACCACGAAATATATGATTGATAAAATTATTTATATTATTTTCAGAGAAGTGAATTATAGTATTAAAAATTAATTAATACTATACATCGGTCAATTAAGTCTTATCTATGCGGCAAAATGACGGACTTAGATACAGCGGCGGATTACAATTCGGTGAATTTTTGTGGATCTGCTGATGATCGCAATGACGTGATGGACGAACTAGAGGACTTTCATCAACAGGATGATAGTAATGACACCCTTCTATCTAGTTCTTCATCATTTCGATGGAAACGTGTGGTCAGCCCAACTGGTCCACAGCCAAGACCACGGCATGGTCATCGAGCAATTAATATTAAAGAGCTCATGGTTGTATTCGGCGGAGGTAATGAAGGAATCGTTGATGAACTACATGTTTACAATACGAGTAAGTTATTATCATTTGAAACATAATGCAATTAAATAATTGTCTTTCCTAATAGTCAGTAACCAATGGTTTGTACCAGTTATGAAAGGAGAAGTACCACCTGGGTGTGCGGCCTATGGTTTTGTTGTAGAAGGTACACGCATGTTTGTTTTTGGAGGAATGATTGAGTATGGAAAGTACTCGAATGAATTGTATGAATTACAAGCTACTAAATGGGAGTGGCGGAAGATGTCACCAGAAATGCCTGACAATGGTCTTCCACCATGTCCAAGACTAGGTCATAGTTTCACAATGGTGGGTGACCGAATTTTTCTATTTGGAGGTCTTGCAAACGAAAGTGATGATCCCAAAAACAATATACCAAAGTAATTATTATATGAGAAACTTCAGTTCGATTTGTCATTTATAAGCTCTTTTTTATTTTAAAGATATTTGAACGATTTGTATATTTTGGATACTCGTGGTAATTACTCAGTTAATGGAAAGTGGCTTATTCCGAAAACGTATGGCGAGAGTCCACCACCTAGAGAATCGCATACGGGTGTGGCGTTCGCTTGCAAAAACACGGGAAGATTACATCTCTTAATTTATGGCGGTATGAGCGGCTGTCGTCTTGGTGACTTATGGCTCTTGGATGTTGGTAATAATAAAATCAAAAACATCAAATTCATTCCAAACTACTTATTCGTTATCTTATCTTATTAGAATCGATGACATGGACGAAACCGCTGACAAGAGGCAGAGCGCCTTTACCAAGATCACTTCATAGCGCAACAATGGTCGGTAATAAAATGTATGTTTTTGGTGGTTGGGTCCCCCTGGTGGTCAATGATTCAAAAGCAACAACCGAACGGGAATGGAAATGTACAAATACATTGGCGGTTTTGGACCTAGGTTAATTTTTTTTACTTCTTTTCAACATAATGAGTATAACATCTGTTTTCTTTAGATACAATGAATTGGGAAGATATAACTCTAGATACAATAGAAGAACATGTACCTCGAGCTAGAGCAGGTCATTGTGCCGTGGGTATCCAAAGTCGTCTGTATGTTTGGTCGGGTAGAGATGGGTATCGTAAAGCTTGGAACAACCAGGTCAGGGTGAGCTCGAGTTTATACTTCTGTTTGTCCAGTAAAGTTAATCATTGCTATTGGAGGTCGAGAAGGGTTGATAAAAGTTAACTTATATTCTTATCATATTTTTTTACATCGGTATAAGTGTAATAGACAGCTCTGAGTATTTTATAATTCTTTGGTATATCAAAATGTGGCCGCCGGTATGGCAACAGTCCGTGGATCAATTCACATTGCAACCAACTTTCGTATATCACGGTAGCATATCTCTCGAGTCATCAACAATGTTTACAGATTATAACTGGTTCAAAATGTCTTCGTTTTCGACTCGGTAAGTCGCCTGCATTCGAGAAAGAATAATATCACGCACAAATGGAGAGGTTGTAGACGCCAGGCACAAGCACACTCCGGACTGTGGCGCCATCAAAATTTACTATATAAAGGAATAAATAAGTAAACTGTTTGTCATATTCGAACTCAACACATTGATTTCTTTACGGCCAACGGATTTGTACACTTGTCCACAATTAATTTAAGGGTGACTAGAGCATATTTTATTTAGATGAATGTTGTGTTAAATGGAGAAATTTTTGTAATCAAGGAAAATGTAATTAAGACAGAATCAATTCCTTATTTTTAGGTATGCTGTAAGGACCTTTGGTATCTTGAAGTATGTAAGCCGCTGTATGCAGTGAAGGTAGCTCTCGTAAGAGCTTCAACACACTCATTGGAGCTATGTTGGACAGCAACAACATTTGCAGGGGCATACGAGTTACAAATACAAAAAATTGAGCCATTAGTACAACCGAATAAGGTAACATCACCAGCTGTTACGATAATGACCCAATCTATACAGCAAACTGCTAATTGCAGTACAGCAGCTAATGGAAACAGTAAGTTAACCATTTTATCAATTGATCTATTATATAAATTTATATTTCAAAAGGTATAAAACAAGTGCATCTTATTCGAGGTGGAGCTAACCAACAGTATCAACAGCAAATAAACACGATTATAGCTTCACCTCAACAATCGCAACCACAAGCAATACAACACCAACCTCAGGCGCAACAGTCTCCACAATCGCAACAAATGTGTTTGAGACAACAAATTTCAGGACAATCACAATCGCAAATAATATCACAACCACAATCATCTCAGCAACAACAGTCTACGATAACTCCTGTTGTTGCAATTTCACCACAGTGCCCAGTATCAGCAAGTGTTTCTATGACTTCCTCTATAGTAGTTGCATCGCCACCCGTCTCGACAACAGCGAAGATAATTACCCCTCCCAACACCCCAACAAATACACTCCAGAGTATGGTATCGGCTCCAATTACCGGAGCTGTTCAAGGAAGTACACTTCTGCAGAAATTTAGACCTACAACCGTCTTATCAAGACCAGCAAATGGTAACCCAGGAACCAGCCTACGAGTTGTATCCGGAAATCCACCCGTTCGCATTCTCTCAGGTGGTCAAGCAGTTCGTATTGCAACGACCCAGGGTTCGCCAACAACGACTATCTTGAAAACATCTACTGGTCAAACAGTTGGTGCCCCAACATCTATTGCCACAGCTACAACTATTGGTGGAAAACAGTACTTTATACAGAAGCCATTATCACTTGGACAAAATGTCCAGTTCCAGCTTGTAAAGACAAGCACTGGTGTTGCGGTACAAACACTACCAAAGGTAAATGTTTTGAAGAATATGCCTTCGGGAACAGCAACTGTTTCTGTTGGGCAGACTCATGTGCAGACAGTCCAGACGTCACAGACAACAACAATACCCAAATCAACACTGGTCACCGGAAATCTAGTGAAATTAGTTTCACCTGGTGGGAAAATAGTTATGAAGAACCCTATTGTACCAATTGGAAAAGTTGCAACTGGTGTTTCTGGAAAACCAGCTTTCGTAATTACCAACAAACAAGGCCAACAACTACGGCCAAATCAGCAGATTATAATCGTTACTACAGGTTCTGCCATTCGCACTGTTCCAACTGGTGTTGTAACATCTGCAGGTGGAAACGTTGTATCTATTGTTAGTTCACAAGCAAATACTATCACATCAACGGTAGCTGCGGGCACTAGTGCTAGTACTGTCACGCAGTCTGGAGGAATGAAAATGTTGCGAGGTGTAACAAGTGGAACTGGTCGACCTATCACACTTACACTACCAACTAATATGAATCAAGGCAAAACTTCTCAGGGAGGGCAAATTATTCAGCAATTTCCCCAAAAGACAATTACGCTGGGCGGTAAAGCTGTTACCGTTCAAATGGCTAACACAGCAGGTGTTCCAAAAACAGTTACAATAGTGTCTTCCGCTAATGCGGTTTCTGGTGGAGGCACTGTAACTCTTACAACAGGGGCTCAGGGTAAGCTGGTAATGATGCCAAATAAGAAGAATTTCGTTTTTGGTACAGGCACCAATACTTCAACAAGCGGAATGCAGAAATCAACGATTCAAAATATTCAGCAACAAACAAACGTTACACAGAAAATACAACATGAAACCAACGAAACGTCAACTTACACCAGTGATGGGTTTATTGAAGGCGATCCAATGGATGACATAATAGAGCAATTAGATGGAACTTCAGACATTGTTGACTGCAGCTGGGATGATAATGCTGATAGTTCACAAACAGCCCAAAAGATAAGTGGCAGTACGGAAGGCTGTCTACGCAACAGTTTCTATATTGAACAACTTGATGGAGCTTTTGATGATCAAAGTACCGAAGACATTAATGCTAGTTCAATGTGGCAACAAAATAAAAGAACAATATATAAGATTAAAAACATCTTAAGACTTAAGGCGAAGAAAACTCAATCGAAAATAAAACCCAAATATTTTAAATTAGGATTATATGGAGGAGGCGGAACTGGTCCTGTGAATTTAAATGAATCCGAAGTCGAAAGTACAAGTAACGAACAATCTGAGAGACAATTGAACACAGATGAAAATGGACCAGTGCGTAGTTCAATTATTACAGAGCTGGTAGAGAGAATGGTTGAAGGTCTAGATTTCGAACATCCGACAAGTACAACCGGCGTGGACACTGAAGTTATAAATCAAGACAATTTTATTCAATCGTCAATATGCATAGGTAATATATGGAACATTTAGTGAGTACGTTTAATGTATTATTCCCCCTTATTGATAGACGAACCCACTCCAGATACAACTGCGTGTTCGAATCACGCAGATCTTCAAGCAATAAAAGAAAATAATCAACAATGTAATGAAGCTGTAGCAGCTGATATTTTTAGCAATACCGATGATGCCTGTATACAGAGTTCCTTAGGGTCAGAGCAATGTGTAAGTTGTTTAAAGAAGCATTATTCTGCTTTAAACGTAACCGTTATTGCATGAACTGTTGTATATTTCTTTGTACAGCAAAAGCCAACGATTTTTGGCGCCATTCCAACAGCATCAGAAACTGAAGCTGCCAATATTCTGACCACAATTAAAAGCGGTGATATGCTGCAGAAGAGTCCGATCGATCCTCAAACCTCAGATGAAGCAATGTAAGATAACATTTGTTGAGTAATTGCTGATTATACTTTTTATGGTTTATTTCAGACAAATGGACCAGCAAAATAAAATAGCAATAATGACATTGGACTCCTCATGTACCCAACAAACGTCAATGAATGGTAATTATACATAAATTGCTTTGTTACTGTAAAATTACATAAATATTTCCTCAGGCCGCTTGGATGCTCTAGCATCAGCAGCCGTCTTACAAGCTGTAATGCAGGCAAATTCGATGCGGCAAAGGGATAATACATCTAATACATATCCAGTTTTTGATAATGGCACTTTAACGACCTCTAATCGCCAAGAAGCTGGGGTCATGGATATAATGAATTTTGCTACTCAGTCTCAGGTCGAAACCCAGCAAAACCAACAGCAATCGTATAGTGGAGGAAATTCAATGAAAAAAGTATCAGAAGGCGTTCAAACCCTAATGCCACATTCAGTACCGATTTGTGATGTTATGGCTTGTACAAAACCAACTGTTGTTACAACGTCTGGAAATTCCACCAACGCATTTCAATCAAATGCTCGTATAATTGGTTCAAATAATCAAGTTAATCGTAGAGTAACTAAAAATAAGTCTATAAATTCTGCCCAAATTAAAGCGGCTACTGATCATATTGAGGTATATTCTTGTAATTACAATTTAAGATACAGAAGATCATGAGACTTCTATATATTTCATTAGACAATGCGAAGTGATCCTAACTCGAAATGGCATACTGTCGGCATTTTTAAGGGGCTATCCCATACTGTAACAAGCTACATTGATAATAGCCTCTGGAATGACTCCATGTTTGAAGGTTACGACTCGGAAAATGTACCAGATCTTTCTGAATATCCGCGTATAAATCTTGAACCTGGAACAGGATATCGTTTTCGGCTCGCTGCTATAAATACCTGTGGACGCGGTGAATGGGGAGAGGTAAATCGCTGAATATTGTAAACTTTATGATGATACTATTTATTTAACACAGATATCAAGCTTCAAAACATGCTTGCCGGGATTCCCTGGCGCTCCTTCTGCAATTAAGATCTCTAAATCACCAGAAGGCGCACATCTTACATGGGAACCACCTCCATCGCAAAATACAGGTGAAATAATTGAGTACTCTGTTTACTTAGCTGTAAAGTCTACACCGAAAGATAAAATACCGCCACCACAGCTGGTGTTTGTTCGAGTATACGTTGGTGCCACGAATCAATGTACAGTAGCTAATAATTCACTAGCTACCGCACATGTTGATTGTTCTAATAAACCGGCTATTATTTTCCGTATTGCTGCAAGGAATGAAAAAGGTTATGGTCCAGCTACGCAAGTTAGGTGGTTACAAGGTAAGAATGCAACCTAAAAATATACATCAACACATTTCTCAAAATGTATGTTATAATGTTTGCAGATCCAGTTTCGTCAAAGCCGACTACATCAACGCCAATGTCTCCAGTCTTAAAGCGCAATCAAGAAAAAGTCTTAGGATCGCCAATACCTAACAAACGTCCAAGGGCATCGACAAGCGTAAAGATTATGCCAAATTCACCAAATGCCGACTAATTGATAAGAAAAGTAGTTGTTCATATGTTAGAATACAATCGATGTACACATAAACATCAAAGCAAGCGTGTTAAGTTTTTAGAATATAAGTTTTATAATATGAATTGTAACAATTTTGTTACACACGTTAATGATGGATAAATATTCACATAATCTTAATTTTTTATTGTAAGACATTTATTGATACGATTGACCTTTGGAACTCCAATATTATATTAAAATGAAACTAAAATGTGTTTGTATATAAGTCAAATTCGCGAACACTTTCTTTCATCCTTGTATTGATTATTAATTATATTAAAAGATTTAAACATCGATCGTGTTTACTAATCTTTTCGAAACACCAAGTAAAATAAACTCAATTTTTAAGCTCAAAATAAAATGCATTTTGAATTATGGTTCTGATTAAATATGGGATTTAGTAGCATTTATTTTGTGTCATGTATTCAAGTGGTAGTAGTTCGAGTTCAAGTTAAGGGGAACGTGACCATATTTGCTCTGTAAAACCTTGTTTTCCCCCAGAACAAGCTTTTGTTTGAAAAAAAAAACCCAACCTCAACTTTACATTTGACCTGTTCAACTTATCCAATAAACTTTTTTTTCGATATTTTGACCCAATAAAATATATATAGAGAAAAGCAAAGGATTGCATTCAAGGCCATTGCTGTCAATCACTATGGCTAACTTGATGTGTTTGCAAAAGCTTTTACAAAAAAGAGCTTAACACATTTGTTTAATACGAGTAAAAGAATAACCCTGGACCGTTGAAAAACTTCTATTGAGTGATTGATTTAGTATGTGTTTTTCTTAAAATATAATCAAATCATATGCTTTCTGAAATAAATGCATACATATATACGGTTCATTTTCAAAGCATATCAAGAGCATAGCAGTCATACTATAATCTGGGGTGACATCATCAAATCGTACTAGTGTATCGGCGTCAACTATAAGCTTTCGGTTGTAATTAGTGCTCAGGTTAATAGAGCTGCCCATAGTTTTCAAATAAACTACCGATATTATTATTAAATACATTAGTTAAAACCAACAGAAGAATCAGAAAACAAATACTTATTTCTTATTGTGCAATTTTTTGAAAAGCTAAAAGGGAAATTTGCATAGATACCAAGAGAGCAGAAAATAGACAGAGAAAGAAAGTCCGAAAGAGAAAGTATGTAATTCATTTTAACATTGAGAGTGAGAGCTAAACTTAAACACTTGTATTAACGAAAAAGCCCTCGCACAGTGTAAGAGTCGTCGTCGTGGTCATGGTTTGTGGACGAAGCTATCCTCGTTATTGAAACCTAGTGAGTCAGTCCGTCGGTTCAGACAAAATAAACTGACAGACGAAAAGACAGACGGTCGGACGGTCGGACGGTCGCGGAGTGTTGTGTTTTGTTATATTAATGCTGCTTTGAGTGACCGAACGTACCGAGAAAAGAAGTGAGAAAAAAGTTGGGCCAAACGTGCGGAGTGAAGGCGAACTCTGTTTTGTTTTATGTTTGTTGGTCGTGGAAGTGCTTGTTTTTTCAATAATTTACAATTGTGCTGATTATAAAAAAAAATTTATATATATGTATACATGCAAATACATTTATACATATATGTAAATATTTAATAATCAAATCTAGAAGGAAAAAAGATACAAAATCTGAGACTACCAAACATATATTTCATATTAAAAGAAAAGAAAAGAAAAATAAAACCAAAGCAGTTGCATTAGTTCCAATGAATTTCAGTGGGTCCTAACGGTGGTGCGGTTAGTGACAAAGTTTGAACTCGTTTATCTGCTGTGCGGTTTTCTGGGTATATACTCCGTTTGACTTCGATATAGATAATATAATTAAATCACTGTTATATGTATTTTCATGGCATCTACCATTAGCTTTTAGTATCTTCTTGTTGAGTCCCGAATTTACGTACAAACTCCACCATAACTACCACCGAAAATAAAACCTTATAAAATTATATTCTAATCTTGGTAAAGCATAGCTGGCAAATAATATTCCATCCAAATAGTTTGATCAAACAAATACCTAAGTTATTTTTTTTTTACATCTGATATATACAATTAGAGCAGCGAACTTCGTGCTACTCTTAGTACCATGTCGGATGTCGGAAGTGGCGACGAAGGAGTATCTGGTCCAAGTAAGTTAAATTATATTGAACAAGTGTTACGTATGTACGTATGTAATAAAGGTGTAACTTTCGTTACAAGCCCGAAACAAGCGCGTATTAATTCCAAGAAATTCAATTAAGTATAAAGTTTAGCAAATAATGTAGGTACCTATATTATTAGAAAAAAAATGGATGCCAATGCACAAGATCATTTTTTGAAAAATCTTTCGTAGGAAAAAAAAAGTACTCTGGGATAATTTTACAAAGTACTTCTAAATTTTGACCTTGCCTGTCAGAAACGTATCTACATATGTATACACACATGCATTATTATAAAAGCTTATACAAGTTTCTTTGTCACTCTCCTTAAAAAGTTTAGATGCTTACCCTGTCAGTATATTATATGTGTGTATGTACACCAAAATATGTATAACGGACAAACGCATAGAAGGAATTATATGCATGCACATAGGAACATATACTGTGCTTGAAAGGATTCATTACATGCACCTCTTGCAGGTATACATCAACTGACTGTTACTAGGTCAATTTCTAGCTATCTTACTAGGTATAGCAAATATTTACAAGAACCTACATACTGTATAACTGCATCGATATTTTTCATAAAGTTCTATTGAATGTGTTCATATGTACATACATAGACTATTTCTTTATTATTAAACTATCATCCAATTATCACTGGCAGGAAAAAGAGCTTTGTTCACAGAAGATACAGGAAAGCAGACAGCATATAGATATTCAGTTAAGGAAAGAGACGGACAAAAGTACATGTATGTACTTTTAAGTAAGCCAAGGTCGATACATTCGTATCTTCATAAATATCCGCACATGAATGCATATCGGTAGTCTATTTTATCAGATTAATATCTAAATATCAGGGGACGATACCAAATGTGTGAAAGTAGCTTAGTTCACTTAAGAAAATGCCAAACCAACTGTTGACAAATCAATAAAAGTCACATTGACGTAATCGAGCATTTGAACATAATGAGTTCCGAAAGCTTTATAAAAGCATTCGTGTTCGGGCAAAGAGATATTAGGTATATACATGTCGATCAACAAACAATTGGATGGCATACGTAGTGTTAATTTGCTGATATCACTAGAGATGTTCATCATTTATTTAGAAAATGGGTGGTTGTTTGGGCTGATTTCTTGTATTTTATTTGCATTGCATTTTTTGGCTCCTTCTCATATTGACCCTGGCTTTGAAGTTCGCAGCTTTTATTGTGTATTAGGGCATTTATGTATACAAGTGTTCCATTGGCTTTCCAGAAGCTTAACTTAAGTAATGTAATTTAATATTTTTTGGCTTCAATTTTGAAATAATTACAATTCAGTAAATTATGTAGATTTACTATCTCGTATTACTTCTTTTCTGTGCAATATTTATATTGTATAAATGTGAATTCATAAACATTTATGAAAAGCTTTCCAACCTTGATCAGCTGTTGAATGATGATACATCGGTTTTGCATTATTGAGTTGAGAGTTCTAATAGAAAACTTACCAGTAGTAACTATTATTGTCCCCAGTTTGTACTATTTACAAAGGCATATTATGTCCATATACAGTACAATATATCACTACAACTGATATATGTATATTAATTTAACTTCCTGCTAAAATAATGGTGACGCAGAAGTCCTAACACATTGGCACGTGTGTGTATATACTTTTCTGGTCTCCCAAACCATATGTGAATTATATGAATAATCAAATGTTTTATGTTTCAAAATATGTTCATACATTTTGTTCTGTAAATAACTTTTTTTTGTTTCAATCAAGTGATAACTAGGTACACAGAAACCAATGGAAACTACGTATTTAGTATTATGTTCAATAAATATCTACATCCTGTCACAAAGAATGAATTAGAAAAATCAATATAAATTTTGCATACAAACATGTTTAGTTGAATATAAGCATATGTATCTTTCTCTTTGAAATTTTTTAGAATACAATGTAGTGGGCATGGATGGAAGCGGGGGAGAGTTTGATTCTGGTAAAGGTATGGCCACTCTGATACCAAGAACACTAACTAACATAAGATAGTTTTTCTTTTCGATTTTTTTTTCTTAAATATCTAATTACATGGTGAAGCCCAACAAGGTCAACAGATTGAGCAGGAATTGGCAACAAAAATGTTGCAAATTCAATCGAAAAGGTTTTACTTGGATGTTAAGCAAAATAGAAGAGGACGTTTCATTAAAGTAGCTGAGGTGAATAGAAATATTATTTGGCATTTTACTTTCTCCGAAAAATGTCATGTATATGAACTTAAATATTACATGTCATTGCCTTAGATTGGAGCGGATGGTAGACGTAGTCAAGTGTACTTAGCTCTGTCGACTGCAGCAGAGTTTAGGGATCACCTATCAACATTCAGTGACTATTATGCATCATTAGGTGAATGGACGCAGTTTAACTTTTTGTTTAAAAAAAGCCTCATTTATAAATATTCCATTGATAGGACCACCAAATCCTGATAACGTACCTGAAGATGGAAAACTTAAATCAGAAATGATGATTAAAGATAATCGAAGGTATTATTTAGATTTAAAGGAAAATGCAAGAGGCCGTTTTCTGCGGGTATGATTAGGACTAACGCAAAAAAAAAACATTATTTTGATAGACGACATGTTCCAGGTTTCGCAGACTATTACAAGGGGAGGGCCTAGATCTCAGATCGCTATTCCTGCCCAAGGAATGATTGAGTTTAGAGATGCTCTAACTGATTTGTTAGAAGAATTTGGAACAAGTGATGGAGGGTAAGTTTATTTTATTTAAAATTTGCATCTATGTTATTTTATTATTACTTATATACCTATATTATCATAATTTGATATTAACTATGTATGGCATTTTATTGAAGATTCAAGGGCGAGTTACCTGAAGAACGTCATATGAAAGTCGACAATAAAAATTTTTACTTTGATATTGGACAAAATAATCGGGGTATTTACATGCGAATAAGCGAGGTAAGTTACGTTTGAACCAGATTTCGTATCGATCTATAACAAATAATAATTCAACAATCAAAACTTGATTATAACGCTTTTGATTTTGCTGTGAATTAAATTAAGGGATGGAAAATAAGGTTGAATGTATGAAGGTTTGCGTTGAGTTTCATATAAAGTTTTCATTGATCTAGATTTTCTTTTTTAAGCTTACTTTCATTATTTTATATTAAATTGATCAACGTCTTTTTCTGTTGTCGCTTTGTTATTCTTTAATTTTAGGTCAAAAGTAATTTTCGCACAGCAATTACAGTTCCAGAAAAATGCTGGACTCGCTTTCGTGATATATTAACTGATTATTGCGAAAAAATGAAAAAATCGTCCGACTCATCAATCACTGCCGAAAACAACATTCAGACTCCTTCTAACAGTTTAAAATGAAAACCATAAGAGTTATATATGAGAACTATTAACATTTTCAATTAAATGTGGTAAAATAACGCTACCAAACATAACGAACAACCAAAACATAAAACAAAAAAAAAAATAATGAAAAGGTACATACATATATAAAATTCAATATATTTGGGTTAGAATTATATCGTTAGACTTTAAAAAAAATAATAAGAATTATTCCTTTAATGTGAGGACAAAGAAAATAAAAGAAAGAAGTATTGATGAATAATTGTAAATATGTAGACATACCAAATGCGTGCATAAAAATAAAATCTTAAAATCTTAAACAAATGTAATTGTATGAAGATTTTATAAGATACGCAAGTTACCATAAATGTATGCATTGCTGTTACTGTTGGTCATTACAAGTCTTTTGCCTAGTTTCCTACATGTTTTCGAATATTTGTTACAGGTTTACATAGATGTTAGATAAATATTGTTCAATGATACAGATATAGTATTCAAACCTTCAATTGCCTCAAGCTTATTCCCGAAGTGATGAGATCCAACTTAATTCAAGGCTTAATGCTTGCCATAAACACTTATGTAAGCAAGGGAATATACAACTAAAGTACATAAGATTTGTTCAAATTATGATACATACTAAATCGGTGTAAAAGCAACTTATTTTAAAAAAAATTGAAAAAGTACATATTTATTAGATGAAATTTACAAAAATATGTATGTATATGTTTATGTGTGAATACTTTTCGCATATGTATCTATATATATATAAAATACATATATATGTATGTATATAAATATATACATATATAAGTATATAATGAGAAGTATATTTATACAAAAACAAAAATATGTAGAATATTAAAAAAAAGAATAATTTAATAAAATAGTTAGTTAATATAAACTACCTGTTGAATCTATTTTACCCTTACATACAGCATAGTCCACGTGAGAAACATTAATTTTGAATTGGATTATTCAACCCAACACTAAAAAAAAGAAAAGGAAAAAAGAAACAAATAATAAATCTACACATGATGTATATATGCATATGCACATAAAGATATGTATATATACATGTGCAATTGGTAAAATGTACTTTAGTGCTTCAAATGTGATTCGCAGTCGGCAATATTATTTCATTGTCAGAGAAGAGCTAGAAATATGTATATGTATGTTGTTTATTTTCTCTACTTTCAAAACGAAAAATATATCTTTTCTTTTCAGTTTTTCTAATTTAATTTAGCCGACTGCGATTTGTTGAATTATTGATACAACTTTTAAAAGCAAAACGTATAATTTCTTAGCGTAAAGTAAAATTTAGGTTCAAGCTACTTGTTAACCAAGTTCTTTGAATAAAAAATATACAATAGAATTTTCATTAAATGTTCGAATTAGACAATTTGGGAGCCAAACTCTGCTGTGTCTCGTGCTCTGCGGGTTATATGATATTAAATTTGTTTGCATTCATATTTATACATCAAATTGATATATTTTTTTTATACAATCAACTTTAATCAACGTATTTATTTATGTACACACAAGATGATATCCCTGTTATGTTCTTGCTTCAACCAGTAAGAAAAAAATCAGCTAGCGCATCAGTAGCGTTCTGTTATGGCTTAGTTTATTTCCCCAGTATTGGGGGCCAAAGTACTTGTAGTGGGTTTAGGTTTTTTTACTTAAATGATTGACGTGGGCGGTGTTTGCTAAATTAAAAAAAAAAAAATACGAAAAACTAAAATCATCCCAAAAGTTGACATAAATAAATGTGATATTTTCTTGTTATTAGAAAAAGTGACACTATATATAAAAGGTTATATTTTCATTGAAACAAAATACTTAGAAAAAAATGGAGAAATTTAAGGTTTGTATTTTAATTTTCCTTTTTTGTAATAAAAAATAAAATATTTTCCTTTTTTGTAATAAAATAGAATAGACATAGTTCTTGATTTACTATTCGTTATTTATTTATAATATTGTTTTTATGATAAAATAGTTTAGGCAAATGGTTTTCCAAAAGAAACAAAAAACAACCATGTTTAGGAAACTGAAAACGATGAAAATATACATCTGCTTTAAGTTATTAAGAAAATAATACTAAATAGAAAAACAAAAAATATGTAGTAATGAGTAAAACATCATATAGACATGCGTGTATGTTTACATGTGTATTTATTTTATTGATGTATTTTTCTATGTAGGTAGACAAAATTCATGGATTATGTTTATATATATATATATAAGTATATATATATTTACGGAATATGAAAAATATCTACATTTCCTTACACCAATAGCAAATAAAAATATTTTCTTTTTCTTAAATGTAAAATAGCAAGATTAGCAAAGTTAAAACTGATAGCAATTTGAAAAAAACACAATGTCTGTACCTTCTATAAAAAATCTATAAAAAAAATAAACGTACTAATAAGAAACTAAACAAAAAATGTGAATACACGCTAGAACAAAAACAAAACATAAATTAACACTCTTTCCACATATGTGATGTAGCGCAAAGCGTTTCAATCATTTTATTTATGTGTATATTTGATTCCGAAAAATATTCACTATACAACCTTCAATATCATTGTTTATTTTGACTGTAACGATACAAGGAATATCGCAGAAAATATAAATTTATCATTTGTTTTTTGTTTTCCGTGCAGTAAATTTCGCCAGATTGATATTTTCAAATATTTCAATTTCAAATTATGTTTATAATATATTATATTTCAATTAAAGCTTATACGAGCAAAATGAATTTTAAGAATAACTAATATAGAGTTATCTTATGCAATGAATAACTCTCATTAGAGTCATAATTTCAAACGATATGTTGATAGTGTTATTTTATTTTTGTTTTTATTAAATTTTACTATAGAAATCATCTTTATGATTATTTTTGTTTTCACTTAAAACTATATATAAAAAAATGAAAACTCTTAATGGTGATCAAAAGGATTTAGTGCAAAGCATTACGTCTTAAAAATATAAGTATATATTCTTTCATATTTATAATTAAAAACAAATATATAAAATTAAGTGTATATTATCTAAGTGTACTTGGTGATACTTAATCATATATATGAATACCTACATATATATAAATGTATTTATATGTATATTATACTATATAAATATATCTATACGGGTAAAAGAAAAAAAAAACACATATGACAAATGTCCAGCTAAAAGTCAACGTAAAACTTCACCTCGTACACTTATTTTACTACTCTTAAAAAAAGTGAAGAAAATAAAAAAAATAATAAAAAAAACACAAGCACATAATTAGAAAAAAAATTATTAATAAAGGCATGAATGAATTAAAATGTATTTTGTTTCAGAAGTGTCATATACTTAATGTCAAATGCTATGAAAGATTTCAATTTGAAAACGAAATAAAAGAAAATTTGATTACAGCATACTATAACAGAAAATAGAACTCCGAAATTAACTAAAATTAATATTCGGTGGATCCATCATAAAAAAATAAGTAGAAATATTGTAATTCATTTATTTTTCTAAATTCATATTAAATTAATTTATTTCACGATTATACATAAGAAAATTCCATTTTATCATTATATTTATTCTTATCCAACATAACTGTCAAAACTATTTTGATGGTTTTACCAACGTATTTAAGTTTTCAGTACGAATTATATATTATGTGAAAAAAACATGTATTTATTTTCACTAGACCGTTTACTAAAATAAATTCAAACACATAAATATATACATATATGTATTATAAACTATATAGTAAGTTTGTATATACATATATATATATATTTATATGAAAAAAATATATATATATGAAAAAGATAGATGTGAAGTTAAATAAATATGAAAAGAAAATAAAATAAATGAGTCGTATCAGAAAAAAGGTTAATTAAAAAACCAAATTCAAAGAAAACGAAATAATAAAACAGTGGTAAATATAAGTGTGTTATGAGTTATTATTTCGAGTTGGTTTCTCAGTTCCAATTTGAACAACCCCTCTTCATTCTTTATGGTTTGTGAGAACATTACCGTCGATTGATCAAAATGACTTGTTGAAAGAATTGCAGTAGTCTAGGTTAGGTAAGGTTAGGTAATGCGGTTTCCATCTAAAGTTATCGATTCACTTAGACCCAGGAATCCATTGTGTAGCCACTGAGTCGGTTACCATCCGTTACTCCTGGAACCATTTCGATTTTTGGATGAATGCCCAGATGGATTTGACATCGGTTTCAGATATCCGGTGAGACAGTGTTCGGATTCAAGAAAATAAAACACATTTACTTAATACTTTAATCAACATACATTTATTTTTATATTTTTTTTAATTTAAATGTTTAATTTGGTTATTTCGTCGTCATGGAAGTAATTGTTATACAATCAACTAACATTTCTCAGTACATGCAAAATCCATTCTCTTTACGAATGGTTATGCTTTTTTTATTAATGTTGTAATGGTAATATGTGTCCCTTACTGTTATATATTAATATACACTTACTCTACACATACATATATTGACGTTGAGATTTTATGAACTATAATTTTGAATTTTTTAAACATATTTAATTCTGCGAAACTATTTATTTCCATTGTTTATTCAAACAAACCTAGTTCAATATGGAAATTTTTTTATCTACACCTTATAAAATTGATAAATTAATATAGACTTAATATTTAAGATTACTCAAACAGAAAAATATATATTTATATATATTTAAGAATAAATACATTTATTTAATTTCTACTGCATTGAAAATCGATATAATCTATTGGGCCATGAAATTAGCTCCAATACATGCTCTCAAAATGAAGGACTTATTATAATGTTTGGATTGCAGTCCATATTTTATAGGTTTTATAACCATTGTACAACACGATTTCCGAAGTAGTTAAAATAAATAAGGACTTTTTTATTGACTAAGTATTGTACAGACAATTTCCCTTTAATTATAAATTAATTATTTTTATTATCTTAATAAAAAATTGACTCATTCTAAACTAATATTACGTTCGTTTAATAGACTACGATTGACGTCGACGTTGCGAAATATGAATGTACAGCCATTGCAATATTTTGGTAGTTAGAACCTGATAGCCCCCTGTTAAGATTTATTTGAAATATTTGTTATCGTTGTTGACATGCCGAATTGATGTTGATGTTGGGCTCATAATTAATAAATCCTTGCACACAAATATTATTCTTGTATTTCAATAATATGAAATGTTTTCTTTTTTCACCTAAACACGAGACCTGTTTTTTCTTTTTTTCACTTTCATTAGAATGCTTTGATTATTGATATGTTTCATAGGGTAGATATGATATGATCTAACACGGATATTTTAAGTTTCAAGAATCACTTGATGGTGTGACGGAAGGTTTTTCTATTCCGTCACTGAACGCAGACGGTGGACTTAGATTTTTTTCTGTTATAATCTGTTGAAAACCGTCAATGTTTGGAGTCTTATAAGAAGGATTCCCAAAGTTGTTACTCGAAAGGTTTGATATGCTGGCACAATAAGACTTATTCGATTTGGGATTTATGGTTGCACCCAACATTAATGTTTCTGCATTGCTGATCGTTTCTAGAGCTCTGTAATCATAGAATTTTGATGACTTAGTACCATCATTATCACCAGAAACACCAAGCAAATGAAGGGGTTCTATATTTTGATGATAACGACTGCCGCCCACAGCTGCTGATGTTGATAGAAGTTTCCCCTTACGACGGGGCGTAATAGTAAGAAAATCACCATAACTTTTATTTTGATATGATGATGAAATAGTGGTTGTCGCTAAGTGACCATTTGCTGGTGATTTTTTTATACAAATTGGTCCAATTTGTTGACCTTCAGGATGCAAATTTTGATATGCAGTGTTTTTTAAAATTTCAGCATATGACCCCGATTGGACAATACGCGGGGAACATAAGTCAGATCGTTCATTTTGATTACTTTTGGTGATTGGTATGCCGGGCAGATTTGTGTTGATTGATGAAAGATCTGACTGTTGTTGGAGCTGAAGTTGGGAGCTAACATTTCGCTGCTGTTGGTGGGTAGTCGAAACTGAAGATTGAGGTTGCTGTTTTGGTGGTGGGTCAAAGAGTCTATAGTCGATGGACATGTCCACGCTGTCGCTAAATAGTTTATGAATATATTAACATTTTTAGTATGAATCGATATCAGTAAATATTTTTTTACAGATATTAAGTTATTTATACATATAATATAAGATAAATAATTGTATGCAGGACATGCAAAAAGTTATTGCATGCATTTAAAGCGTGACGAAAGTGATGTGGCACATGTAATTTATTGTGAACTTTAAGTTCTGCATGTATCGCTAAAATAAAAGGAATAACACTTAGAAATGTGCAAGGAAATTAAAAAAAATACACTTAACTTATATAATCATGGGTTTGAAACAAATTGAAGAATATCATGCATACTTTTTTTCATTTCATCAAAGCATAACAACTAACACAAGTGCATCGCGTTTACTATGCCTTGCCTAGAATATGAGCATGTTCTCGTTTGTATGTCACTGGTTTTTGATTTGATTACTCTTGGGGCGACAAGGATTAATGCTGGTAGGGTTGGATGGGTTTTAATGGTGCTTAAAGAAGAATTTGCAGCATCTAATAACTCGTTGGTTGGCTCAGAAGTTCGTATGGTCTCTTTCATGGATCTGTTCTCTCGTGAAGTTAATGGTTTTTCTAGTAATTCAGGAAAATGTAATATTTGGACAAAGAAAGGATGTTGTATGGGGTTGTGGATAGGGAAATAAAAAAAATATTTTTATACATGACGAATAATAGTCACTTCTAAGGCCTTGCATAAATTTGAATATATAATAAGTTCTCATTTTTGTATAGTAAAGGAACAGGTACTAACTTACTATGAAGCGGAATCCTGTTGAAAACAGACAAACGTTCTTTATTCCCGTCATTTCGATGGATCGGACTTTGTCTATGTGCTATAATTGTAGAAAATTAAATGATATGTATATAAAAAAAGGAAAAGTCAAATAAACGTACATGCACAGGTTCCTGGACCAGTGTCTTCCAAATGGTTAGTCGATTCCGTGCGGCTGTTATTAGCTCCCCTTTCTCCGGATATATCGCTATCAGAATTCAAGGAATCATATTCTTCTGATTCTGATTTAATTGCGTTTGAGACACGTGCTTGACGCTTGTCAGTCCCCACAGACGCAATTATGGTTGATCCAAGAGGTGTCATAGAAACACCTCCGGTCGTATTAGCAACAATTTGGGTGCATATATTACCAGTGCCCATAGCACTTGATGATCGTTTAATTTTGGAACTAGTCAATGTGTCTCCTGCACGGGAGTCATATATTATAGTTTTTCGATTAATATTCCCGGACTGATTTTCATGGTCTGGTAAGTGAAAGGTAGCATAGGGGTAAATATCCTCTGAATATTCAGGAATACGCTCCAAGCCTGAAAAAGATTCTTTTGGGGATTTTTGAAGTGCTTTTAGTACTAGCACATATAATGCTCACGATGTTGATTCCGCATGTCTTTTCCCTCAGATATTGGAGGTCGCATTGATTCTAGATTTTGACCCAGCAACTGCCTTGGATCTGTTCAATAAAAACAAACAATTTTCAAATTACATTCGAGTCTACAGTTTATATGATTTTGCTTACAATGCTTAAAGCATATACAGGCTCCAACAAACACCAATATTGTTCCAAAAATAGATGTTATAACAACCGCAATAAAATGTACACTGCGAAATAAATTAGTAACTTCTGGCATATCAATTTCATCTTTACTGGTAGATGACAAGCCTGTTAGTTGTAGAGTGTGAAAAAAGTATTCTTGTATAGTTGATCCAGCATGGTTATGAGCAGTTACACGAAGATTGTATGCTGTTCCAGGCTCTAGGTCACCAATAGTATATCGAGCTTGAGATACAATATTACTAGACACAACAATCCAATCATTTGGTGCTCCATGCCTTTTAAATTCGATTGTAAAATAGAGGATAGGACAACCTTCGTCTTGCCATGAAGATAACTCAAGCATAGAGGATGTTATATTTGGTCGAATAAAATGCCGCTTACGAGGTGGAATGGGCTTATTACCTAGCATGTTTATAATGTCAAGTATACTGTTAAATAATAATCAAAAAATGGATTTTCACCTTTAGTCCTTGCAGTTTCAATTACACTGGTAGTCCCGGTTCCAATTTTATTGAAAGTGCTGATGGTAAACTGGTACTGGGTTCCACACTGCAAGTTTTCCAATAAATATGAGTTGACACGACGATCCAGTTGAAATTCTTCCCATTCTCCAAACTCCTTGCGAAAAGTGAGAACAAATCCTTTCAAAGGTGTACCACCCGTATCATCGACTCGCCATTGAATGGAGACTGAGTTTGTTGTGGTTCCAATAATGGATAAAACTGGTGCTATCGGTGGTACTATTCCAGAAATTATATTAATATAGTCACTACGCATGTATGTATATTGATGATATACCTTGGACAAATAATTGGTAGACAATATGATCCGATCCCAGAGCATTACGTACCCCACATGAATAATTACCTTCATGCATTCGTTGAATATTTCTAAGTGTTAGCGTATTATCATTACTAACTTCTAGGCGGAATTGTTTTTTAGACCTAGCGTTTAAAATCTTCCATTCGGCATTTGGTTTCGGGATGCCTACGAAGAGGCATGCTAACTTCATGTCAACTTTCCAACTTACGCTTAGAGTTTGTCCAAATGAAATTATTGCCGCTGGTATGGAGGAACTTGGTGTTAATTTAATGACGGGAGTACTTGGGCCCTGACCTATACGCGTTGAAGCTGTAACCCAGGACTCATAGGTTTCTTTTATTGTTAAGTCTTTTGCTTCGAAGTGCCGATTGTGTGCTGGAAGGACCTCTTTGAGAATTTTCATCTCTTGGCCTTTGTCTAGGATTCTTATGTAAACATTATATTTTGTAACAATACCATTTGGTCGACGTGGTGGCAGCCAACTAATTATTACCGACGATTCACTGCTGACCACCGATTTTACACGTTCTGGTGCATCAGGGACTGCCTCCTCTGTTGTACAAGAAATCATTTGACTGACAACACCTTCGCCGGCTTTTGTGAACGCTAATAGTTGTACACTATAATTGGTAAAGGGCTGAAGTCCATGAAGGACAGTATTCAAAGAAGATGTGATTTTTGTTTCTCTGCTCCCATATTCACTATCTTCGTTACATGGCTCATATAGAATCTTATAACCTTGGATTATGCCATGAGCATGCTTTTTTGGAGGAGGCTGCCATGAAATTTGTATATTTTGTGCAGTTAAAGCTATACAAGTAACACCCTGAGGTGATGCAGACGGAACGTCCTCTAGTGTACGACTCAAAACTGGTTCACTTGCGGGACCATCACCCTTAATATTGAAACCAGAGACAGTAATTCCATATTGTGTATATTTTTCTAATCCGATTAGTCGAAAGTCATGCAACCCCTCTCCAGCTAAAATGCCCACTTTTGTGTAATTATAACTGGTCTCGTCGTGCTTGTGGTATCCAATTGTATAACCAAGAAGTTCTCCATTCCAACTCTCACGATCAGGAGGGCGCCAAGTAATAAGCAACTGCTGAGGACCAAGTGGCTCTACAGCCACCGCCTGTGGCCTACCACTTGGAACCTCCGCTTCAGTCTGTGCTAAGAGGGTGTCACTTGGGGCACTGGTTCCCAGGTGATTTTCTGCATACAATCGAAAGTGGTAGGCCTGCGAGGGCTTCAATGAAGTTATTTGCGCAGTTGTCTTATCGCCGGGTAAGAGCTTTTGATTGTTATGTTCGTGCCACACCTCTAAATAAATATTAAAAAATGATTATTGAAAATGTGAATGGAAATGTGACAAGGCCGCACCTTGTGCCTTTTTGTACTGTAAGATATAGTTTGAAATAGGCTGTGATTCTCTGTATCCGCTTGTTTGATCTTGCTCATTTGGGGCCCATGCTAAGGTTACTGTTCGACTTCCAAGTTCTACTACATGCAAATTAATAGGGAAATTTGGAGGCTCTTGCACTTGAAGATTTAGAACTGCTCTATCATGACCATACGCATTACTAGCAACACAAGTATATTCCCCTCGATCGGATAAAATCGCTTGTAATACAGTCAGTTCCAGTACTACACCACGGCTGATAGGAGAGTCTTTCATGTGATACCGAATATCGTAAGCTGGGTCTATCCGATTGCCTTTAGATCGCCAATACATATCAAGAGGTTGATCACCCTCAGCTTCACATCGTAAGGTCACTCTATCACCACGCCGGACTGTTAGTTGTTTGTTTCGTATTGTAACATGCGGACCAACTACAGGATGATATCTCATAATGAAAGGTGATGAAATCATGAAATTGTTATTCTCACCATGTACAGTCAGTTTTATTAGTGTACTTAATCCTGCCCCTATTCCATTGCTAGCCTGACATAAATAATTTCCTTCATGTTCTCTCCCTACCTTAGGAATAATAAGTGTTCCATTTCTGTGACTTTCGATCATTGAATTCCCTCCCGTGTAACCAAGCTCTCGATATTCCCCAGATTGTTCGCCTATAGTATAAAAAATAGAATTCCTCCAAAATGTAAAGGCAAACGGAAAATATTACCCATGGATTGTTTCCACAAAACTATTGGGACTGGAAATCCATCTGCACTACAAGTTATTACGACTGGATTGCCAAGTACTGCATTCTGATCAGTGGGCTTCAAAACCCATTTTGGTGGCACTATTGACATTTCAAAAATACATTTTGTAAGTATTTGTTTTCAACAAACAATTCAGCTACACATGCATTCCGAATGGGCATGCACCAAGCAAGTAAAAAAATAAAAACAAAATACGCGGGAGCTAATCTAAGTTTTTTTTTTTTGGAAAATACAAGCTTTCAAAATTAAAATAAATTGTAAGACATCTTGGGCTCTTCTCAATACCTATTCTAAAGGTTCATTGAGGAAAGATGGAGAAACTTACGAAATATACATACAAATATACGTTTTCTGTTGTAGCTGTAGTGAAACTATCGTAGTAATAAACTTGAATTATTTTTGACATAAAGTGTATTTTTTCCATCTGGTAAAAATATTTCGTGAACATATATATTATCTGTCAGTGCTTATGAGTATGTATGTAAAATAATTTTAAATAAAAACATAAGTATATTCATGTATATTCACACACATAACACACACATAAATATTATATTAAGGCTTTTGCTTAATTTACTATTATATGATAATGCTTCATCTTTGTGCATAGTCGGGTGCATGAAAGTGCTTTTAATGTAAAAAAAACGTTTGTGCTGAAAGACAGTGCGAACTATATTGAACCATTCCCTTTTAACTTGCGTATCAATGTTTCTTTACGGTACCGGCTACTGAAAGGACTGCTGTGTATTCAACAGAACCAGCATGATTAGTTATTCGGCAAGTATAGTTTCCATTGTGTCTAGAGCTAACATTATGTATAGAAATTATACTTGAGAAGTGTGCATATTCGTTTATATTCAATGACGGATCCGGTGATTTGCCATCACTTCCAGTGGCACCATCCTTAGTTATCAGTATAGGGATATCATCCTTCAGCCATGTTATGTTAAAAGGCTGATCGCCTTGACTACTCGAACACATAAGTTGTGTACGCATTCCCTCTGTGATTTCATCCTCGAAGTTAAAGGGCGATATGCGAGGAGGAACTAAAGATTTTATAAGAATTAATACTTAGTTTTAATTGTTCTAAGCATTTTGGATTCATAATAATAAATATGCTTATTTTTGAAAAGAATTATGAAATCCAAGTAATAGAAGATGATGAAGAGAAAAGAATTTGAAATAAATTAAAGTGATTTTTTTGACTAAAATAACCATGCAACTAATACAGCATACACATACAAAAAATATATGAATGATGTTGGCATTAAAAGTGAAGTCAAGTAATGGTAAGGACTAAACTAGTTTAAAAAATACATTTCCATTGAACGAATATTTGTCCAAACAATGAATAACAGAATAAGATGACTCTAATTTCATCCTGAAAGTGTAAAATCTTCCTTCTTATACTGTTATTTTTCGTTATGACACGTAATAAAATATTGTTCAATACCATTCACTCTAAGCTGTGCCGAGTGCGTTACAGTTGCCGCGTCATTTTGTACTCGGCAAGTATATGTACCACTTTGAGCTTTTGTGACACTTGTAATACTTAAAGCACTAGTAAAATCGTCATTTTGACGAATTGTTACTATTCCTCCAGGACTATTTATAACACTATCAATCGAATCAAAAGATCTTTCATCAGCGCTGTTTCCTATATACCTTCCGCCGCTTTGAATTGATATTTGATTTCCGATTTTCCCATATTCTGCATATCCTGTGCTTGAGCTACCACTACCATCATGAAGAAGTTGTATGCCATCTTTTAACCAGGTAAATGTCAGAGGCAAATCTCCAGTTCCAATTACGCACTGAATGCTAGTACGATCGCCTACATTTAAGTCACGTGCGAACGAAAATGGGGTAATTTTGGGAGGAACTACATATACATATACGTTTGTGTTGCAAATATTCAATTAAATAGCAGATATTTATTCAGGATGTATTATTTTTAAATTTTTCAAATATATTGCAGTGCCGCGGGTGTGTAAAGCATTCAACCAAAGTGCATATAAGTGACATAGTTGTATTAAATTCAACGGAAAAAGGAAAAAAAAAGAAACATGATAATTCATATTAGATCTTATTTAAAATATAGTTATTATTTTGTTTTAGGCCTAGTTAAAGTCTAGATTAACTCACCGAGGACCTTGATATCAACTGAGCGCTGCGAGGTATAATTATGCTTGTTGCGGGCGATGCAGGTGTACGTTCCTTGATCAGCAGTCTTCTGGACATTTTCTATCGTAAGAGTACCATTTTGAATACGCTGTCATATATTTGTTGGTAATTTGACGCCATCTGTAATCGATTGAATACATTTTCTGGGGATAACAGTCCTCTAACATACTACTATTTCTTTGGTAATATTATGAAAAAAATTAAATATAAGCAAATTAAGTAAATAAAAAAATATGTAAGACGTCTCGGAAATAAAAAAAACAAAAAATTTTATTGTAAACATTTTTTCCCTAATAATTAAAGAAATATATCGTACGTACCCTTTTCCAATATTATACTTTCAATAGGATACCCTGCAACTGGACATTTGAGATGAAAAGATTTGCCTGCAACTGCTGAAATCTTCGGCATAGGTCGGATATATGGCATTCCTAGTAAAAAATCGATGTGCATTATGACATGTAAAAGTTTCGTGAAAATTACCATAGATATTCAACCGAGCAGAATGCGAAGATTCGCCAGCTTTTGATATTGCTTTGCATTCATACTCGCCACCATCTTCTGACTTGACGGCCGAAATATTCACATGGCTTATAACGTCACCAAATAATGTAACATATTGTCCAATCATAAGCCGATCCGTCTGTGTACAATCGTAAAAAATTAAACATGCATAAAAGAAAGCCTATTCACATACATTTGGCAGTGGAAAACCATCTAAATTCCAAACAATTCGTGGAGTTGGATTGCCTGTTGCACTGCACTTCAATGATACCGATGGACCTGGCTGCATAGTTTGTTCGATGAATTTATATATAAGCTGCGGTGCTACTTCTACGGAAAGCATTTATGTTAACAAATGACTTTAAAGTATCTACGGAGAATGACCTACCCCCTAAACGTAGTTCTGCCGTGGCTTGAGCTGCATCATAATCATTTTTCACAAAACATTGGTACATTCCCTTGTCTTCCTTGCTTATTGAAGTTATTCGGATATGCTCGTTTGAAAGAAGCCGGACTCTTGATCCAGACCGTAGCGAAAGGCCATCTTTAAGCCAACTAACACTTTGTTTTGGAAAACCAGTACATCGGCATATCTAGAATACACTTATATTGATGGAGTTCTTTTAAATTGAGGGAAAAAATGGGAATGTACCAAGTCAGCAGATTTTCCAAGGTTCACTGTCTGCACGGCGGGTTGAATGGTACTACTTAATGGCGAAGTTATTGATAGTTGAACCTCAAGTGTTTCGCTTCCCTCAGAATTTGTTGCTGTACAATAAAATGATCCACTGTCCGCTTGTTCAACAGATGTTATGATAAAAGTTCCATCTTTAACCTTGCCACGTCCAGTAGAAAGAAGTGGTTCAATTGAATCATCACTACCGATTTTTTTCGTATACCATCTACCGAAATTGACATTGTATCAGTACGAGAATTGTAAGCTTGCTTTTTATTCATATAAAATGGTATATGAATTCAGAACAATGATGGTTACTGCCAACATATAATGTCTGCTTTCATTCATAAACCTATATAATAATAGTCGTTTAGAATAAATGTATGTACGTAAGCCTCTCCAGAGCGGTTGCGGAAATCAACGCAAGTGTAAGGCAAAGACTGTGAAGTTGAATTTTAACAAAGAACGCGGTATGAAAAATAATCGTTCCCTGGGGGCAAGATGTCATGGGGAAACAATGAAAAGAAATACAAAAGGGGTGGTTTCAAGTGCAGCTTTCAATTCATTCAATTCAGACGTAAATCGTTCGTAATGATATTGAGGGATGCATAAGACGAGTTGAGCGTATAATCTTAAATGTGGCGTTCTAATTCAGCAATTAACACAATAAGGGGGAGGGGATGTTGCAATGGTTATGATTGGATGTTTCATATCAAACATTTTGCTTCACTTGCCTGTACTCTGGTGTTGGGTTAGCATACGCTACACATGGAATTACAACCGGGTCACCGAGACGTGCTGTAAGTAGGACGAGCTTTTCATTCATTATAGGGGGAACAAGCTCTCGCATTTCTAAAAAATAAAATAAAACATACGTTCATATTTTCCAAATTAAATATTAACGAGATGAATTTCAATATGTACATGCACGTTCATAATAAATATAAACACTAGCCTGTTAGTTGGATTTTGCCAACATTGCTGCTAACTACAGCTTCCTGTGTTAGTTGATGATGCGTTCGACATCGATAAATCTTATGTGCATCCATTCGTGTGATATTGACTACTAATAGTTCTCCCGTTGGCAACATATGACTCTTCCCATCTTCAAAATAAATTAAAAAGAGGAGAAGAGGTGAGTTCTCGAGAATATTAAAGTACTTAGGAAACTAAAAAGAAAGGACATTATTCCCTCTAGTCAGTGTGAAAGTGTGACATTCACTCCATCGGAATTCGTGTACGAATTGAAAGAAAATCGATTTTTCAAAGAGTGGCATGTTTCAAACAATAGACAACAACCAAGTGGGCTATAAGCTGAGTTGATTACTTTCTTTGTGATTATTATACTAACAGTATCTACTAAGTTCAGGCCATCATATGGGCAGTAGGCGTATTTCATGATCTCATGTGTTTTACCAGTCACAATTAATCTCTTGTTGACTTTGGCAAATTGCGAGACAATTATGCTTTCGAATTCATGATCTATCTATTATCAAAGGGAAACTCTTTTCTATTTTTTCGACTGGAACGTCTAAGCTTCAGTTTGCATAACTAATTCGCAAACCTAGCCTGTGAACAACTTGACGCATACAAGGAAACAACCTTTGTTTATTAACATACTATTTAGTTTAACTCAGAGGGCAATGACGTTTATCTACATACATGTATCTGTATATATGATTGCTTTAAACCTGAGAAGGCCGGAATAAATTATGATTTTCTTTCTAAATATGTGTAAAAGGAAAATGTTGAAACGAGGACAAAGATGTATTCGAAAGAGCGGAAACCCAAAAATTTGTGGAAAAGAGGAGCTGGTTTTGCACACACAATGCTATTCCCAGCCACTGTTTTTCTTGTCTGATCTAAACATCCAACGCCGTATACGTCGTCCTCCTCATCCCTTCTATTTTCATCATCGTTGGAGCGAAGCAATAAGGCGAATGCTCATAGGCAAGCTACATCTATATGCAAATGTGTAGTCTGTGTATAAGCGTACACATATTTGTGTATTTGAGCCATCAGTAAGCGTTGTTGTAACGTGTGTTCATATAAACGTACATAAGACATGTAAGGTAGAGTATGTAGAAACTTCATCTACAGTGTAGAATGAATCTTTTCTAGTTCCTTTTTTTTCCTAAAAATTAAAGATGTGCTCGCAATGCATATTCGCAAGCATGAAGAAGTAAAGTGTATTGTTTTAAGCCACATTAGGTCTTACGTAATAATTCGAGTGTAAAAATCCTTTTTAGTAATATACAGTCATGGAAACTATCCACTTTAATTTCTATCATTTGTGCCCCCTTATATTTAAGGCACCCTCTATAGGCTACAAATTGAGAAAATTCGTCTTCTTTTCCCTCTTAGAACTCCAATTTAAATGGAAAGATATTAAATACACAATTTTTTTTTCTCGATTATATTTGCTCGCCATATTCTTGACTGTTTCTCTTCCTTTAATAACATTATATAAACTGAACTGAACTTTAAGGCCACCGCAGCTACTCGCACATTTTTCTTTTATTATGAAAAGAGGAGGGCAAAAAGAGGCCCGATCATAGAAGAGCACAGTATATATGTATGTATGCATGTACACATCACTGGATGTGTATATTCATGAAAACGTTCTTCAGTTTTTAGGGATGTTTGGAAACGAATTTAATTTTAACCAGTCGAGATCTAGGGAAGGATATACATTTAAAAGCAAAAAAAAATCATTTTGGGGGATTATGTTAGAAATGAATGGCTTTGATAATAAGAAACCTACTTACCGCCTTCCAATGAAGGGTAAATATTAAAATTTGGTTCTTGTAACCACGAAGTTACTTTAACATACTCCTTCACAAAAGAGGGTATATTACACTTGATTAAGACATTACTACCGATAAATCCTCCTGGATTTTGCACTTCGGGTTCATAACGCTGATTGACCACTGAAAATAGACCGACGATACGTTATCATTGAAACGTTCATGAGTATTGTTGGTGGGGTATGTGGATGGTCTTTAATGGTGTTTTATTTTTATTAGAACAGATTATTCGAAACTTACCTGCCTTTACCTCTACATCCCTTGAGACGATTGTACCAACGGAGTTCGAGGCAACACACCGGTAGATGGACCAGTGAACATCTTGACGAAATTCTTCTGCTTCAAATGAAGGAAAATATAGTGAACCGTTTGCAAGTACGTGACGAACCTGCCGTACATACAATACAAGTAAAATAATGAAAATAATAATATAAAATTGAGCCATTGATTGAACTAATTATTACTTTAACAATTGTGTTATCCAACAAACCTTAGAGACTGACACGATAGGATTTTTTTCTTTGTCCAGCCATTCAACATTTGGTGCAGGATTACCGTGTGCTAGGCAATCGATGAGATATCCTGCAGTATTTGTAAATTCGATGCGGTGCGGTGGCTCACTGGCAAAGTTTGGACCCTGTGTTTCGAAAAACCCAGACCCATATGCTGATGCGAAAATGTAATACAAATACTTAAATAAATTTATTGCTTACATATATGTATCATGGATATTTGACTTAATTTTATTTATAATTTACAATTATTTGTATATTCCTGGAAAGAGAATAGAGACTGTAAAAGCTCATAGTCTCTAGTTTAATTTTTCATATCATACATCAGGGAAAACAAAGTTAAAAAGAGAGATACAAGATAAACCAATTTCATAATCCAGATATCATTCATCATATAATCACTCAAACGACCACGAGAGGCCTGATAACATCTTTATCATCCCTGCCACTTCTTTATAACTCCTTTTGAAAATAACTTATTTATACGCAAACAAATCTGAATTTTTAAACGGGCTGTGGGCTCAATGGTATCTGGTAATTTATAAATTATGTACAAGAGTGTTTGTCAACCATGGATATAGATCGCATGTCTTTCCTTTACCTGTCATATGATGTGCATACATTTATCTATGTATGTTTTGATGTTGGTACCATAAGTACAAGCAGTTATAGATAAAAATTGAAATGTATGCATTTTTCTCTTGTTCATACATATCATTTTGCTAAGTTGCTATCCATTTCAAC
Source organism: Eristalis intricaria (assembly GCA_964034865.1). Taxonomy (NCBI): domain Eukaryota; kingdom Metazoa; phylum Arthropoda; class Insecta; order Diptera; family Syrphidae; genus Eristalis; species Eristalis intricaria. Next base: position 26,383,533 of record OZ035878.1, read on the forward strand.
GAAATTATGATAAACATGTACTTATTTAAGTTTTATATTTAAGTAAAGCACCACCGGTAAACCGCGTTAAGGGATGAAAGAGAAGATGTTACATTTCTATTAAAAATTAAGATAATAAAAAAAAGCTGAAAATGACTCCCTAAAGAGTGCAATACGTTGGAAAAATTCACATGCTGAGCTATAGATTGTAAAACATTTCCTTAAGATTTTATTCATGCACGTACGTTACGCCAGAAACGTTTATTCTTCTGTAAGATATGCATATACATATACATATATATTCAATTGAATTTGTGCTTCAATATATAGAAAGATGCAATGCAATAAACAATTTTCCTTCACATGTCGTCATATACATTTGGACTTTTTAAATGAAAATTTATTTAATGCGTATAAGTATTATTATTCGAGTAATAAAACCGTATGTAAGTTCATCATATGTATGTACATATGATGGTGCTAATATTGACATAAGATGGGAGGTATCCTTTGCGTTAGGAGTCGGTTGGGACTGTGAAGCCAACCTTGTAGCTTGGTCGGTTAGCGATATAGCCGTGTGCAGACTCATATAAAAGTAGAAAAGTACGGTGTAATTATGCTATCCGATAGGAACATACTACATACCCTCATTGAGTCGAGTGGATTGTACTTATCTCAAAACTGGTGGCAAATCGTCCGCCAACCTTTAGACGTCGTCGTCTCCCCATTATCCCCATTATGAGATGGTAAAACGTCGCAGCAAAGAGGGAATGAAAAGTACGCTCGGGCTAACAGTAAAGTGTTTACATACATATATGCATGTATATGCATTTAGCCATCTACACACATATGTATTAGCATATCCCTATGGTTGGATTTATAAGGGTGACACTGGTGATGTGGTGGATTTTTGCTTAAACGGGTTTAAGGGTTCCTTTTTAATTTTACTTTAAGGTTTTTAATTTTTTTCAAATATAAAATCGAGCCTCTTTCAAATTATAAATATCTGTAGGCATATGTACATATGCATATATTCATGTATATGCACAATAATAAATTTATTTCAAATACAAGACACATCTTGTTTGTAAGTGCAAATGTTAGGATGATGGCCGCTTTAAATATGCGAAGTGAATTTAGGTATAGAAGACTAATAAGAACGAACGAAATTTCAGAACTTATACGCAAACATTAATTAGTATAGATATATGTACGGACATATTAGATACTCGTTACCATATATATATGTTTTTGCAAAGCATAAAAAGCATTCACCACAAATATCCAGATGTTTCCATTTCGATGTTTATTGCCTTTTATCTACTCACGTACACGAACAGTATCAAGCAAAAACTGCGTTGCCAAAATATTTGAAGCAGTTTGCCCTCCCACATTTTGTATGTAGTTCTAAAGCATGCATTTCCATACAGAGGGATGTGTGTGGGTAATGTTTTATATTTTCTGTTGCAGTTCGAATATCTTGCATGTAGTGTTTCATATGTACATAAATAAGTGCTGACGCAAGAAAAACTTCACAGACATTGCTTGCACTAAAGCCCTTACTCCTTGCTTTTTACAATATCCTGATGTATGCATGTACATACATGTGGGGAACGTAGGAACGTATAACTACAAGTGAATACTTAGATATTTGGATGTGTGTTCATTTGATGTGATTTGCTTTAGGATCTAAATATCTTCTCTCCATGAACCGGGTATTGATACATCGTATGTCATTGTGTGGGCATGCGGATATTTCCAGACAGTAAAGTCGTTGCAGTTAAAGGCAAAAACGTGAGGCTATTGAAACTGAAGCAAAGGACCTAACATACCCCACTCTCGAAATATTCTACCCTGAACATGCTGACTGTTTCGAAATCACAAATAGGCGATATTCTTTGGCAACGGTTATGCTATTTCCACATGCAGCAGCAGAAGCTTCAGTGTTTGACTCTGTTGTTATTTCTTTGTTGCCAGATGGGAACCTAAATAGTACTCAAATTGTGGATATGTGCGCCCTTATGGAGGTATGTATGTATATATGACTACGCATAGATATAGATGTTGGATGGAAATGCTTCTTGATTGCACAAAGGCAAAGTTCTGTTTTTGTATGCGATCAAAATTGGGGCCATAGGCATTGCTATGTGAAACCTCGCCGTTGGTTGCAAGTTTCTGCAATAGAATTTTTCTTATATACACTACGTGCATCCAAGCGTAGTTATTTACATTACTTTAATTAAAATATATGTAAGTATATAGTTGTGAGCACCTGAAAGGCAAATTTAAGTAACCTATGAATTATCAAAATTGTGCATCGTTGCATACTGATTGTTTGTGATCTTACGAAAATGGGTATTAAGATTGATGAAAGCATCACTGGTTGTCTTGCGAAACATTACATTTGAACTAAATTGGTTTTGAGGCTAATATTATACCTGTATGTATGAAATGATGGTACTTGAAAGTACCTATTATCCAAAAACTTTGTAAATTTTTAATTTTTAAAATAACTCACTTACCTGTTACTCTAACCATAATAAAGAAAGCTAAACAAACGCGCACACATCGAGGGCATATTAAATTAAATTTTAGTAGTTTTGACGGCGGCATTGATGGTGTTTCTCGAAAGAATTTCCTTTGCTGGTTAAGTCTTTTTTTATGCTTTTGCATTGGGTTTATTTCGTGTACTTAAGTTAATAATCCTTCGATTGTACAATTTGCGCAGTAATTCTTCTATTATAACTTCTTGAAATTACGTGCTGTATGTTGATAGGCATATCTGCATTCAGGCTTTCTTAGTAGACTTGAATTTGACATCGTATCATTTACGAATACCGTATTGTAAGTGTTAGTAATATGATATGCTGTAATCCATCGTTACGACAACAATTAACTTAAGATAGTCTAAAGCTATAGTTCTTATAGAATGTTATAGAGTGCGAATCTATAGATAATTTAAAAATTGTTAAAAAAAAACCGCGCTTGAATGCATTGTTGTCAATCTCAAAAGTCAAATTGTACAAATCGCAAAACTAATTTGAATGTAAGCTATTATAATAATTATATACACATTTTACCTGATAATGATTAAACTTAGTGACTAGTTATGCAGTAAATTGACACTACCGGTAAGGGAAGATAAAAAATTAATATTTACTTATTTATTGCAGCACTAGAAATTCTCAATGAATTCACTCAAATAAAAACTTCCCAAACAATTAAAAAAAACAAAACGAAAATTCAGTTAATAAATGGTATACACAAGCACAGCTGATTTCAGATGCAAAGATATTGAAGAATAATAATAAACAGCGTATTATAAATCTGTAGTTCCATCAGTTCCAAACGATTGTTTATGATTAACTGAACTTGCATAGTTGAGAGATGTGTCCTTCATACACAAAGAATAAGTATACGACGCCGAATGAAGACCCGGAAGCAATAATTAAATGTTCGACTTATCTCACGTACTTGCGATGACTACGGTGCGGATGCTGAGGATGTGACCACTGTAGTACTCCTTATCACCATGGCCTAGAAACTTTTCAGATATGTGTTCCCTAAAAAGCTTTTTCTCTTTTAGCTTTAGGTATATGGAATTTGTGATGGACACGACATGCGCATACTCTCAGAGATATCGAAAATAGCTTTAAGAGTTACCTGCTACTTGCTGTTTACCATATAATATTAAAGTTCAATGATTAGGAAGAGTCTCTGATTCAATGAACCCAAAAAAAATCAACGGCTCGAAGGAGGCTTGTGTCCCGACTGAGTTAATTGTATCATTGATAATGTACCACTGCTGCATATAATACGAGATAAGAAATAAGTAACTTAGTCACTCAATAGAGGCAGCTTAGGTTGCTTACCAACAGTTTTTGTTTTTAACTCATTCATTTATATTACATTAAATGTGAGTTAACTTTATTAACACGCTTATATACGCATGTATATTCGGATACAAAAAACCCCTTCCGATTTTTCTGCAGATTTCTCCCCAATAATGAACTAATTTCCGGTAGCGAAACAATACTGTTTCCAATGTTGTGACGAGTGGTGATTTCTCAATTGAGAGAAAAGTTGATATTGACTGGAGTTACCGGTTTTGAGTTCACCTACTTGTTGACATTATTATATCTTTTATGGGCATATGGTAAATATTGCTATCACATTAATGCGCTTTCTATCAATGTATATATTATAGACATATGTAGGTATATAATGACTTTCATTGAATTTTTAACGTTATTTTAAAATCTGTTATGTCACCACAGATGTAAGAGTTTGTGACATTTAAGCATTTCTTTTCTTGTAGAAGTGTCCATGTAAATGAATAAACACTTTTCAATGACAAATAAAATGTAGTTTAATTAATTGATCTGATTTGATGATCAGTATTTATCTTTGAGGAGAACTCTTTCTAAAGCTCGCTAGAGAATCCGTTTCTCGAATACAATGGGGCATATGAGGATATCACGGATTTTACATTCAAGCGACCATTGTAGGAAACCACGTAAAATGGCTCTACCTTATTGCACTTCTACATTACAGTACGTATTTATCAAAATCCCTCAAGACTGGATTCATTCGATTTGTCATGAAAATCGCATTCACAAAACATCAAATCATACGAAACCAAGAATGAGAGGAGTACGTTTTTACGCTTCTACATTTTGATACCCATCTATTCCGATATCTTTCAACTTTAGCATCGCTCTAATTATTGAAAAAATCGTTTCACAAAACATCACGTCGTTCAAACTGGTCAAAGAATAATATCAGGGTTTTCACGCTCAAACGGTACTTCTAAGAAACCCCGTTAAAAAGCCTTGTCTTATACTCTTCTACGTTTCAATACCTACCCATTCTGATAACTCTCAACTCTAGATTCATTGCGGCTATCGAGAAAATCGTTTTAAAGAAGTATGTACTTATAAAATTCACTAAGGTGAAAATGAATTTATTTTGAACAAAAAAATGCGACTCAATCGTGTTGCAATTTTACTGCATTTTTTGGGGGGAAACATGTCATATTCTTAAATGTCGATTTTCATGATATCTTAAACAAAATTCTACATCAAGTGCACGGACTTGAATGTGTAGAGAATAATTATAGTTAAATCAATTCAAAGATTCATTCTAAATCATTCAAACTAGAAGAAAACTGAACTTTTAATTTTTGTTGACGTCATAACTGAATTCAGAGGTAGAGGAAGATATCACGGTTTTCACTCTCAATCGGTTGTTTGAATAAGGAAATTTTAATAAGAAATGTTGCCTTATTAAGCTTTTTATTTTCAATACGTATCCATTCTAATGTCTCTCAACTTTATGTTCGCTCAAATTATTGAGAAAATCCTTTCACAAAACATCAAGTCATTGAAACTGGTCAAAGGAGGATATCACGGATTTAGCTCGCAAGCGGTTATGCTAGGAAATGTCATAAAAAATCTCTGCCTTATTACGCTTCTATATTTCAATACGTATCCATTCTGATATCTCTCGAAATCGTTTCAGAAAACAGCATGTCGTTGAAACTGGTCAAAATAGGATATCACGGATTTCGCTCTCAAGCGGTCATCTCAGGTAATCCCGATAAAAAACCTTACCTTATTACAATTCTACGTATCAATACCTATGTATTCTGATATCTGCCAAGCTTAGGTTCATAAGGATTATCGAGAAAATCGTATCACAAACCATGATGTCATACTAACTGGTCAAAACAGGATATCACAGATTTCAATCTTAGGCGGCCATCCCGGAAAATTCCGCTAAAAAAACTTACCTTATTAAGATTCTACGATTCAATACCGATGTATTCTAATATCTCTCAAATTTAGGTACAACAGATTTATAGAGAAAATCGTTTCAGAAAACATCATGTCGTGCAAACTGGTCAAATTAGAACAACTCGGTTTTTGCTCTTAAACGGCCATCCCATGAAACCCCGTTAAAAATCCCCGCCTTGTTACGCTTCTAAATGTCAATACCTATCTATTCTGCTATCTCACACTTTTAGGCTCGCCCTTATTACTGAGAAAATCGTTTCACAAAACAGCATGTCGTACAAACTGATCAAAGGAGGATGTCACAGATTTCGCTCTCAGGCGGCCATCTCAGAAAACCCACTAAAAAACCTTACCTTATTAAAGTTCTACGATTCAATACCGATGCATTCTGATATCTCTCAAATTTAGGTTCAACAGATTTGTAGAGAAAATCGTTTCAGAAAACATCATGTCGTGTAAACTGATCAAATTAGAACATCACGGTTTTCGCTCTCAAACAACCATCCCATGAAAGCCCGTTAAGAATCCCCGCCTTGTTACGCTTCTAAATTTCAATACCCATCCATTCTGGTATCTCACAGTTTTAGGTTCGCCCTTATTACTGAGAAAATCGTTTCAGAAAACAGCATGTCGTTGAAACTGGTAAAAATAGGATATCATGGATTTCGCTCTCAAGCCGTCATCTCAGGAAATCCCGATAAAAAACCTTACCTTATTCCGCTTCTACGTATCAATACCTATGTATTCTGATATCTGCCAAACTTAGGTTCATAAGGATTATCGAGAAAATCGTATCACAAACCATGATGTCATTCAAACTGGTCAAAAGAGGATGTCACAGATTTCACTCTCAGGCGGCCGTCCCAGAAAATTCCACTAAAAAACCTTCCCTTTTTAAGATTCTACGATTCAATACCGATGTATTCTGATATCTCTCAAATTTAGGCTCAACAGATTTATAGAGAAAATCATTTCAGAAAACATCATGTCGTGCAAACTGGTCAAATTAGAACAACTCGGTTTTTGCTCTTAAACGGCCATCCCATGCAACCCCGTTAAGAATCCCCGCCTTGTTACGCTTCTAAATTTCAATACCTATCCATTCTGGTATCTCACAGTTTTAGGTTCGCCCTTATTACTGAGAAAATCGTTTCAGAAAACAGCATGTCGTTGAAACTGGTATAAATAGGATATCATGGATTTCGCTCTCAAGCGGTCATCTCAGAAAACCCACTAAAAAACATTACCTTATTAAGGTTCTACGATTCAATAGCTATGCATTCTGATATCTCTCAAATTCAGGTTCAACAGATTTATAGAGAAAATCGTTTCAGAAAACATCATGTCGTGCAAACTGGTCAAATTAGAACATCACGATTTTCGCTCTCAAACAGCCATCCCATGAAACCCCGTTAAGAATCCCCGCCTTGTTACGCTTCTAAATTTCAATACCTATCCATTCTGGTATCTCACAGTTTTAGGTTCGCCCTTATTACTGAAAAAATCGTTTCAGAAAACAGCATGTCGTTGAAACTGGTAAAAATAGGATATCATGGATTTCGCTCTCAAGCGGTCATCTCAGGAAATCCCGATAAAAAAACCATACCTTATTACGCTTCTACGTATCAATACCTATGTATTCTGGTATCTGCCAAACTTAGGTTCATAAGGATTATCGAGAAAATCGTATCACAAACCGTGATGTCATTCAAACTGGTCAAAAGAGGATGTCACAGATTTCACTCTCAGGCGGCCGTCCCAGAAAATTCCGCTAAAAAACCTTACCTTATTAAGATTCTACGATTCAATACCGATGTATTCTAATATCTCTCAAATTTAGGTTCAACAGATTTATAGAGAAAATCGTTTCAGAAAACATCATGTCGTGCAAACTGGTCAAATTAGAACATATCGGTTTTTGCTCTTAAACGGCCATCCCATGAAACCCCGTTAAAAATCCCCGCCTTGTTACGCTTCTAAATTTCAATACCTATCCATTCTGGTATCTCACAGTTTTAGGTTCGCCCTTATTACTGAGAAAATCGTTTCAGAAAACAGCATGTCGTTGAAACTGGTAAAAATAGGATATCATGGATTTCGCTCTCAAGCGGTCATCTCAGGAAATCCCGATAAAAAACCATACCTTATTACGCTTCTACGTATCAATACCTATGTATTCTGATATCTGCCAAACTTAGGTTCATAAGGATTATTGAGAAAAGCGTATCACAAAACATGATGTCATTCAAACTGATCAAAAGGGGACATTACAGTTTTCGCTCTCGAACGGCCATACTATGAAACCCCGTTAAAAATCCCCGCCTTGTTACGCTTCTAAATTTCAATACCTATCCATTCTGGTATCTCACAGTTTTAGGTTCGCCCTTATTACTGAAAAAATCGTTTCAGAAAACAGCATGTCGTTGAAACTGGTAAAAATAGGATATCATGGATTTCGCTCTCAAGCGGTCATCTCAGGAAATCCCGATAAAAAACCATACCTTATTACGCTTCTACGTATCAATACCTATGTATTCTGATATCTGCCAAACTTAGGTCCATAAGGATTATCGAGAAAATCGTATCACAATCCATAATGTCATTCAAACTGGTAAAAAGAGGATGTCACAGATTTCACTCTCAGGCGACCGTCCCAGAAAATTCCACTAAAAAACCTTACCTTATTAAGATTCTACGATTCAATACCGATGTATTCTGATATCTCTCAAATTTAGGTTCAACAGATTTATAGAGAAAATCGTTTCAGAAAACATCATGCCGTGCAAACTGATCAAATTAGAACAGCACGGTTTTCGCTCTCAAACGGCCATACTATGAAACCCCATTAAAAGTCCCCACCTTGCTACGCTTCTAAATTTCAATACCTATCCATTCTGGTATCTCACAGTTTTAGGTTCGCCCTTATTACTGAGAAAATCGTTTCAGAAAACAGCATGTCGTTGAAACTGGTAAAAATAGGATATCATGGATTTCGCTCTCAAGCGGTCATCTTAGGAAATCCCGATAAAAAACCATACCTTATTACGCTTCTACGTATCAATACCTATGTATTCTGATATCTGCCAAACTTAGGTTCATAAGGATTATTGAGAAAAGCGTATCACAAAACATGATGTCATTCAAACTGATCAAAAGGGGACATTACAGTTTTCGCTCTCGAACGGCCATACTATGAAACCCCGTTAAAAATCCCCGCCTTGTTACGCTTCTAAATTTCAATACCTATCCATTCTGGTATCTCACAGTTTTAGGTTCGCCCTTATTACTGAAAAAATCGTTTCAGAAAACAGCATGTCGTTGAAACTGGTAAAAATAGGATATCATGGATTTCGCTCTCAAGCGGTCATTTTAGGAAATCCCGATAAAAAACCATACCTTATTACGCTTCTACGTATCAATACCTATGTATTCTGATATCTGCCAAACTTAGGTCCATAAGGATTATCGAGAAAATCGTATCACAATCCATAATGTCATTCAAACTGGTAAAAAGAGGATGTCACAGATTTCACTCTCAGGCGACCGTCCCAGAAAATTCCGCTAAAAAACCTTACCTTATTAAGATTCTGCGATTCAATACCGATGTATTCTGATATCTCTCAAATTTAGGTTCAACAGATTTATAGAGAAAATCGTTTCAGAAAACATCATGCCGTGCAAACTGATCAAATTAGAACAGGACGGTTTTCGCTCTCAAACCATACTATGAAACCCCATTAAAAGTCCCCACCTTGCTACGCTTCTAAATTTCAATACCTATCCATTCAGATATCTCTCAAATTTAGGTTAGTCAGAATTATCGAGAAAAGCATTTCACAAAACATCACGTCGTTCAAACTGGTCAAAGAATAATATCAGGGTTTTCACTCTCAAGCGGTCTTTCTAAGAAACCCCGTTAAAAAGCCTTGTCTTATTACTCTTCTACGTTTCAATACCTACCAATTCTGATAACTCTCAACCCTAGATTCATTGCGGTTATTGAGAAAATCGTTTTACAGAAGTATGTACTAATAAAATTCACTAAGATGAAAATGAGTTTATTTTGAGCAAAAAAATTCGACCCAATCGTGTTGCAATTTTACTGCATTTTTTGGGGGAAAACATGTCATATTTTTAAATTTCGATTTTCATGATATTTTAAACAAAATTCTACATCAAGTCAGTGCACTTGATGTGTAGAGAATAATTAGAGTTAATTTAATCGAAAGATTCCTTTTATATCATTAAAAATAGAAGAAAACTGCATTTTGCATTGTTGATGATGTCACCAATGAAATGGTTTAGAAGAGAAGAATAGTTGCTTATCTGGCAATGCTGGTGGTGCATGCAAATTGAGTGTAGTATGGAGAGATAAGTTGTTTTTTACTCAACCAGAAAAACGAAGTAATGTGTTTCCTGTTAGGTGTATTAAATGATTTAGCATGTATTCAATGTTTGTTTTGTTTTAAAATAGAAAGAGTTTAATTGTTGTGCACTGACTTTCATCGTTGCCATCATAGTGTTACCATGTATGTTGTTTTGATGGGATCAAATTATATTTATCATAACTAAGGTTATAAGGTAATGTAAGCTAAATCTTGGTGTTGCGTTTTAAGGTTCTAGTAATGCGTTTCCTAGACGAGAATCGGCAAGAAGCATATATGTACTTGTAATGCTAAACTGAAACAGTTAGAAAATTATTTTACTAACCAACCAAATTTTTCTTTTCTTAATATAAGGACAGTTTTGCTTAAGTATTCGAAAATGCTTTGAAGAGAAATATCTTCATCTCCCGATGTAATCTCATTTCAGAAACATTGAGATGCAGAAGTATATTATCTACTATAATAGAACGTAACCGGTTGAATTCATGATTTAGCTCGCCTGGAGGGAATAAATAATAAACTAAAGCCGGCTAAACATGCAAGGAATCTTGAAACCACAGAAAGGCGACCTACATTGAAATGTGCTGTGATTTTTTAAAATGAGCTCAACGTTGGCAACAGAATTTATAAATTCTTGATATATTTGTGGGCTTGGGTTCGCTATAATAAATCTGCCATAATCATAACGTATTAGCAACACCTACAAATGAGGTAGAATGATGGATATCTACAATAAAATAATAATAATTACATGCAGAGAAGGTAGTATGTTGAATTGAAGGAAACTTTTTCTGCTCCAACTTCTCCACACTCAGGTAGATGTTGTTTCTGTTGTTGCGTTATACCAATGGTTCCAACCAATACGAACACGAGGTCTTGGTCTTCTTGTTGTTTTCGCCTCCCCTCTACAGCTTGAAACATTTTCTCATAACGAAATAGTTGTGTGGCCAGTGGCCGCTGTAAGAATTGCTCACAATTTGGTCTGCAGGTCTCACTTAAATATCGTTGACTTCACTGCTTCAGTTGTTCAACTTTCATTCGGAAAGATCAGTCGCTTTACACGTTACGCAGAGTGTGTTTAGAAGCGGAAGCTTGCCGTCGTGAAATTTATAATATATATGTATATATATATTAATATATATTTATATATGTCTACACGTTTGCTATTTGTATACCCACAGAGGACACTCATCTTGGTTGATAATCTGAATTTAATTTTTTAAAGAAAACGGATAAATAAAAGTTTTAACATATACTGAACCAGCTTTCTACGAATTACGTGTCATTATAGCATGCAAAAAAAATAAAGAAGAGTTTCATAATGTGGATTAAATGGTTTAAATAAACAGTTTAAGATTCGTATATCCGCTTCTTATATTTTTTGTGATTAAAAGTGTTGTTTTCTAAAACGCATTCCTGTACAGAGGAGGAGAGTTTATTGTGGGTATTTATATCAAGTCGAATCGTGTGAACCACAATGAAATCACAACGTGGGACAGGGCCAAGGATTACCAATAAGCCCTTTCTACTCACATTTGCGGTTTTACTAATTTTTCCATCAGGTTTTACTCAACAAACAGGTAAATAATTCTTGTTTTTGGTTTAATACTTGCCAATTTATTGACGGTCATGCAAATTTTTATTTTTTTTTATTAACTCTGGCTAACAACGTCGTCAGCAAAAATGTATTTCTTGAATTGTGCTTGGTATTAAGCTTAGATTAATTGCCTCAGATGTTGGTGTAAGATATCAGTAGAAAACACTAATAAACATAGAAAAATGAATGACAAACCAGAGAAAACGCATATGTACATCAACAAAAATACTTTCACTATACATTACCCCACAAAGATTTTAAAGCTGTGTGTATACCTGTTTTAAGAAAACTGATAATAAAAGACAGCAAATAACACACCCAATCTCGGCAGGTGAGATTTTTATTCAAATTAATGGAATTAAGAAGTAGATAAAACCCGTTACCTTCGCTGTGAAGTAACAAACGCTCACATTTAAATTAGCTTACTAGTTAAGAAAGAAACTCAAAAGTCGTTGTTTAGTAAATTTATTTTCAATTTGAAATCCCTCTAATAGATGTTTAATAACAATTGCTGTTACACGTCCTTGACTATTTACGTAACTATGTTATATATGCTTTATGTTCTATGAATTATTTTATTCTGAAAAACATAGAAGAGAAGCATTTTATTCAAAGTGTGGAATGGAACATTCAAAAATAGGCACTTCTAATAAAATATTAAATCTCTTTAAAAAATATAAGCAGTCAAAGTAAATTTTATATTTTTCAAATATATGCGAACATATAATATATAACTATGCTTAGGTAATTGGCAGTAAATTAAGTGTTTGCGTGGAATTTATTCATACGTATGCTCGTACAATCATATATATGTGCTTGCAATTATGTAAACATAAAAAATTAATATAACACGTTCAAAAGAATGCAGTTTGCTGAGACTTGTTTTCATAGATGCTTATTGGTCACTAATAGCACGGGGTATTTTGTTCGCTATGTATTGCTCCTCAAAGCCTTTTAAGCAAATAGATTAAGAGCATGAATCAAGTATTAATCACTGCTATCGAATGAGGAGAATTTTATGTTTTTTGGTCCAATTCGATAGATTACAACCTTGAATCTTTAATACACATAAACATACTTTCCAGGTTACATATGCTATTTTGTGTTTCTCTTGAGAATTCCCATGCATAATAGTGCAAAAATATGTAGACAAATTTAAACCTATATATATTTATATGTCTATATATGTACCTATATAGATTTTGATGCTTTAGAACATAAGAAAAAAAAATTAGAACTCTTATCCGGCATCAAAGGTATTTTTTCACTTCTCTGTGATTGTCTTCTGTTGCCGATCTTATTTATTGTAGGCCGCGCTCTTTATAGTTCTACTATTCAGTTCGAACAAAGTGGTACAGACCTTAAAAAGCAATATGTGACTTGGGTGTAAATAGAAAAAAATAACAGATAAGTACGAGTTTTTCTGAGAAAATGAAGAAGCCTCAAACGTGGCCATGGATAAACGGATATACAACTATTCTTAGAGAAAAGAGTAGCATACAAATATAATTTAAGAGAGGTGAAAAGTGGTATAACGAATGACCTAAAAATGGGAAAGCAAACCAACGACACACAGTGTCTTATGTACTAAGATACGCAACGCACAAACACCGATGTATGAGATGAGATCAGTATCACTTAGCTAATTCTACAAAAGGAAACGTACATTGTTGAAATGTCCATTTCGCATTTTTGATCAATAAAAAACCACATATTTCAATCATCCGTCAGTTCTTGGCCAGGTAAATTTGTGTCTACAATACCATTGGCTAGTGTATATTTTTTTTACAACAAATATTTAAATTGGGATGTACGTAATAAAAAAAATGACGAACCCGGCTCTAAAAATTTCTCTTTTAAGTGTGTATTGATTATACAATCGATGACTTAAAATATGCATTTATATGGCATTAAGATACGTATGTATATATATGTGTGATAGGCAACATAATTTTATTCAAAGATAGTTATACTAAAAATCTTAGTACTTTGAAAGTTGCGAGGCAGATGATAAATTATTTAAATGTATCTACAACTATTTACATATGTTAATCAGTTTCCCTAGTTGATACTTTCTTTGATACATAATAATTTTCAAAACGAATGGAAAGTATTGTTACTATAAAACTGCTTAAGAATTCGATATGTAACTATATCAGATATTTAGAAGTGAATTTGCATTATAAAAGTATGTTAAACATCATACTAACTAATGTATGGATGTCTTTTTGTCGTAATATTTCAGATGACCATTATTATGTGGAACCGACGCCCGCATTACGATTACCGGATGAAGGTAAGGAATATTCGAAGTTATACGTACATGTCTTACATTATTGTATTTATAGTTACGATTTTTGTAAATACCTATACATTAAAAATAAGAATCTTCTTTATTTAATAATTCCAAGTTCTTTTCTTATTTTTTTTTTTCTTTTTCTTCTCTGTCAAAACTTTATGGTCAACTTATCCTACTTCCTAAACTACCACTACTCTCAACTACACCTGTCTTTTGTATTACTTTAAATGAACTTACTGTAAATAAATGTGTACATATTTTATAAATGGGCTGAAATTAAAGACTTAACGACTGTTCTCTTGGTAAACAATGACAACCGTACTGAAACTCATGGAAGATTTTTAAATGTTCGGCCAGCTGTTGGTCTGCTAACATCAACTGCTCGCACATTTATACAAGAAGGTGTTACCACTGAGTATGCCACACAAGTACTTGGAACAACTCTAGAGAATGGACGTTTATACGCTCAATTATTGAAAAAGAGTTCAAGAGTTTTGTACGATAAAGATAATATTGCAACAAGTCCATCAAGCGGAGGGACAGTGCACACAAGTATTGTTGGTGAAACGCCCCATAATCATATGTTTGCGAGTCCGAAACTTTTACTGCAGAGTCATAATGACTTAGTAGCTGACAAAGATTGGCAAGATGTTGATGATAGTCTCATTCTTGAGAAAAATGCATTTGTAGTCAACACTGATTACATAGCGACAGCTCCGAAGGCCTCAAATATTGTTTATCCCATAAAGGCTAGTATTAATGAAAACGGAATGGATTATAACGAAAACAATGGATTTCTTAACAGGAATTTATCCATAAATCGAAGCACTTCACTAAATGATGCATTTAGAATTAAGGCAAACAAAGTAAGGCCATCAGTAGATTTACCTACGTTTACTGTAAAAAATATGTTTTCCCCGAGCGGATTTTCTTGGGAATCGCCAATTGAAATAGATGAACAACAGCAAAAACTTGATACGTTTTCAGTGACTACCACATCCGAACCTCGTTCACCTAAGCTTCTTTATCATAAGATCATGAAAGAAGAGCGAAGGCCACTATCAACAGTAACATACTATGGTTTTGCTGATTTTACAACTATAGTCGGAGATAGTGTTATAGTATTTTCTCCAAGTACAACCACGGACAAGTTTGCTGCTGGACATGTAACTTCCATAAAAGGAGAAGCTACGTTAGGTCATCAAGAGGGATCATATGTTTCAAATATAGCAATAACTATAACTCAAGATTTGATAGAACCGACATTTGTTGTTCCAATGCTATCAACTAACTTGAACGACTTACGAATAATGCCTAAAGATATGAGGGAGGAAAACAAGGAAGAGTATACAACCTTGGACATGATTGATATAAGTGATTTGAATACTCAACCAAAAGAGGAAACGTCGAACCCTACATTACAACCAACAAAGACCAACGAGCCATACGAGGTGACTTTAACAACGCATACTCCCAATGAAACTACACAGAGTACGCAAGTAGAGGAGTTATCACTTGACGATGAAGAGGCTACAACAATTCATTCCGAAAACCTGAATGAAGAACTCATTACGACTACTATTGCCCCAATGGATGATGAAGAAGACTTTACATCTACTACCGAATCAGAGAAAGATGATGATCACCTACTTTTGGTTTCATCAATGTCTGATATTAGTTTCCTTGCATCGACCCAACAACCAACACCTACAGAAACGACAAGTCGCGTTATGCTTTCTAGACCATCCGATGAAGAGATTCTACAAATTTTTTCATCTCTAGCTAGAGCAGAAGCTGCTGAAAAGGCTAGCCGAATCGAAAGTCAAGAAGAAACAACAACCGAGCATGTGACTGAAGCCGAAAATTCACAGGAAGATGAAAAAATACTTTCAATAATAACAACAGCCTTGAGGGAAGAGATTCAACCTGAAACTAAAGTAGAAGGAGGGGCAACGACTATTTTCTTTGAAGATGATCCGTTCTTAGACTTTATTTCGCCAAACTCTGTACATTTGGAAACTAGCCTATGGATTCAATCATCTGTAGTTGCTTCAGTAAATTCTGTAGTAGAACAAAATAAGGCTGATGAAATCGGTGATGTTACGGTTCAACCTATCGTGGAAACTGAAAGTAGTTCAAAGTCTGATATCACCGAACAGCCAGAAACTGATATAGTCAATACAACCATTTTATCCGAGGATATAGTAAGTGACGAAGAAGAAATGGTTCAAAATAGTCCAACAAGTACGAAACCGTTGAACGATTCTGAGATGCACTTCAAGCCCATAATAAAAGAAATAACCGAAAATGAAGAGATAGAAGGATGCATTAGGACCTCTCAAGTATTCCTAACGCAAGTCCCCAAAACATTCACCTATTACACAACATACCTGTTGTCTGATGAAAAAGAGGAAGATGTAAAATCAACATCCATTGAGACAAATATTGTTCCAAGCTTTGATATTTCAGAAGCTACAAAACACTATTGCATTCAACCAACACAAGCAGTAAATACAGAATACAAAAGCGAGGAGGCTGTTTTAGAACGTCCTACCAAAGTACCAGAGAAAACTATCATTGATAAAAATATTGGCAACGAACACTCAGCTGAAGAAGTTATAGATACGACCCCACACATCGAAAGTGAAGAGCCAGAAAAAACGGATGAAGCTGAATCAACAGATATGAATTATGAAGATGATGAAGAAGAAGAAGAAGAAGATGAAGATGATCAAGAATCTGGTGAAGAGATTGAGCTTATTTACAAAACTTTATACACTACGTATACGTACTTAACTACATTTTTCCATGATTCAACAACTAGTGTATCAAGTCGTAAGGAAGTGGTCACCAACATCATTACTTCAAGCTTAGATTCAGAAAGTTCTACTTCAATGTCATATTTGGATATCAAGCCAACAGCTTCCATTACGCCAGACGGTGGAATTGCTTCCGTTATTAATTCTGAAGTACACGACACACAAGGCAAATTTGTTGTGCAATCATCTGATCTTATAGAAATAGATGGAATTTTACGCCAGGACTCTGAAAATATAAGACCAACGACACAGTTGAACGATGATAAACTTGCAAAAACCTACTACACCACGTATACTTATTACACGACTATATTTGTTGATGGTGAAACCGAAGTTATGAGTCGGACCGAAGTACATATGAACGTTGTCGGAACTTCATCAGACGTTAAAATAAACGCATCTCCAAGAAATCTTAATATTGACGAGACCATATTTGAAGAGGATAATGCTGTTATAAAGATTAAGCCAACAGCCACATATGACGCAATTACAAGAACACCTATATCTTTTACCGATATAAAAAATGACAGTGATGCAATTAATAACAATTTAAAATATAAAACATTAGGCCAAGGAATAAAAGAACTAGAATCATCATCGAGCAGCTATTCATCGAGAACTGAGAAAAAAATTGTTCAACTTGAGGACGATTTGTTACGTGTGAGAACTGATGTTCAATCCAGTAGTTCTAATGGTGAACATCATATATATGAAAATGGAGTTCTTGAAGATCAAGTTAGTTCAGAAAGTAACCGAGATGAAATCATTCCCTCTGCAACGCTTCTCTTACAAACCAGCTTTACCACATTTACTTACTACACTACGATGTATAGTAGTGAAACCACAAACATTGTAAGCCGCTTGGAAACAATCACGAATATAGTAACAGAGACGTTGCAACCAACAAAAACATTGAGCATCGACGAAGCAACCTTACCTATAACTTACTTTACAACTTTTACATACTGGACAAAACTTGCAAAGGATGGTGAGATTACCACTTTAAGTCGTGAAGAGACGGTTTCAAATATTGTCACACCTTCTCTCTCTGAACCAAATTTTAACTCCATTGAGCCAACAACGGCGTTGGAACAATCAAAAAATACAGCTGAATCAAGTGATACAAGTAAAATCGAGAATACAAATTTGGTAGAAGGAACACCACAGCAATCCTTGGCCCCTACCACTTATTACACTACGTACACATACTATACAACTTCTTATGCAGGTGACCAAACAATCACAGATAGCCGCTTTGAAACAGTGACAAACGTTTTGACTCCTACGAGTATTACGAATATATCGCCAACTGTAATTTTGGAAAATATACCTTCTTCAGAAAATAAAGAGCAGGTATTAGATATTAACTCAAGTAACGTCGAGACGGAAAAGTTAGATCGAACAATTTCTTACGATTATAAAACGATTGTAGATGCTGATGAAATTAGCACATTATATTTTAAGACTGTTGTTTTAGCAACAGACATCGACGGTACATCAAAGGAAATAACTTCAAGCACATCCGCCATCAATGTAGATGAAGCAAAAAAAGCCACGTTCTCTAAATCGACTTCTAACCCCAATGATTCAACTCGGAATTATAAAACTGGTCTTGTGAGATTGATAGAGGGGACAGAGTTTTCAAATCGTACAACTACCGTCTATCAATCAAAGGTAATAGGAACAATAATTGATGACCGTTATGCACAAATAATAGAAAGTACCTCAAGTTTCATAATCGAAAAGACACCTATACCCTCCTTGCAATCGGATGCCGAAATAATTGCTAGTTCAACTTTGTTACCCACTTCAGTGCAGCCGACTGAACTTGTTGCAAGCACCTCAGTGAATCCCTTAGAAAGCTCAATCACCGAGCCTACGGACGATAATGAACAAGACCACGAAGATGAGGGTGAAGATGAAGACGAAAATGATGAGACTGACGAAGATGGGGAAAATGATCGTAAGAGAACACGTCTCTCATTCCAAACTAAAAAGCGAACGTTCACACCTGTTATTCGTCCATTTGCCTCAAGAAATCGGCCTCAATTTGCACCAAAACGTAAAAATTTACTTCAAAGTAGTGCAACTATTATCACTAGGTCAGATTTCACACCCACCATAACAGCAACACCCGCAATAAAGTCAGACACTCGAGGCCGTTTTACTAGCTCACGCAAATCAAATGTTGCATTTACTAACACCGCTGGTGGCAGTTTTTCCGCAGGAGGAAAACGATTTGGACGTCCAAGTAAAACATCTCAGTTTGGAAATTTTGCATCTTCATCAAGCCTCTCAAGCTCCCGAAATCGGCTTCAGTCAACTCGAACCCAGGGTTCTTCTTCAGGTTTTGGTGGTTACTCCAGTTCTCGTCGAAGTGGGGTCCCCTTTAGAGGTGCATCCACAAACACACGACTATTTTCAAGTGCATATGGGGGAAACTCAAGACTTAGAATAAGACCATCAAGTAGTTTACCATTTGATGGTCCTAGCAACACAGGCATTTATACAACGTTATCACCAGACAGTGAGGAAGAAGGTGTTACTCAAAAATATGACAGCAATGAAGAGACTGATGTTACAACTGAGAATTCAAGAAGAAACAACAATCCTTTATTGCGCTTCCGCAGACCGCAAGTGAGTCGTCCTCCATTTCAACCTGGCCAACGAAACACACCGGCAAATCAAGCTTCAACGCGGCGACCAACACAACAGAAGCCCAAAGCAAATTCTCCAAATAACATTACCACCACAATACGCCCAAGACCACGTGCGTTTCAAAGACCTGCAATAGGACAAGTTCAAAATCGCTCTAGACCACAAAGCAGTTTATTCCCACCGCGTAGGCTCTTTCAGCCTCAAAACATAAATCAGGCACTTGACGAGGAACAAAAAACTGGCGATGATTTTGACGACAATGAAAACGAAGAAAACAACTCAGCCGAATACGAAAATGATACAGACTTAGATGAGAATGATGCAGAAGATTCAAATCGTCGTCGAAGGGAAAGTTTTTCAAAGCTCTTATCAAAAAAAAGATCAAAACGACAGGCTGATTCTAATACACGGAGCAATTTCCGCAATCGATTCCGCCGGCCCACTACATCCAAGCCATCCACAGGAGATCATGCTGAGGAATTCGTAGAAGAGGAACCAAGTACAGTGCGTTCCCGAACAACATCCCGTTTCAGTCCACGCAGTCATTCTCTGTCAACCTCAACCCATTCCAGCAGTAAGTTACAGCCTAACAGTAGAGCAATACGTCCGACGAAACCGAACTCAAATAATCGAGCACAGTTTACATTGCGTGAAAAGGATACAACGCCTAAGCTCCCATCAAGACCATCATCAAACTTCAGACGTCCAACCCCTAATGGTATTTCTTCTCGACGCACAACCACTGCAGCTTCACGCCCTAAAGCACCGAGACTAAAGTCTTATGGAAACACAGTTACAGAGTCTTCACATACTAGTCCCAGAGGGAGGTCATCAACGAGTCGAACACGAGCGACAACCCGTGGAAGAAATCGTAACGATATAACTACGGATGCGATCATTCCAGTTTTTGATGGTACAATCACGGTTACCCATATATCCCCAACCGAAATAACGATTCCTGTTGTTAATGGCAAGGTAACTGAGTACAAAAACATAGTGACAACAACTACTAGCACAGAAGTATTAATTCCTAACCAATACACTACGCTCACTGGTCAAAATGGTGCATCAACTCTAATACTTAACAGAGAAGAAACATCAATCAACGTTAATGGAGCAACGGAAGTAACCCAATTTGTTTTGCAAGAATCCTTAACGAGCACAGTCATATTTACACCGACAACAATCAGGGGACGCAAAACTTCGTTTGCACATGTAATTCCATCAACAGTTTATCAAGTTGAAAATATAGTATCAACAATGCAAGCAAATATAGCAGCAAGTGCTCCACTTGCAAACATCTTACTGTCACAATTATTACTTGGAAATATTGGCTTAAATCAGCCAAACATTAATCCTCTACTTGCACTTGGTGGGACACAGGCTATATCTCAACCTCCAGCTACTCCAACCACTGAATATAAAACACGGACTTCTACCTACGTAACAACTGTTACAAATGGCATGTCTACAGTCATTCCTCTAACTTTTCATGGGAAAGAGATTTTAACAACGATTTTTGATAGTTCCTCAAACGTTATCACTGCTACTGAATACTTTACAGACACAATAGTTGTTACTCCAACACAACAAGCAAATGCGCAGCAAGTTAACAGTTTACTTTTGCCATTGCTTCTGCAACAACAATTACAAGGGCAATCCCAAATTCAACCATCACTACCGGTGCAACATTCGCTTCCCACACAAATTTTACTTTCTGATAATCTTCAAGAATTGGATTCCAATGGAATTCAAAAATATAATGACTACAATCAAGATATAGACGAATATACTAATAGTCAAGATGAATCAGTCCCAGTATCTCAAGATGGTTCTAAATCAAACGGACGTAAAAACGGACGAAGGTTTAATAAGCAACAACCGTCACCAACTTCCGCATTTGAGTCCAGTGTCATAACATTATACGTGTCTGGTAGACGACCAGGTGAATTCAGTACAGTGCTATCCACTATCCAACTTGGTGGCGATTCCTCTCTATACAAACGACAAATAAATCGAGCATATAACCAGCCGGTTCTTAAATCTGAATCTGCAGATTTTGAAGACTTTTATAGATCTGATGGAAGTGAGATACAAGAATACCTGCTTCCAGCAGCCAACGAAATTACAACTAGTCAAGCCGTTGGAAATAACTTCCTGTCCGAAAAGACGCAAAGCCTGGAAAGCATTGTAGGCGATGTAGATCTTTGGTATGCAGAAACTTCAGCACAGTTAGAAAATCCAACGAGTGGTAGCCAGTCCACCACCTTTGAAGCTTTAAAAAGTACAAGTAGCAAAAAAGAAATAGAATCTTCATTAGGCGACGTTGCTACACTACCAAAATATTTTTTAGTTTAAATGACCTTACGGAGTCATCCCCGCTCAAGTGTAGGGTCAATAAACAAATACCGCTGGTCGCCATCAATGATTTATGTAATCACTTGGAGGTAGCAATTACAGAAAAACATAAAAACTTAGTGTACTTCGAAAACAATGAGCATGTTGGTATATTTAATGAGAATAGTGTAGCTAGAATAAGAAACATACGGGATACCATAGACCTTAATACTGATATTTATGTAACTGGAAATGATAATATTAATACGACCGCATCAACAAGAAGAAAAGTCAAAAAGACGCTTGTGCGACGAGTCCCTCTCCGAAAAAATAATGAAACGACCGGATATTCTAATTCTGGGCATTTGCCCCAACGACGCCGAATTATAGTGCGTAAGCGCATACGACCGAATGATGAAATTATGAAAATTGAAAATACAACCATGATGACAAGAACATTTACCAAATCAGTTTTAAAAGAAGAACTTTTAACACGTTCTATGACTGTTGCATTGGAAAATACATCTATACTACCCACCAAACACATGCCGGTTAAATGCAAAAAGAAATGTGTTCGCCGCAGACTACGAAATAAGAATTTAAATACTCAAATTAATCATGAAATTAGTCCCACATCAATGGCTGTGGCTATAGTCGAAACATCAACTCAAATAAAGACTTCACATTCGGTTGAAGTCCAAGTGGTCCTTAAAACATATACCTACGTGGTCGACCGCGTACACGATAATATGCACGAAATTCAATCATCAACAATAGTGCGGGATAAAACACAAATTATAACCCACACTTTGTCGTCTACAAATACAATACTTGTAACAAAAACCCTAAATCTATCAACGGAAACAAACATAGCAGAAGAGCCTTTGTCAACAGCCAGCGTCCAGACCAGACGCTTGTAAGATTTTTAGTGTAAATAGTGTGTGTAAAATGCTAGTTGCGTAGTTCTTTTAAACTACTTTCTTGCCAGCTCTTACATTCAATACTACTTTAATTACTAACGACCAAAGCATCTCAAGAGTAAGATTTCAATTGTTCGACAATCTCTCTAGGAATCAAAGGTAAGACCTTTCAGCATATTTTCGGAATTGAATGAAACTCTTATGTCCACAATTTTCAGAAAAAATGTTGCTGAGTCTAGGCAGCCTTATGTTTAAATGACTACTAAAACCCGAACTTCTACTTTACAAACCTTTTTCTAATGGCACACTTTCGGATTTAAACAAAGTTATTTTATATTAATGAATTAAGATAATATGGAAGAATATATTTTCAATAAACGTTGTATATAAATAAGTATAATACATTTAAACATCATATATGTTGAATAAAATCAGATTATTTAAAATTAATATCACAAATAGGGGAACTAAGAAACAAATATTTAAGAATTTCTTTTTTTAAATAAGTTTTGCACTTGCGAAATTTATTCCGTTGTACTTTTGACGGTTTTCATGAGTTTAGATTTGGTATTTGTATATAAAAATAGTAGATATAAATATTCTGTGCATGCAAAAGTTTTCGATATCGTTTGTAAAAATATTATAAGCAACAATTTGTTTTTTTTTTTTTATTTTCATGTTGGTTATTTTTTCCTGTTAACAAATATATTAATTTAATTATGTTTATATAGCTGTACATGGTATCGTATTATATTTTTTTTACAATCCAGTTTTCCATATTGAAATATATGAAAATAAAATTTTTATGCATGTGTTTGGTAAACAAATCTACATATGTAAATATTATATACTGAATTTAGCATTGTTTTTTCTCCTAATAAACTTCTATTTCAGTTAAATGTTTTTCTTTATGCTCTCATGTAAGTATGTATATACATATATCTACACATAAACACTTCGGACATTTTGTTTTTGCCATGACTATATTACGATATTTATCTGATACGATACTCCACAAAATACTTTCCGCTCATTATATTTATTATAAAATGCTACTGATCACAATAAGTCATGTCAACCACAATATTTTCTCAACATGTAAATATTTAACAAATAGGTGTAAGTTTTCTTAGGAGAAAGAAATACAATACCTAAGTATACATGAACTATATACACATAACCCAAAACTCCAATATATATATATTCACCATGCGTACAGAACCCGATATAAACACAAACCGCCATCATCTCCAACAAAATATACACACTATGAACGCAATGTTTCCAAGCCAGCATGAAACTCGTAGCACACATTTTTCATCAATTAGCAACACAGAGTCTACAGATAATGGCCGTTTTTTCCAATTGGATTCTTACGATGATGGCCTAACGATCAATCCTGACGGTCCATATCCGGTCGAAGGTGTTACATTTGATGATGCAACAGCAGCCGCCGATGAGGCTAGGTATAATCTAGCAACTCGGGTTATGTCAAATGGAGTAGAAGTTATTATAGCTGGTGATAAAAGTGGAAAAGGTCAACATAAGACCAACGCACTGCGAATTCTTCCAAGTTTATCAAATAAGCCAATGACTTTAGCTCCAAGCACATTGAAGGATCAAATGATTTTGATAATGCCATCCAACGCACAGGTATATAATAAAATTATTTTCCCCATCATCATACAATAATCACTACATTATATACATTTCCAGGAAAATTATACGATATCAATTAACTCAAATAATTTCATTACGAAGACTTGCCTCACGACGTACACTTATCGAACAACTTACCTTCAAGACGGTATGACAACGGTTGAAAGTCGCGAAAAGGTGGTATCAAATACTGCTACAGAGGAAAGAAACTATTTCAAAATCAGCCCGACAGGATCAATAGGGGTCACATTATCTAGAGTAATTAAAAGTAATTTTCGAATAAATTTTATATTGAATTGCCTTCTTTAACAGACACCTGAATTAGCTGTGGGAGTTTTTCATACAACTTATACTTATTACAACACAATATTAGATGGAGATCTTCCGCTTGTACTTTCCTCGCAACATATTTTAACGAATACAATAACGGGCCCAGATGATTATATATCATTTCTTCAGCCATCAGAGGAAGCGACACCTGTACTTGAAACGAATACATATTTCAGTAGCATAAGCCTAACCAAAACTTTGAAAGAATCCAACATCGAAAAAATTGTTAGTACGTCAAATCTTCTTACTCAAGTGGTCATTACAGAATCGCTTCCCCCAAGGAGCACAGCAGTAATGACTTCATACATAGCTTTTGATACAGATGAAAGTAGCATACAATATGAATCTGTAGATGATATTACTAAACAAGCTCAACGTAATCCCAATCACACAGTTGCAACACATTTTCAAAATAATCAACATGATCAGTTGTACCTACACACAAAGTCAAATTCAAATCCGACTGATGGCCAAGTATTCGAAAAATCTACTCTTATAACAAATGCAGTAAGCACAGATTTAGCCTCAAAGCTTCATGGATCTTTTAAATCGGATATACATATTTATGCCACAAAAACTTACCTTACGACCTTCACATATTTAACTACTTTAATAAATACACATGAGAGTGCCACACCGTCAACCCTTGTAAATTTCCATACACGAGTCATTGAGAATGTGATAACTGAATCTATTCCTAGTTATTTGATTAAAAGTGACTTATTAGCAAAATTTGAAAAAAATCTTAAAATCTCACAAAATCGTGAAAGCTATGTTACTATGGTGACTCTTCCTGGCGGCCAATCATTAGAAATAACAGCCATAAATATATTACATACTTCATCTACCGAGAAGAAACTTGATAGCACAAGTACACTGAAACCCAACGTAACTTTGCCGAACACAACAGTGTTCAGTGCACTCACTGATCATGAAGATCTCAATGGAGCAATTGATTCAGATACAGCCAGTTCCGAAAATGATGAACAATTCATATCTAATCAATCTCATACAAATGTTCAAAATAATAATACAAAAACATCGGATATAACCAGTTTCCCATCTGTAAATCAGCTAATAGAAACATTCAACTTTAATCGTCTACAGGCTTTAGGTCCTGTCTTCAATGCTATGGCTGGTCTTATTCAAAATAATTTCGGCTCTCCTGCATTATCCAATGATTTAAAGAAAAACATAACTGCTGTTGACGTAGAGAGTAAGCACTCAACAAAAAATATTACCGCATATGACAACACCCAATCGCATGAAGGACCAATTTATATACCCGTTCAAAACTTACAAAGTAACAACCACTATGAAAATATAGGCGATTTAAAGGTCAAAGGACATATTAATCCCCAACATCTACACATATCTCCTCCTCAAGCCGATTGGTTCAAGAACGAAAATCAAAATCATGGAAAGATTGAACACAACTTGCGTAAACCGGCATACGAAACGCCATTATTAAATGGCGGTATACCCATTAGCCCAGGCGAAGTTATTACAGCAAATTCAGATGTAATAATTGGCAAGCCGAATGGTATTCAACCACGCATACCTTATAGTGAGAGTAATTCTGATGTGGGTAACGCGCTACTTCCACCACCCCTACCAATGCCACACTTATCATTTTCACCTCATAGCCATCAACAGTTGAAACAAACCAAAGCAATACCACGTCCTATACCATTGGAGTCAAATTACGACAAAGAAACTAATTTCGACGGTGTCCTTAAACCACCTCCACTAAAGCCTCCATATTTACAACAAAAACCACAATTCCCTCACAATATGTTGAATCATAACTACAGACTAAACTATGCAGGGGAACATATGCATCAGGCCCAGCGTCAGCATCACCCACAATATCAGCCACAACACCAATCACAGCATCAGCTCCAAGCTCATCATTCAACAATTATGCATCAACACATCCCATTGCAAAACACCTACAACAAAGAAATAAACCAAAAACCAAGTTCATCCCAAGTTCATAAGAGAATAGTATCTCCAAAGCCTAACTATATTTCATATAGACCTCATGATTATGATTCACAACCACAACTTGATAATAAATCAGAGACTGACCTTAACAAAGAACTTTACAATAACGAAATTTTAGAAATAAGACGAATCCCAGAAGTATATAGCACTGACTTACCTGGCAGAGAATCAATGGTCGTAAATTCAAGTACCACTTTTAAAAACGGCAATTTTAAGACACTTATCAAAAAGGTGGTAGATTCAAACCAACCAATGTTGGTGGATATCAAACCATCTCAAATAACAAACATTGTTATTCCACGCGATAACTCAGCTTCAATTTTAATTGTTGAGAGTGCTGTTGAACTACACAAGAATGGGCAGTACTATGATGAGCCGGCTATATACATGGATGGTACGGACACAGATAATGGAAGACATACCCCATCAGTGCGAAAACCTATTTCGTCCAACCAACAAGTAAATTTAGATACAAATGTTCTTTCCCACAATATAGACATCAATGTTCCACCAATCACATTCAATAAGGACACAGATTTTCCACATTCGACTCCGGTTCGTGGACAGATTCATAGAAAAGAAGTATCAAATTTCCATATGCCGCATATTACTATTCCATTAACTGATAACCAAATTCAAGTGAACCTTACTCCACAAAATACTCTAACACAGAAGATTGTAGGAACTTTCTTCCATAATATTGATCCTGTAAATGGGAGAGACAATGGCATTAAAGAATCGTTAAAAAATATAGATCCAGTGAGATCCCCATCACCAATTTCGCCAATTAGCAACATTACTGAAAACAAAAAAAAATATTTTAATAGAATTTCTACAAATGTTAGTCAGTCAGGCATTAAGCAAAAAACGTATAGTACTCCGGCAACTAGTGAGATAAGGCGACCAATTAATACAGCTGTGTTTGTCTCCACTCCACAGTATAACCAACAAACTCCTGTACTCAATAGTAATTTCAAACATAAAAATGTATCTGAAACATATTTTTCAGAAACTTCAGTTAGTCATCGACCAACATATTATTTTGCACTGCGAGAAGATAGTCTTAAGCTGTCTCAAAATAATTCGACCACAAAACCGATAAAAATAGATGAGTTCAAACCAAGGCCAACATTCAACCCTGCTCCTCTTTTACATCTGTTTTACGGATTAAAAGACACTGCAGAAAATGAGGATTTAAAAGTCGTTCCAGAGCATGATGTAGATTACTGGGAAAAAGACTTGATTGATGATGAAGATGAAGATGCAACTGAGGATTCAAATAAAATGGAAGACCAGAAGGTCTCATCATCAATCAATATCGTGATCCCTCTGCAAAACAAGATAAAGAAAAATGAGTTAGCGAAATCTGAAATGGATCAATCCGAAAAGCATACGATCACGAATAAATCAGATTCTAAGAATTTAAACTCAAACGCAACATATAATTCAACTAATAAATCGAAAACAAAATTTAGCACGGATTCTCCGCCAAACACACAACAAACTGATAAAGTAGATTATAGATCACCTCTTGTTGGGTCTGAATCATTCTTAGACTCTTCTAGTGTAAATGCAGTAAATAATATGGGAGAACTAGGTACTGAGATCCCTTCACCATATTCACCACCAATGTTTATTCCAACTGGGGGACGGCCAATACCTATTGGCAAACCGTTTTCAAAACCAAAAACAACCCTCACATCCCCACAGAATATTAAGAACCAACAAAGCATTTCAATTAATATGGGAGAAGGTTTTAAATTACATAATGAAGGCGACAAAACTCCAACAACGCCGCCGCAAATGCCGTCTGCAGCTGACACAATTGAATTCGAAAATCGTGAGAGAACCAAAAACACCCAAACTGAAAATCCTTTCAACATGAAATTTAATAAAAATGTCAAAAAACCGTCGTCATTAAAAACGTCTTTACCGATTATAAGGCCTCAACTACCACCAACTAAAACTATGCTATCATCAAAAAATTTAAATAA
This sequence comes from Eristalis intricaria, assembly GCA_964034865.1. NCBI lineage: Eukaryota > Metazoa > Arthropoda > Insecta > Diptera > Syrphidae > Eristalis > Eristalis intricaria. The sequence continues at coordinate 26,412,312 of OZ035878.1, forward strand.
AATGGAGTTTGTTAATCAATTAAATACAAATCGCTCAAATTACCGTGTGAGGGATTCGGCAGAAATTTTTGACTCATATGAAAGTATGAATCCACATAACCACAATTATGTTAAATTAGCTAATAACGAAACCACAACATTTAGAAATACTCCACAACAAAATATGGCTTTAACTCCATCAGTACCCTCACTAGATATTAAACCACCTCCAATACCTGTGATCGCAGCATCTGAAAATGTTGTGGGGCTAAATCCGCCACCGCCTCGAACAACACCTCTACCCCGACCACCTATCTCGACACCCGTACACATTCCTTTGTTTGTTCCCACCGTCTTAAGTAACAAGCGAACCAATACAACGAATCGCAAGACGATTATAAAGCATTCATACACGACTAACCGACCTGTGAAATTATCAACACTCTCCACAAAAGTAGGATCTCCCTCCTATAGTAGAAGTACATTGAGGTCTAAACAAATGACAATAGTAAATTCAAAGGTTAGATCATCTCCCACATCGAAAATCTATGCTACTCCATCATCATCGATATCCAGAACAGCATCTACCGTAGGATATATCACCCCGGCCATGGATAGCATTCCCTCGAGTATTTTGATGTCATCGAAAGTATTGTCAAGTACAAAACAGAATAACCAATTGACTTCAAGCACAGCGACTTCAAAAATTGGTACTGTAAGATCCGAATTAGTACTATCTGTGAGTACACCTGAAACTGTAGATGCAGACAAAAATACGATTATTTACGATACTGAGTCTCAAGAAAATCCAATACTTACACTAAATCAACAAATTCCCGATGAAATTCTTATAGAAGGTTCTGAAATAGACCAACGACGAAAACTTTCAATAACGCCTTTTGAGAATCATACAATTATTTACCAAGAGCCGCCAATTGTAACAGAAAATCCTTCACGCATTCCAGAAACCCCTACATTCCGGAAAAGTACAAGAAAACGAATTATTATTCCAACAAAATATGTAACAAACACTCATATTATAACTATTACCACAACGAAGACGAGTGTCATTACCAGTCATGGTATTCCATCTACTCAAACGTTGACTCTGACGAAAACTCAAACATCTACGTTGGTAGACACTGTAACCGAAACACATACATTACTTAAGCCGACTAAAATAAAAGAGGGGCTCGAAATGAGTTCAACGAAAACACTTCCAACAGGTCAGTACTCTGTAAGCGATAATCAAACAACTGAATCTACAAGTCACGTGCATGAAATTCAGACTATTGATAATATACATCATGATAAAACGCATCCGATGATTGATTCAGTGAATCCCATCACAACTCCTAATACAAATCAAGATCAAGAAAATAATAGTATATTTGTAGTAATGACCGACAAGAAAAACAACGGAGGCGTTTTTAGCATAATTCCATCCATGATTGATACACCACACAATATTAATGCCATTGGGAACGAAAACGATAACTCAATTGGGTTGGATTATGATGAGAATATCACTTTCAATTTGCCAACACGTGATGAGGAAGTGGGAATAAATGAAGTAAACCACGTTCTGCTTGGCGGAGTCCTCATTGCAACCCCGCCAAAGGCTAATGAAAATTCGCATTTGGATGAAGTATCTACACAGTGTCGACCATCGTGCAAAGCCTCTCGAAACGAACTCTGTCAAATGATTGATAACAGAATGGGATGTTCTTGTAGACCAGGATTCGCCCGTATGTTCCCCGATCGACCATGTAGACGTAAGATAAACTGTACCATGTATTTTTCACTCAATTTACTTTTAACTAATTATTTTATAGCTACATATACTTACGCAATGCAGATACCGATTCACAGAATAAGCAAACAAGCGCTACACTTTAAGGAGCAGTACCGTATGAAAGATTCTGATGATTTCAAACAATTAGCTAGAATAACCCATGATGCAGTTGATCGGATGATAATGCAATCTGATCTCCGCGATGTCTATCATGGAGTCCACGTCACTTCGTTCGATACATCAAACTCTGAAAGTGGAATATTAGGAAAATTCCTTATTCAAGTAAAAATTATATAATAGCAAACACTGAGCAACTACATCTTTAACATTCCTCCATTCAGTTATCGGACAACAGTGATGAAAAACGCTTGGTTGATGTCTTTAAGAAATATTTACGACAAAACAATTTTAGCTTGGGTGGCACTGAAATCTTTACAACTAAAAATGGTGTGAACTCATTAGAAATAATAGGTGAGTTCCTAGATGTAAAACTTCAATAAATAATATAAGCTATGTATTCTTTATTCTAGATTTTAATGAGTGTGCCCACAGTCAGTTCCACGATTGCTCCGAAAATTCTAGATGCTTTAACCTACAAGGCACGTATACTTGTAGTTGTCACGAAGGTTATGTTGATCTTTCTGAAAATTCTATCTATCCTGGTCGAATATGTTCAGCAGAAATAGTTGGTTGTGAAAGGTGCCACTATCATGGCAAATGTGTTCAAGAAGATAAAAATACATATCCAATTTGCGAGTGCTTTCACTGGTATACTGGAGCGTCATGCCAAGTTAACTTAAAAATTCTCCTAATTGCTCTTGTTACGGTTGGAACAATTCTTTTTATTATGCTTCTTATATGCGTTCTCTTAACGTGTACAAGAAAAAAGAAAAATCATAATATGCAATCGCTTATGTCTGGCATACACATCATAGCCCCAAGAAACTCGCGTTTATCCAAACACCAAACTCCAGATAAAAGAGCAATGATTAAGGACTCAAGTAGCGAGACTAGCCAAAATTCACTCCCATATTCAGTAAAGGTACATATTTTTCAGGGCTCTTTTTTCGATTCCTCTATGAATTTTATTATATTTAATTTCAGGATTCAAAAAAGCAAAAATTGTTTACAAATAAAATCCAGTCTATACAGCAACCAACACATCAGCAACAAAGTCACTATAGAAACATTAATCAGCGTGGTCAACCATCGCTAGCATTAATATCAACATTGAGTGAAATAGATCGTAGACATAATTTCACAGAACAAAACGATCGTTCGTTGACTGTTATGATTCCTAGAGCAAAATACCATCATTCACTATCAGCTCAATGCAATACAGATGATATAGGCCGTACAACACCTAACAATGAAGTTCAAATTCTTGCTGTTCCCTTAGAAACCGAAACAAAATCATCCTCCTATCAGTGCAATAGGGAAAAGGTAATATAGTGATATTTAATTGTTATATTCTATTGACTTTGTTGTATAGAATCAGAAAGCAATTGCATTATCAAAGAAAACTTCACCAAATATTGCAAACCACGGAGCGCTCCATACATCGTCGACAGGTGCATTAGTTTCTGCTGGATTTGAAGTATCAGCCACAGTCGGTAATATTATAAGCGAAAAAAAAACTGCAACAGACATAACGTCTCAGGAAAGTGGGTCTAACGAATTGTTCAGATTAGCAGACGAAGCGCATATACATAATAAGAACTATCAAGATCAATATTCGCAATATAACACCTATAAGGATGAAGAGAAGTAAGTGCATTATATTTAAATAAAAACGCATTCTCAACGTGATGTTATATAGGTTCATTGATTCAATGGATGTCTGGTTGGATACAATACAACAAAACGAACTGTAAATTAAAATTAGAATATTCTTTTTGACATAACTTTATGTTAATAATTTTCTTTTCAGAACTGCGGAAGCCAGATCATTTGACGAAACCACAATTCAAGCACCGACCAAATCTCTTCGAAGTGTCTTTGACAGACAAATAGCGCAAAACAATACAAATGATGTAAGTTGCATCTAAAACATGAACACATGTATATTATATAAAAATGTATTGAATATTATTCATTAGGAAGCAAATACGATGGCCGAAAGGGATATTGGATCGACTTTTTTACTCCCACATACGCATCTCTACAAGCCGGATAGAGTAATTAATTCAAAATTATCGTTATTATTAAATAATCTATTTCTCTGTTTCGCAGGATAGCGATGTATCTGGTTTCGACTCAATTTAGCAACGTAGTCTGTAAAAAATAACTAAGCTCTCAAGTTAGGTTTAAACTAATTATATAACTATATTACAAATTATAAATATGCATCTACAGGGTAGGTATGGAAACAGATGATTAAATAACGGTTGATGAATTCAATTTGATGATGAATTGTCTAAATACATAATATACACTAAAATGAAGCATTTTAATAATTATTATTGTTTTTCATTAGTACTGATAAACAGTATGGTAACAAGGGTAAGCATTATCTGCTTGTATGTTTATTTTGGTTATATTTATATTTATTAACTTATTTATTTATTTATGAATGCGTGTATGAATTTATTTATTATTATTTATTTATTTATTTATTTATTTATTTATTTATTTATTTATTTGATTAATACGTTTGTTTGATTTTATTTGCCAATTTATAAAGCGAATTAATATAAATGATCATGACACTTCACTGCCTCTCTAATTTCTAAGGCAAGCGTGGGTAAAGGATTTATTTAAAATAATTATACCTTCTATAATTTAACTCGTATTAATTCAAATATACAAAACTGTAATGTTCATATTGTGCCAATTTAAATAAAATTATTTCCTCTACCACCGTTTCTTAGTTCATGACACTAGATTAGATATAGGATTAAAATCTTGTATTTAGTAATTTATAGTTGTTTATTGAAAAGAAATACATGGACAATCAAATAAACTACACTTTTCTTAGCCATACTATAAATAAGATTTATTTTATATTAATTAAATAAAAAAATACAATAATATGGATAATTTGGTTTTTTTTTCGTCTTCGTTTATATAAACCACATATATTCACAGTGTGTCTTATAGATGATATACCTTTGCACTTTAGTGACAATTAAGTTTTCTCTGAAAATTTTACCGATTTATGCCTTCTACCACCGTTTCACACACAGTTGAATTTTCTTTGGAAATTGTGGTCACTTAGTTCGCCTACACTGCTAGGGATAAAGGACCCCTTCAAATACATGCAGCGATCATTTAAGTGTTGTAGTTTGCTTTGCATGACTGATTTTCATATAGTCGCCGTAATAAACATATACATATGTAGGTATTCTTTTTCGTATTATAGTGTCCAGTATATTTTGTATAGTGCACCTGCTGTCCAATTAGAAACTAGTGAATTTACTTATTAAAAATATACAAATACACATATATGCAAAGATTCATTTGTATAGGGTGAAGTACCGACAAGTTGATATTTCGTTCTCTCGATTCCTTTAGATTTGTTTATATTCTAATTAATGGACTGCAATTTTAGGGTCTCAAAATTATGCAGAAAACCAACTAATATCCTCATACATACAGAAGGGAAGAATATTACGGAATCATTTCCCTAACCTAATATGGCTCGAAAAATCCTTTTGGAATTCTTTCTTCACTCTATAAAACGTCTTGCACCCTGTAGGCAATCAGAAGGGTTGTTTCGTCAAAACTATAAAAAAACGATTGACCATAAGAGATGGGGATGAAAGAAATACACGTATACAGGACACATTGGTAGCAATTCGTTTCCACTTGTATTTCACCTGTAAAATGACCCCTTGGTAGTCAGTGTGAACTATGGGTAAGCCTTTTGCGGGGTAATTTATTGTAGTACACAGTCAAATACATATAATTATGGAAACGTGTATACGTATTGTATTTACTTTAATACTGGAATATGCTTAATAGAAATTTCACACATTCCTAGCACAAGACCAAACATGTCCTTTTCGAACATGGGTTTTTGAAAATTCTTAAACGAGTAAATGAACAAACTATAGTCTCGTAAATTACACTGATGAATACGATCGTTTTTATATTCATAACATAAAAATTCCTCGTTTCTGGTACTTTCATATGTAGCGGTTTATTCTGAACTGTCCACGCAATAGAAGAAAATTGATCCATATAATTATTACGTCCTGCCAGATACTTTGAATGGATTATTTTTGACTTAGATTCAATGCATAAAACTAGCCAGGTGCATTGATAAGTGTACTGAGTTTTTATAGTGTTGTGAAGTGCTTTTAAATAATAATAATAATATTTGTGAGACCTCTATTAACAATCATATGGGCGGTGGTTATATTTTTTTTGTGAAATTTGTGAAAATATCATATAAGGTCTTAATTATCATTATATAATCCAGGTTTGTATTCAATTAATTAACATACCGCGAACAATATCTGACAGATTTCTGGCTTAAGCTTAGTGTATGAAAATATTAATAAACAAAAGTTAAAATGGTGTAATCTGTTAACATATTTCATCACATCACATACATATAATATAACCTAAGTTATACTAGTACATTAGATATTCACATTAATATGAATGTGATTATAGTCTAGAGATACAATATTGAATTTGTATATTATATACACAGATTACCTTTATTTTATTTTTTTTATAAACATAGCTCGATATGTCAACTGGAAAAAGTCATCAACTTAACAAACAAAATAATGTAAAATATGTTATCAATTTCTTTAATATTCCTCAACCAAATACCAACAGCAATAATATTAATTCTAATATTATGGACCCTAGAAGTAAGATGGTATTACTTAGTTTATTTTTCAAGTATTTATGAAACTTATTTGTGTTTAAGGTCCTACACCATCTCTTCTATCTGAAAACTCAATAGAATGCTCATTGTCAGGGCGTAATATGATAAGCGATGCCGCTTCGAACTGTAGCGATGAATCTGAACAGGAATTGACGAATCTGACATGGCTTACAGAGTTGCGAAATCAGTCTTTAGCTTGGCCGGATTCTATACAACCAATAACAGATGATGATATTTCTGATCAAAAGTGCCTTCCAAAGGGGTCTATTAAAAATGTTAACAAGCCACACGATACCAATGTAATTATACAACATAAAAGACCAACTCCTTCAGAACGATATAAGACGTTTTTGGACAAGGTAAACAAGTGAGTAGTATAATTTCATTTACTGCTATATGGTCTAATTGATTGTGGTCCATAGGGACATGATACAGTATGATCTGAGTTCAAAAGTATACCAAACAAATGCCAATGAGAAACCTCCGTTTAATTACTCACATATTATCGGAATGGCAATGGTAGAAAATGGCCGAATGACGCTCCAACAGATTTGTTCTTGGATTGAATCAAAATTTGCCTTTTTTCGTGTGCGAAAGAAATGGAATGTAATGCAGTAAATTTTTATTTAAAATAGATAACCAAATAAATGTATTATTTTTTAGAATTCCATCCGGCATAACTTATCTCTGCATCACTGCTTTCGGAAAATTGATCGTAGTAAATATGAAAAAGGAAAAGGAGGATATTGGGAGCTGGGTATCGACCCAAAAAAATGCGATCGCAAACGAATACGCAATAGGAAAGTGTCAAAAAATCGATCATTCGGAACAGCGAAAGAGAAACTACATATCAGAGATGGAAATATTAATGTTACTAAACTAGCAAGTTCCATTGATGTCGACCCAAATGAAGACATCATTTTAGACGAAATTGATATTGAGCACAATGTTGAAATACCAAAGGATTACAAAAATAAACCAACGCTCTCACAATTTCTTCTATCATCAAATACAAAACTTATTGACAACCACCTTCACCGTTATGATATTAACGATTCGATCCAGTTGAGAGACGTATTTATTGCCAACAGTGACAATTGTGAAAAAGGATCAATATCTTCCAATCTTTCTGTTGGTGCCGAAAATCCGTTGGGAACTATCATTGTTAATCCTTCGCCAGCGAATATTTCTGTTTCTAATATGAATGTAAATGAAATACAGCATCAAATTAATGTACGTTATTTTTTTCTGAGCGCATTCCATAATCATATTTCGTAGAATTCTAATATTCTTTTAATTTTGATAGGTATTTGCCGAAGAAGAAATTCCACAGCCATGCGAAAATGTGATTGTATCCTCCTACCTCAACAATGAAAATCGCGGTAATCAAGGTCAGCCAAATGTTATTGTCGAGCAATTGGACTCGCCATATACAGCTTCAGCGGCAGAAACTCATTTTCGACCATATATTGATGGAATTGATGAAGCTTTTCATTATTTAAGAAGTGTGGACAACCGATGCGACGATTTATTTGATAACCTTTTAGATATTTCTGTGAGTGATTATTGAGCAATAAAGGAGAATGCTACGTTTTTTTGTCATTGCTTAACCACGAAGAACAAACAAAATGATGAAGAGAATATGTAGTTTTACTGATTCTTTTCCATTGATAAGATCCATCATAACACAATCGTTTGCTATCTTATAATTATTTTATTAATAACTAAGTTAGTTAATAATTATGTTGCTTACAAGACAATTGAATTTCTTCGTAGTAATAAGTAAGTAACGCAAGATCATAAGACCTTATAGGTATTACAAAGTTATTTTGATTTGTGATTTTTTTTAAATATTTGTGAACAGAAAATTTTCCTTTAATGGTACCAATAGCAGCAATACAACACATCGTAGTTCATGTTATTCATTTACATTTTACGTTCATTTGTATAAAAATAAAGATTTAACTCAAACAGTATAAAAATATATAAAAACTATAATTTATTTATATTAAGATTAAGGTGTTTTTGTTGGGTAGAAATAAATGAATCCAATATATGAAAACCAAAAATGATAATATTATCACAATTATTTTCAAGTGTATATAATGCACATGCCATCATAGCTTTGACTTTTATAAATGTTTACCTAAGAAAAGCGGAAATATGTTATCAACAAAATAATTATTTATTAAAGCCGTTTGCTATAGAATCAATGTTTAATGACGTTCTTCGGTTCATTTTTACGTTTTGTGACGTGAACTTGAGTTACTCAGCTTCATTTGCACGTAATCAGTCATGCACGTATTCACATACATTCGTATAGATATAGATATCGTTTTTTGTTTAAATAAGGAATATATTCATAGTATAGTCTTAGGCCCTCTTAATGGTTCATCTATGTTAATTATAATTCAATATTTCAAGGTGCTACCGAGCTGTAAAATTGCTATAATAAATGCTTTCCAAATACTCAACTCCCAGTTAGATATATGCATACATACAAACATACATATCACAGGCAGTCATAGTGTTAAAGAACCCTTGTTGTACCGAAAAAAAAATGTATGTTACACTCATTCATGTATTCCTATATTTCTATATTATAAAGAAAAGAATTTCTCTTGATTTAGAAATTAAATGAGATGTTTTCATTTAGAAGGAAATCAAGTCAGAGAAAATAAGTTAACGCCATTCTAGGAACGTCAGATTGTTAGTTGAATGCAGTCATTGCAATGAAAGAGTCCAAACAAATGGATATATATGATTTTTTTTAACCATGCATGTATTATAAACTATTAGATCATTGTGATTCCCAAAATATCTTTACATCTCCCTAACAATATTTTCCTAATTAGGGAAACGAAAACATCTGCTGTGCAAAATGTTTTTGGATGAAATGGAAAGTCGGGAAAGTTGTGTTCGAAAATCCGTGCTGAACACACTCTACCATGTACTGTCAAATGAGGATAATTGGTGTTTTGAACTTTCTTCAGAGAATAGCAAATGTACTATCCCTTTTTCTTTTCATTTTCTATATTTCAATGATATAAAAACATCTTATAATAATGCAATTTTTGTGTACCTTAAAATCAAGGTAGTTCATATTTTTTCTTATAATTGTGCGTAAAAGTAAACTTGCAACATTCGATAATCACTAGTGAAACTGAAAGGCAAATAAATTTCAAACAAATTAAATCAGTATAATTTTCGACTACGAACGTCGATACAATGTAGTTGGAAATGGAAAACAATGTCAATATATTTTCTTACATATATATATATATATATATAAATATCCGTAATTTCTACGTGATCTGATGTTTAAAAATAATTTGCCTCTTAAAAGTTTTCTTGCCTAAGACTACGTATCTTTACGTCTCTATTTTATCCTCCTACATGATAATACCGAAATTTTTGGATTGGGTCGCATTTACTGTTTTATGCGATTCGCGCATAGTTACACTTTTTTCCCAGTGCACTTAGCAATTAAGAATATATTAAATCACTAAGGGTGTGTATCATAACTATTCATTGTGACTTCACATTACCTACTGTTTTGGGAAGAACTAGCTAATATTGTGCTATCATTCAACTAAATATAAAATATATATTGCCGTTAAACAGAATGTATAAGTTGAATGGTGTTAAATTAACCATTTAAAAACTAATATAAAATAAAAGTGAAAAAGCAATTTACCGTCTTAAATGTGAAGAAACTACCGTAGATGAAAATAAAGAACAACTAATTTCGCCCCACCGAAATTTGCTTAAGGCAATTAAAAGATACTAAAATCAAAATATCGGTGAGTATTACAAATTTACAAGTTTCATTATTCTGAAGTATTGTTTTTATTATACATACAACATGGTTAATACATTTTGTGCATGATTTTTTATCAAAATACTTTACTGAGGGGCGATTCTTCACTTGAATAGTGGTACTCGATCTCTGAAAATCAATAATTGAAATAAGAGAAAATCATTGATGAGCAGTAGTTAATTGTTTGGTTTTTTTTTGTGATTTGATAAGATGTCAAGGTATACTTCTGGGAAGATATTCCGAATGAAAACTAACTTTTAAGTAAATGTTTTCACACAAAACAAATTTACTTTTCGTTTCTGAAATTATTTTTGGTAAGATGGGGGAAATGGAAGCCCATTTCTTTATCAAATTCAGTAATTATTAGAAAAACACGAATTGCCTTCAAACCTTGAAGTGACATATACATAATTTGTTTAATGTGTTCAATTTCAGGGAGGACTTCTAGATTGCGAAAACATAAGTATTTAATTTTCGTATAAAATATAACCACTACCGTTACATATTAAATAAAAATATAGTTACAACTTTATTTAAACGTTTAAAATATATATATGTACATCTATATTTTGGATCGCAATCAACCATGACACTTGTAAGTGCATCTAGATTCTCACCGGTAATTCTTTATTGGATTATTAGTTTACAAAACTTATGCGTAACTATTCAAAACGCTCGAAATAAATATGTATCAAACAGCATCAGTGCTCGTTTCCAAAAACAATTTGTAAAGAACAATGAATATCGTTTTATGCGCTTGACTGACCAACGTTTAAATTATCAGTAATAGAATCCAAGTAAATAATTCATAGATCTCAGTAGACTTAATAAAACGTAGTTACGAAGAGAAATACAGCAATATGAGTGCAGGTCGAGAATCAACACAACTCCCGAATAAGGCGCAAGGGTTGTCAAGTAATGGAGCAAGCGGCAACAGTTGTATTTCCAAGTCATCATCAAGTAGTCCAGTTCCAAAGCGACAGTTCAATTCGTCTTTGTCTAGGATTCGACCCCAATCCAGCTATTCAGCAAGAGTTCTTGTATTCGATGACTCTGATCAAGAAATATCATCCCCTTCAAATTCAAATCCTCCCAGTTCCCTACCAGGGACATCAACATCAACTGGAAAGAAGTATTTAGCATATACGAGTCAAGCTGGCGGCGTGGGAAACAGCAATAAAGCACCTCTTGGATCGAGTTTAGATTGTGATCCATTAGCTTCTAATTCTAGAGATTTGGCATCTTCATTAAAAAGTCTCGCAAAGTCATCTTCCGGTGGATTATCTGGAAGTTCAATTTCATTACCTGGACGGGATTACAGCGCGCTCTTACGAAAAATTTCATATCAACACCAATATTCTTTACGTTCATCATCCAATGGTAATTATTTAATAGTAAATGGTAAACATGATGTCGAGATTTTTCATATTCTATTAACAGAAGTGACAAACCTAATACGCGTCCGCAACTCAGCTTTAGGAAAATCAGCACCGTCGTTATCGGGTAATTATTTCAAAGAGCAAAATGTTCAAAGCTCTAGAAAGTTTCACCCTGTATCAACACGGTCTGGTGGAGGTGCATGTAGTGGTGTGGCTCATCACCGACTTAGTCTTGTAACGGGGGTGGGAAATACATCACCAAGATCTCATTCGCCATTCTCTGCAAGCCCAATTGACAGTCCAAGAATAAATTCGCCAATGCAATTTGCTTTTGCTCCAATTAAGAGGATATCGAGCTGTAGGGGTGACGGACGTCGCTGGTCAGTTGCATCATTACCTTCATCAGGTTATGGAACAACTCCTGGGAGTTCAAATCTTTCGGTGAGTATTTGTTTTATAATTGATATTTCTTACATTATTATTTCTTAGTCGCAGTGCTCCAGCCAAGAACGACTTCATCAGCTTCCAAACATTCCTACAAGTGATGAACTACGTATTTTAACGCACCAGTTTTCAAATGATATGGGCTCTTCGACATCGACTTCTTGCACTCATCCAGATCATCATCATCACCATGCTCATCACCATAGTTCGACTCCATTCCACTGCCCGAAACCTCATACTATAATTGCAAGCAATATTAAACCCAATGTTTCATCGAATGTGCCTGGAGTGGCATGTACAAGCACTCCTATGAGTATAATGCATTCAACTCATAGCCCTCATTCTGCAAAACAACACAGTGTTGCTTCTACTGGAAGTTGCTGCAGTCCACAAAACTTATCTAAAAACTTATCAAATGATAATGCATTAAGTGCTACGGGAAACGTTCAAAATAACAGCAATTTATCAAGTAAAGATGGTAGAATCTCACCATTTCACAGACCTCGTTCGAGAAGCTTGTCTAGCCCAAGTCGATCACCCGTTGTTGATAACGAAATCGCTATTATGAATACACTTTATAAAGAACGGTTTCCCAAGGCAACACAGCAGATGGAGGAACGTTTAAAGCACTTTATCAATGAGAATAAAAGTGCAGCGTGCAATAGTTTTCGTGATTCTCAGCCAATTGTTAGGTATATTTATAATTGAATTTTTATAAATTATCTGTGTATAACAAATTTATTTATAGATTTGTTCATCACCAAGTGCTGGAAATGGCACGCGATTGCTTGCACAAATCTGAAGCAAAACTTATTACAAGTCGATATTTTTATGAAATGAGTGAAAATTTGGAACGTCTTTTATTAGAAACAAAAGAAAAGTCACCAGAGGCCGCAGTTGAGCTCACTGGAGTAATAAAAAAACTTTTACTAATTATATCTCGCCCTGCAAGACTGCTCGAATGTCTAGAGTTCGATCCAGAGGAATTCTATCACCTCTTAGAAGCAGCCGAAGGTCAAGCAAAAACAGTTCAAGGAATCAAAGCCGATATTCCGCAGTATATAATACAAAAACTGGGTCTCAATCGTGATCCTATAGCAGAATTACAGCAAGATTTTAAAGATTCCTTCCGGGAATGGGGTTCTGAAAGTTCAAGCAATACTCATGTTTCTCTCAATTGTTCTAAGACATTAAATGACTTACCATCTTTAGTCAATCCGATAACAACTAGTACAACTACAAAAACAAGTGCTACTGAAAACTCGGATACATCTGTAATAACAAGTAGTACAGTAGCAGCGTCCGTGTCACAAAGTGTATCTCCCCTTAGTACGATCTCAACCGGTCAACCATCAAAATTTATTCAACAAATTCCAAACGAACACGACTTCGATATTGTGAAATTAATCTCGAATGGAGCATATGGAGCTGTATACCTTGTAAAACATAAGCAAACAAGACAACGTTTTGCAATGAAAAAAATAAATAAGAATAATCTCATTCTAAGAAATCAAGTTGAGCAAGTATTTGCCGAAAGAGATATACTTAGCTTTGCTGATAATCCTTTTGTTGTGAGTATGTACTGCAGCTTTGAAACAAAGAAGCATTTATGCTTGGTTATGGAGTATGTTGAGGGAGGAGACTGCGCAACATTACTAAAGAATATTGGTCCCCTTCCTGCTGATATGGCCAGATTTTACTTTGCTGAAACAGTATTAGCGGTTGAATACTTGCATAGCTATGGAATCGTTCACCGAGATCTAAAGCCTGATAATTTACTTATTACAGCGTTAGGTCATATTAAACTGACTGATTTTGGACTTTCTAAAATGGGATTGATGTCATTAGCCACAAATTTATACGAAGGTTATATTGATAGCGAGACCAGACAATTCTCAGATAAACAAGTCTACGGAACTCCAGAGTATATTGCACCCGAAGTTATACTTCGACAGGGGTATGGAAAACCAGTGGATTGGTGGTCAATGGGCATAATTCTGTATGAGTTCATAATTGGATGTGTACCATTCTTTGGTGAAACTCCCGAAGAACTATTTGCACATACTGTTAATGATGATATTGAGTGGCCTGATACAGATGATTGGACCGTACAGCCGGAATCAAAAGATCTCATCACTCAACTACTTCAACAAAATCCACGCGATCGCTTAGGAACCGGAGGTGCACATGAAGTCAAAGACCATTTTTATTTCAATGGTTTAAATTGGAATTCTTTGCTACGACAAAAAGCTGAATTTGTACCACAGCTGTCGAACGAAGATGATACGAGTTACTTCGACAGTATTTTTGTCTGTAAATAATTCTATAAAATTTGCACTAACCGACCTTATTTTCAGCACGAATGGATCGATACAATCACGATTTAGCCGGAGAAGACACAGATGATACAGATGATACACCACTCTTCGGCTCATTTAGTTCGTATACCCCTCAGTATCGCAAGCAACATTATTCCTGGGCTAGACTTGCAGCAAACAATGACGAAACTAATGCAACAGACAGTACATCAAAGGTTCTTACCACACCAGAATTACGCAGCATTGACGTAAGTAAATAATTATGCTAAATTATTGTAACAAATTAAAATCGCAACATTTTAGTTTTCATCTCGTTGCTTAAAAGTACCGTCAACGCCTGACGCCGATTACCTCCCTGAACTCTTGCACAATTCTTGTGGTGATGAAATTCAAATGATAAATCAATATATGAGGCAGCAATCTTTACCTAGTCCACCGTTTATACAAGAACAAACTCTAAAATCCGAATCCATAAGGCCGGAATTAAGCAATTCCTCAATCAACAGTTTAGAAACGGTTGTAGCGTTATCGGATCAACAAATTTGTAAAAGTTCAAGCAGTTTACATACTTCTAACATACAACCAAAGTCTTCTATAGTAAAAGCACCAGCTCGGTCCTCTGAAGTAACATCATCACCAAACATTCCAGAAAATCGTAAACTAATAGATACGCACCAAGTGTCTTCACTGGCTGCTCGAAGTCCTCCAGAATCATCCCAAACGGATAGTGATGATTTGTCTCCCCAAATTCATCGCAAAAGAAAAACAATATATGCTCGTGATATTCTACCCAGATTTTCTATTTCCATTGAAGATGAAGCAAGCGGATCTTCTTCAGAAAATACACGAGACCAAACGCCTCATGTTGGAGATTTATCAAATAAAGAAATGCTAAAACATAGGTCGAGATCAATTGTAAAATCCGCCTCCGCTTTGGGTTTATCTTTTATGGTGTCAAATGGTGAGTTTTACATATTTGAAAAATACAATAAATAATATGTTTCTATTTTATCAAGATCCACAACTTACAGCACACGTAAGTGGTGGGGTACAATCTCCTGTTGGAGGTACAAGCGGAGGTGGCGGAAGTTCAAGTACGGCAAGTTCACGAGATACATCGCCATGCCGTGAATTGTCCCCACTTGTAACTAATCTTAAGCCACCAATTATAATTCGTCGAGGACCGAGAGGATTCGGTTTTACTGTACATACAATTCGTGTATATTATGGTGATACCGATTTTTATACAATGCATCATTTGGTGATGGCAGTTGACGAAGGAAGTCCAGCATTTGAGGCGGGGCTGCGACCAGCCGATTTGATTACCCATGTAAACGGTGAAGCCGTACAAGGGTTGTTTCACACTCAAGTACTACAGTTGTTACTGAGTGGAGGAGAACACGTTACCGTGCGTGCAACGCCTTTGGAGCATACAAGTATACAGAGTGGAGGTCGAAAAAGGGATTTATTGCAAAGTAAGCTAGCTAAAAAAGGGGTGAATAGACAAAAAAAACAAAAGAAAGAACATGAAAAAAAGAGAAAAACATCTCTATTCAGAAGAATAAGTAGTAAACGTGCGTCAGCCGAAATACAGCAGGTATTTTCATGAAAAACTGAAAGTATTATTTTTATAAATATTGTATATTATAGATTGCTGCTGGAATATCTTCACCAACAATGGTCACACCTTCACGATCGTTTCAGTCATTTGTCAATAGGTCAAATGAAACAGGTTTGCCAACCCCACCAAATGGTCGATTAAGCCTTTCGCCAATTGAATCACACTGCTACCCTTCAGCTTCCAATTCGTCTCAATCTAGCTCGCCGTCGTCTTCAGCACCAAATACACCAACTGGAAGCTCATCTTCTAATAATACAATAACTGTAGGATCAACCATTGTTGTCGCCCCTACTGGAGCTCAACTATATCAACGACCATCCACTCTTCATGGACTTAAACACAAGCTTCATACTAGTGGTTGCGCAAGCACAAAAAATCTACATTCAAATTCTGGCTCTGTTCCAAATCGCAGAAAATCTGTTGGTCATATACCGCTCAGCCCACTCGCACGAACACCGTCCCCATCTCCTCTTCCTGCGTCTCCTACACGTTCACCATCTCCACTTGCATTTCCTATTGGACACCAGCCTGGAGCATCAAATACTACGCAGTCATATAGTCCAGGAGGTGTACCTAACCCAAACATTAATTCAGGACAGGTGGTTGTTACAAAAAAGAGTTTCGCAAGAACTAAAAGTTCTGAGCCAAGTTCTCCTCTGTTAAGACGTGCGCTATCACCGGACCGTCTTCATCCCCGTAGTGCCGAAAGTAAATGCACACTTATATCTCCACTTTGTTGCTCCTCTGCGATAAAGAATCAAAGGTCTATTGTTGGGGTTTGGAGAGCAACTAATTCTGTCGGGTGCGCTACATCATCTAATGCAGGAGCTCCAGTTACGACATCTAATATGAATAATGCACACGTTCATCCTTCAAATAATGTATCAACATCTGTAAATTCTGCAAATCCAATGGGAATTCTAAATTCATCTGCCAATGTAGTTTCAACAATTGGAAATACAGCCTCTCTTGATAAATACACTGACAGCTGTAATATGAACTACGATGTTGAACATGTGGACTATCAAGAAAAGCCATCACAGTCTGCTGTACTTTCCTTGACGTTGCAGCCACCTGGTGAAATGCTTCCCCGTATAGCCGAGGAAAAGGACTCACCAACTAGCTCTACAAATGACGCCTCTTGCGCAGTACATATATCTGATGAAGCATCGAATGGTAAAAAGAAAGGGAATACATCAGACTTGTTAAGCCGCGCTACAACTACTTCTCAATCTATTAGGCCCATCATATCTGCAGTATTGCAAACAATATCCACATCAACTGATTCTGATACTTTAACAACGTCGTCCCCGTCTAATTTAAAATTTACTCGAAATTCAAGTAATAAAAAAAATTCAAACGGGAAAAATAAGGACGCACGCAAATAAATTGTCACTGGACATAATAGTAAAAGTATTGTTATTTAAACATGATACTTCATTTCTTTCATGTTGAACAAATTTTGTCTTACTAGCAGTATGCTTATTCGATTTCTGTTTCATTTCATAATTGTTTTCATATAATAGTAAAAAGCTAAATAAATTTGTGTTATGCTGTAACTCTTGAAAAATGTGAAATAAACTTAAACTTGTTATTACCATAATATACGTATTTTTTTTCCAATAGGAATTTTCAATTTTGGGTAGGGTTCTGTACAAGGCATTCTTATTACACTTTTCTTCACTTTACTATATCCGTATCTATGTTTGGGAGAAAGTTAGAAGTGGAAAAATAAAATGTTAATGCTCCTCCGGAGTAAACAGAAAATTTTTTCCGAACCTGCGTTAACAGGTTCATAACTCACAACATTGTCCATTGGAAAACCTCACTTATATTGCTGAGTAGCGATTGGTTTCATCTTTATATTGATATCGGAAAATTCGCAGACGATTCTATTACTTTTTAATTTTTTGTATTGCAATGAAAGCAAACAACGTTTGTTTTACGTAATATAATAGTATTTATTTTGCCATAAATTTAACATTCGCAACTTTGCAACCAGATATATTGAGACAAAATAGTACTTTAAACTGTGTTCCGAATGACTTAATAGTTAGCAAATATATTCAGTTGTAAGAATTTTAATAATTGAATATTACGCTATAGATTAATTGGGTAAATTCCACCCAAGAATAATTCAAATATATATTGATTTTTATTATTTTTTTATAATATTATGTTCGAGATTATATTACACAATCTGTAAGAGTAACATTACTTTACTTACTAGTTATAAGATATTTCGATTTATTTTGATTCGCTTACTATATGGCAGCACAATATTGATGTTTTGAATTTCTAACCTATGCAATCTTAAGATTGTTTCTATATATGATAATACCAGTTGTAGTCAATATTATGTTCGAATAAATTAAATGTTTTAAGGATACAAATAAAGATATATAAACTGCAATTAAAAAAGAGAAACTATCAATTATATAGCAGAATATGTGAACAAAAAAGCTAGCAGATAATCTTGAAAGTAAAGCTTAAGGAAATATTTTGCAGTTCAGCTTTGAAAGGCTTCTTTTACTTACAGTAGATGAACTATTTAAACAAATAACACTCACATAATGATAAATTGATGTTTAACATATAACATTCACATAATAATAAATTGATGCATA
The DNA here is from genome assembly GCA_964034865.1 of Eristalis intricaria. Classification (NCBI taxonomy): domain Eukaryota; kingdom Metazoa; phylum Arthropoda; class Insecta; order Diptera; family Syrphidae; genus Eristalis; species Eristalis intricaria. The sequence continues at coordinate 26,431,138 of OZ035878.1, forward strand.
AGATTCTGTTGGCAGATATATTTTATAAAATTCACAAGCCCATCTTTTTGTTGGTGGACGATGTTCATATATATCAGATTTTATTTTATATATAGCGTCAAAGTTTCTACAATGCAATCTTAGTACATAGTTCTATTACAATTATCACAATTCAAATTTAGAAGTATTTTAGTAGATATATATTTTTAATTTTAGCGAATCAATTCAAATTTTCAATGTATAGTTATTCTAGACTGTGTGACCTGTTTTGAATACATTAATATGCTCAATACATAATTAAAAACTAAAGTAATAAAGTTTTTAGAAAGAAGCTTCTACCAAATAAGTGCCGTCCATTGGCTGGTTATTCTGATTATTTTGGGCGTTACCAGTTGCGGGCATATATTTTCCGCAAGCCTACGTATCGAAAGGTATATTTTGTTACACAACTAACTACAATCGTTCCCAGTAAATTGATTACTTTATTTGAATAGAGTTTACTAACCTGATATCGTTGTGAACAACATCGACCACAACATGATTGCATCAAACCAACAGCACTGTTTGTGGAATGCGCTGGACTAGCCATAGGTGATGGTGATCCAGTTCGTTTTGTTTGACCATTATATGGAATCTCCAGCTCCACAAATTCACGGTCCTTGATAGCGCATTATACAAACAAAACAAACATAATTAGTTCATAATACAAAGTAGATAGTTACGTGCTATTTTGTGTATTCAAATATGATGTGAATTGAAAGTTGCAACAAATTTACGAAAATTATTAACCAATTGAAAACTGAAAAAAACTTATAAGAAATAAAATTATAAAGAAATTAACCCAATTAATTATGTTACGACAAATAGATATTTTATACAAAGCATATAACTTATTTATATACATTTGACAACATGGTTAATAGGAGTTACTGCCCATCTGAGAATATTGTAAGAATATTCAATTCAAAATTATTAACAACCTCCGATTTAATTGTTTCTGCTCTCATGCCAATAATATGTATAAATTCGTAATATAAAAAGAAAACTGTAAGAATTTTAATATTTTCTGCAAAATAATACGAAATAAACCCATTTTGCAAATAAAAAAATATAACCTGGAAGATTTGTTTCAACGTATTTTTTAAGAATCAATGGAATTATTAATTGAATATTCACATTAAAAACTAATTGAAATTAAAAACAGAAGTGGTTATATGTATGCTATGTATTTTTTAAACATTTAAATTCAAACAAATGAAACTATTTTCAAAACTCATATAGTAAGTAGCATTATTTTGATTTATTTATAAGTATATTTTCACGAATACAGTTGACTGATAGTTGAAACTTTAGATTAATTTCAGAAAGAAAAAAAAAGAAACTGCAAATTCAGTAGGCAAATAAGATTCTTACACTCTTAGTTGCTTGCCAAAATGTAATAATTTCCGTTAAGGGATTGTGCGATACAATAACAGTGACCGACAGTTGAGGGAATAGTTTAGCGAGACGACCACAATTGAAACACAAACGATAAGTTGATATCACTCACCGGCATATGCCCCAAATTTTCCGCCACCGAGATTTCGGAGCTAAATGCAAGTTTTCGAATATAAGTAATTCAAAAGCTCAGAACAAATGCATAACAATTTGTACTCTCGTTTGTTTCTTTGCTTATTCAACATTATATCTAACAATAATGTAAATTAAAACTAGCTGTAAATATATTAAAAACCTAATTTACAAAAAAGGAGTAAGAGTATGAAACAATAAATAAATGAATCTAAAAACTAAAAAGAAAAAAATAAAGAACATTTTTGAGATTAATACAATTTTTATCTGTTTATTCCAAAGGAAATATTTCCTAATCTACCGACTTATTGAAAATATAATCAGTGTTCTTGTATTTGATGAATATATGATTGAAATTTGAATGCATATCACTTTGTATAAGGTGGAATTTTTTTCATTTTTCTTTTCAGCCGAACTGAATGAAATTAATCTAGAACTATAAAAAGTAAAGGAAGAGTTAAATATAAAAATAAATATGTAAATGTAAAAATCTGCATTTATGAAATCCACTTATTTTTAATTGTTAGTTTCTGGAAAACACCTCATACCGTAGTCTTTTCCAAACATCTTAACAAATGATGATGTTGTAATTCAAAAATGTCCTCATCACGATAGTTGTCATCTAATTCAATTCCAGACTCCTGAGCAGCCCAGCGAGCTTCAGCGGCTTTTTTCTTGTTAACAAATGCAGCTCCCGACGAAGCTTTAGCAATACGAATGCGAGCCAAGCGCGCTTTCTTTGAGTGGAATATTTTACTTTTAGAGATATATTACTTGGCATACTACTATATTTCTTCCTCACCCGCTGAGCTTTCCGTTTGTCTGCTCTTTGGTTTTGGTGATATATACGGCTGAAATTGGACACAATTACAGGTACAGGTAGGGCAATAACCAATACTCCACTTAGCGAGCAAACACCACCGACGATTTTGCCAGCTATTGTTTCCGGTACCATATCGCCATATCTTTAAAGAGAAAACTTGTTAGCTGCCTGTGCATCTTTTGAAACATTCATGATAGCCACGGACCAAGGAACTTACCCTAATGTAGTCATGGTTACTATAGTGTACCAGAAAGCCGCTGGTATAGATGTAAAATTTGTTCCATTAACATTTTTTTCGGCATAAAACATAACCGTTGCAAATATAATTATAGCCATGGCAAGTGAAAAAACGAGAAAACCCAACTCAGAAGCGCACGATTTTAATGTATATCCAAGAATACGGAGCCCTTGTGAATGTCGTGAAAATTTAAATATTCGGAATACTCGAAAAACGCGAAGAGTTACAAATGCGCCAGATACATCATCATTGTCCGTTATTCCCAACCCAATATAATATGGTAATATTGCTACGACATCTATTATACTCATAACACTTCTCACGAATTTACATCTGTCAGGGGCAGCAAATAATCTTAGTAAGTATTCTGCTGTGAAAATCATAACGCATGCTGTATCAAGGCAAAAGAATACTATTTTATAACGTTCACCACACGGTAATGTTCCTGCCCGACCAGGTCGATGGCCACAAGGTACAGTTTCGACAACATTTGCCATTACTGAAACTGCAATGAAGAAACCTGTAACGTAATAAAATACAAGTGCTGCTGTTGATGTATGTGGGTTTTCAAAGGCTCGCCACATTTTTTGACGAATATTTGTTAATTGTTGTAGATTTTGATCTCCATTCTCTGACAACTTGTCATCCATCAAACGTTCTGCATTTTCACGCTTCCGATCTCTATAATCTTCATAACAGCAGTCACCAATGACATCAGGCATTATGCCAAAAAAAGCCAACTCCTCGTCGTAACTTGTTAAACACTCGTGTTTGGGGTAATGGAGTTTTCCGGTGCGATAATAATTAAGAATATGACGAAATATATCAGGATCCCGGTCAAAAAAATATTCTTTACAGTCTTCGTCATAAAAAAATTCGCGCTCATTTGACCCAAGCAAAGTGTCAGGATATTTTTCTAGCGTATTGCGCCATGTTTCGAAACGGCGTCCTGATACATTTATAAGAAGTTTTTCATCATCAGTTTTTCTGCGATCCTTTGGAATAGGTGGAGGTGGCAAAGGATGTGTTGCGATTGGTACCCAACCAATGGCCGCCGCCCGTGCAAATGGCAGCCAAGCGGCGACCGAGGCCATACTGTGAGGTGGAATGTTTTTTAATTAGTCAATATATAGATATAATTTCACAAGAAACTAACACTTTCTTTCTTTTATAGCTTTTTCGTCAATGAATATTATGTTTTATGAATGTTATGTTTCAGATCGAAGATAGCTTTTACTCAATACTTCTTCCAAAAATTATTATGTTATTGACGAATTAAATTTATTTCATTACTTTCATTATTTCAGCTTAAATCGAAATTATCAAAAATCCACCATAGTAATATTATGTTGTGTTAATTTTCCATAATAATGCTTATAAAGAGTAAATGCATCAGTCAACGCTTCATGTTCACATTAAAACGACTGCGACAGTAATTATTTTCACTTAATAGCGAGTTTCAAATAGTATGTATTTAAAAATATGTCGTATATCCTGAGTTGTGGTCGTGACGGTATTCGAAGTGTTGTCGAAAAGTATTGTTTTATACAATTATAGAAATGTTTGTAGACAAAACATATATCAACACGTTATTCAAAATACAGTATTTTTTTGAATCGGTTTTAAGAATCCGCTCACAGTGGAATAATAATGCATTATTATATGTTATAGTACAGTAGTTCGTTTCCTGAAAATTAAAATTTAAACATTTTTGTAAAAGTACGCTAAATATATATTATTACGTTATCTTATTATTACATTGTTTCTTCATCAAGCGTCATTAAACATATAGAATCTTATAATAACGCGATTTTTTTAAATTTAAGCTAATATTCTCATTTGGTTAAATAAACTTACTCTTGTTTCAAGTTTCAGCGGAATTTATTAATTGACGTGAATATCTGGCATGGGATCCGTTGAAGCATACTCCTTAAAATGACATTAGTAAGCAACAATACATGTGTATATATACATATATTTAAAAAAAATTGTATGAATTACATACATTATATTGTTATATATACATATTTAATAAATATATGTGTATATGTTTGTGCATGGGGTAACACATATTACTTTATGATAAACAAAACTATCTTTGCAAAAAAGAATATTTTTGCTTACCTACTTGTTATTAGTCCCAACAGGATCCACCCCTAATATAATGCAAAGTATTCGTGAGTTATTGTTGTTGCTACATTTTAGTTAAGACAGAAATACAACAATTAATTAAATGTGCACTAATAAATTACTCACCATAATTTTAAAATTACAATACCTTGCAAATATATCTCATAGAGCTAAACAAAAAAATCAATTCACATACATACATATATAACACGAATGTTGAAAAGAAAAGTGTATACAATTGTAAGAAAAATGACATTACATGTAAAGGACGGGGTGCTATAGTTAATAGCAAATTTATTGTATTTATATTTTTATGCAAAATATATTTCCAAATATAATCTACACCAACAAAAAAACAAAACTTTAAACGTCGTACTTCTTTCTTGAGTAAACAGAAATGAAAAAGCTAATTACAATGTTTATTTCAGAGTCGTGCATATAACTGATTATTAAGTGGCACTAAATATATTTCAGAAATTGACTTTTTTAAGACACACCCTTACCGTTCTTACTTTTACTTTAAATAAACAATCACCAAATGCAATTCGTTATTTTGAAGACATTTTCATACATATAGACACCAATTGCACAATATTTATTCTTTATAAATTTCAGAATACTTAGTATTGATTCTGTTCAATTCAATTTAATTCAGAGAATTGTAGACGAATCTGCAATTATTCTTTCTTTATTAAAAAGTATATACCCAGTATTAAAACATCTTCACTAGTACCGTAGAAGCAACATAATATACTAAAGAAAAGCATAGGAAAAGCGTTTTGAACCTCGTTTTTGTGCTTATTATTTTATTTCGTGTGCTTTATACCTTGGCGAGGGATAGCGAACATACACTGAGAGCTATCTACCAGATTGAATAGGTACATCTGGTCTTCAGCCAAAAAAGAGAGCACATGCTTAGAGATATTTCAGATATATTTGTATGTATTCATTGTTATACTCTATACGTTGTATATTTATATATAACATATTGTATACCATACATATATCTGGAAGTTAAAAGCTGAACAAATTTTGCATACAAACTGTGCAGTCTTTTCAAAAAATAGAGAGAGGTAATGTTAGTTCTAAGGCGAATCTATAAATCCTTTATAATACGGAATAAATACATGGTTAAACTTGGATAAAACTTGTAAAATATTGGGATACAGTTGCATATAAAATAATATAAGCCAAAAAATAAAAATAACACCAATCGACAGTGAAAGTGCATTCCCAACATTATTTGTTTAGGTTTTGAAGAAATTGGTTACAATAATGGAAAAAGCTTCCGCCTTATTATTGGCTTATTAAATCACATTCCCTAAAAAAAAATAAGTAGCATCCAATATAAACAAACAAAAATACAACTTACAGTTGTTAACCAGAAATGTTGTAGTTTGCTCAGATGAAAAGTTAAACATTAGTAACAATTGTTATTAAGCAGTTCTCATGAAAATGAATATCAAACGTACAAACTAAGAATGTCTTTTATTTAAACACTTATTTGACGTTTTTTTTTACATATTGGATGCATTTTCTATATATATGGAGTAGTAAACTAATTTTTATGCTTAATAGTGGGAGCATTTGATATGTATAAACAAATATATATGTTTATATTCATATATATATATATATATATATATACATATATATATAAACATATACTTATATTGATTTTTCACTCGACTCTTACAAAAATGTTAAATCCGAATCAAAAGGTTCATCCAATGCGCATCTTCTTTTAGTGAATCAATACACAAAAAAAATCGTTTGATTTCTCCACGGTAATCAGAAGCTGAACTTTAATTTAAAAAATGGGTGGTGTTGTATCATCCCCCCAAAACCAACAAATAGCTTTTAAAAAAAATCAAGAATTTGTATCTGAAATGAACCGTATAAAGGTAAGTTGAGTAGAAGTAAAAATAGTGCAAAATATAATACAATATAGTGGGAGTCAATACTCCAGAAACAACAATTTTATTGTTTTATAAATGTGCATTTACGAATGCAGATGGAACGTTGGATACAAATGCATTATCAAATTAAAGAGCGTGAGTTTGCTATGAAACTCGCACGAGATCGAGAATTATTTTTTTGGATAACCGGGTTTTGTGTGACCACAATTTTCGGTTGTATAGCCTATTACCAAAGAATGAAACAATTTACGGCTTTAGTACCCATATTACCATGTACGTTTGTAACAGCCTACTATGCAGATCTAGGATATGGCAGCAAATTATATCGAATTCGAGGTGAATATTTTTTTTTCTTTTCAGACATGTATTTAAATGTTATATTATTTTTTTTAGCCGAAGCAGATATTATTATGCAGCATGAACAAGATCATTTACAATGGCCAGGAGGCCTTCCTACCGTTGCAAGCATTGACGAAGCTCGTGTTGAGGTAGAAATGGAAAAAAAAATGCATCCGCATCCTTCGTAAACTATTTATTTCTGGGAAAAACCATCATTCGATTTTAAACTTATTTTGTTAGTATATTGTATATTTGTGTTACTAACAAGAAAATGATACATATGCGTATTGTAATAATTAATCAAATTAAAAACAATTGGGAAAATAATTTTGCAAAATACTACATTATCGCAGCATTATATAACTAGCTGGCATTCACGAAAATAGTTATATAATTATAAAGTTCCGCAAGAAATATTGATTCTTTCATCTTAGTCTTAGTAGAACGGGTTAATTTTTCTTTTTTAATATTGATATGTAAGTACGCAATAATTTAAGCTGCCACAAGATCTTCTACTCAAACCCTACATAAACACGTCTTTTTTAAGATATGTACATAAGTACTTTCAGTAAGCGTACTTACGGTACATACATATTTATGTACAAACGACACTTTGGAATTGAAATTGTAATGTATCTGTACATATGTAACTGCGTAATCGAAATATCTATCGCAAATAATAGAAAGATGTTAATTTATTCGTGCCAATCAAGTATGCAGCTACATATTGATTAATTTATTGTATTCTGATGTTGAAAATAAAAAACAAAAAATTTTACTTTTGAAATATGTATTTAAAAATTGTATCAAAAATAATCAGATAACATTAATGAAAAACGTTGTTTTTGATGATGATTGACACATTATAGAACATATGTCCTTCATAAAACGGCGTGTTCATATTGCCTCAGTATGACAAGACTCCACATTGTGAGGAAAATTAATTTCCTATAATAAGCTCTATTTCGAAAAATCCTTCAGTCATTTGTCACTGTGAACAGACCCTATAATGCTCTTCGACATATCCGTAAGGACTGTACTCTTTCATTTTTTTATAACTGGTTGTATAGGACTGAACGCAGCCAGTTGTGGTATGTTTATAGCACCTCATACCGTTCTCCTGCATACTCAGCTTCCATTTGTATTGTGTTGTTTGCGGGACATATTGGTACTTCTCGCAGGTGAAATTCGCAAAAACCTTATGTAAAAAATATAAATACTTGTAAATATTTCACTTTGAAAAGTGTATAACGAAACATAAATACAATAAAATTAATAAAGATTTCATTCAAAAAGTGTATAAATCCGGTACGTTTGTTATTTTAAAGTTAATGTGATCGACCATCGTACAAGGCGTAGTACATAATTGCCTGAAAAAAGTGAAGAACATTGGGGAAAAAAGCTATAAAAAAAACGTTGTGCGTATGCATATGCATATACTGTTCTTTTGGTATTCTTATGGGCTTGTTTTAATATTTCCTTTGTGTCTTGTCAGGTAACTGCAGAATTTATCTTAAGGAAATTTGTTTTAAGATGTAGTAGGTGAACTGTATTCGCATTGGATAAATATCGATAGCAAATGTCTGCACACGATGTATTCAATTCTACCTTTCACAATGTAAATTATATATTATTTGAATTCAATTAGTTATTTGACCATATGTTTCCGTCTTCAAAAACAGTTAAAAATTGTAAAGGAACCAATAATAATCCGATGTATACTTATGTCAAGAATTGAGAATAATACCTTCGCATAGTTATTGACAGCTCTGCATAGTCACATTTATTTCGGTCTATTTTCGAATTTATTCTTTTACTAAAGCAACATTAACGTTCAGGTTTTATTGTTTGTTTTATTTGTGAAATTATATATAAAAAGCCTTGATATACATATATATATATATATATATATATATATATATATATATAATATATAACATATAATATATATATATATATATATATATATATATATATATATATATGCTGCAAATATATAATATATATATACATATTATCTTAAAGTTCGACACTTCAAAAAAAGTCGTGTTTTTTTTACTATAGTTTCTTCAGATTAATTGTGATATAAAAAGTGTTTTTTTTTATTTTTTCAGAAACCTATATAAGATTATGTAGGGTAAAAATGCAAATACATTTATGTATAATATGCGATGTTTGGGGTAAGTGTACTATTTTTTACAAATAATTATATTGTTTCTTTTTTCCATAATTTGAAAGATAAGTGAAAACCGAACTGAAAATATCGAAAAAATAGGTGTATTAAATGCAGAGCAAACAAGAAATTAGTTCAATAATATTAATAATATGTTTGCATACCAGACATGAAATGCGAGAATCATTTGCTTGAACTTACATATACAACAATAGTTTTTATTAAAGAGCGGTCGAATCATTTGTGAAGTGTTGAATCAGACCGCATTCGAACTCATTCCATCCATACCCTTACTGCCCCTTAAAAATTAAATCATTCTATTACATACTCAATTTTAATTCGTTATATTATTTTTTCGCTGGCAAACAAACCTTGTATTCACTCACTTATTTGAATAGTTTTTTTTGATTTATAAAACTTTGGTGTCATTCTATGGTGTGAACTTACTTTTATTATTTCACTGCAGTTTGAACCTCGACTTCCGTTACCACCAGCAATTTATGTTCAACACAATCAACGATACCTTAAAACAAAAAAACACAAGAAATTGGTGCAGACAAACATGTGCTACTTTGAATTTATGGTTATAGCCTTCGCATTCGCTTTTATTTAATAATAAAGCATCGCTGCTTGTGAACTTAAGAAAAGGTTAAGCAAATCTATCAAAATCCGAAAAGACATTGAAATATATTCTCGTTCAATAAATAAGTCCGATCCATCAAAATCAGAAAAGATATTGAAACCCGAAACAGATTAGAGAATCAAAGGATATTAGATAACAAAATTAAATTTTGAGACTATCAACAACCTTGATTGATTTGCATAATAAATCTGAAGAAAAATTATAAAAAATTAAGAAAGAGGCGGGGTAGTTAATTGGTCGATTCATAGAAATCATAGAAAGCATATGATTTCGATCCATTCTGATCCAAGTACCATAAGTGCTGCAATAAATCAATAATTTATTAAGAACATAAAGAATACACCACAAATAGTCTTTAGTATCATAATCTGTATTTAAACAACTGGATTAACCACACTATGTAGAAAAGATGGCATATAATTAATAAGATCCACATTAATTCAACTGAGGAAAGTCAAAACATTTTACTTAAAAGAACAACATATTTCAGAACTTCGAAACATAAGTAATCTAAATAAAAATGCTTGTCACATAAAAATTGTAAATGGGACGATTCAAAAATATCAATATTTACACATATAGCATCTCTAAGTATAGATGGTGTACATCTAGTTATCACCCTTCCACCTCACTGCAACATTGCAAAGCTCAAAACGATAATAATTCAGAACAACGCTTGACATTGAATCAGCCTTTCTTTGCAAGTAAATAATTTTTTTTTAAAAATCGACTAGTCTGTTCGATTTCCCTCTGCAAAATTAGTAACTGATTATATATAATAATAATATAATCCATTCAATTTTTAATTATTGTATTGTTGCTTTGTAAAACTCTTGAAAATTCGATGGGGAGGAGATCTTAAATAACCAATGTGGATTTAAAATTGACGAAATGTTGGATTCATCTTTATCGCAACACCATCATTCACAGCAACAATCAGCTAACCAAGATCATATTCATAAAACAAGTCAAGCTCTGCCAATTTCAGCCGTACACACATCGTCACATAAATTTAATAATTCTAAGAAAGCTGATTTTCCAGGCGTTTCAAGCGTTCCCTCAGAAATAAATCAAGAGAAAATATCCTTATCATCATCATTGCCACTCGCAAGGCATAGTATTTTGCCTCACTTAATAAATAACAATACTTTGAATAATAGCTCAAATACTGGGAACCACAATCGTGCCATAACGTCTTCATCAATTGTTTCTAACAACAACGTTAATCGTTCAATAAAAAACAGTACTTCAGTAATAGCTGGTTCAAACTCTAACGGAAAAATGGTTGGAAGTGATCAGCCTCAGCCGCAGCAACAATCGCATCACCTCCACCACCATCACCATCATCATCACAGTTTACCAGCAATGGCAGCTGCTGTAGGTTGCATTCCTGTATCAACCAACAACATTAGTAGCGCCAGCAATAGTTCCGTGCTGGGACATCAGTCCTTAGCTTACCTCAATATGGATTCAGCTTCCTCTGTCGCCATCGGTGCTAATAGTAACAGTGCAAACAGTCTTATAAGCCAGAGTCACCATTCCTTATCAATTGATGGTAATAATGGGCTTGTAGATGACATAGACCCTTCATTAACAGGGGGACTTACAACTTCAACTGCAAGCACTTCGCTATCTTCTATTGGTAAGTTACACGGTAGAAAATTGTTTTAGGAACATTGAATGAATGATTAAAATCTTCAATTGGTTATGTTTTAGCTACTTGTAACTCGACGTCAATGCCTGAAGGTGTAATTTGCGGAGGAAACAATGGTGTGATGCCAATCCTTAATTCTACAGACACTTCTTCACAAGCAGGTTGTACACCATCAACAGCTATAACAACGTCATCTTCATGTGTATATACATCAAGCTCATCGTGCGGAACTGCTGCTACAACTGTATCGAATAGTTTAGTACGGGTTGATGGAAGTACATATCCATTTCACGAGCAAATTATTATGTCAGGTCAACAGAAATGCGCTTTGCAAGAAAAACCTAAGCCTTTAGTGGTATCACCACAACAAGTAATGGTACTGTATATGCATAAGTTGACTCCTTATGAGCGTACAGAAATTTTAGCATATCCTCAAATTTATTTTATTGGTGCAAATGCCAAAAAACGACCAGGAATTTTTGGTCCGAATAATTCTGATTACGACAACGACCAAGGTGCCTACATTCATATACCACACGATCATGTCGCATATCGATATGAAGTGCTTAAAATCATTGGTAAAGGAAGTTTTGGTCAAGTAGTTAAGGCTTACGATCATAAAACTCATGAGCACGTTGCGTTAAAAATGGTGCGTAATGAAAAGCGTTTTCACCGACAAGCACAAGAAGAAATACGCATTTTACATCATCTACGCAAGCAAGACAAATATAATACAATGAATATAATACACATGTACGATTACTTTACATTTCGTAATCACATGTGTATAACATTTGAGTTGCTCAATATAAATCTTTACGAACTTATTAAAAAAAATGGATTTAAAGGATTCAGCTTACAATTAGTACGGAAATTTGCTCATTCATTATTACAGTGTCTGGATGCACTGTACAAAAATAAAATAATTCATTGTGATATGAAACCAGAAAATGTTTTACTGAAGCAACAAGGCCGATCTGGTATTAAGGTAAAGGTTAAGTAAATATGAAAGATTATATTTATAATGGAATATTAAATATTTCCCTTGCAGGTTATTGACTTTGGCTCCTCTTGCTATGAAAATCAAAGGGTATATACATATATTCAATCACGCTTTTATCGGGCACCTGAAGTTATACTAGGAGCAAAATACGGTATGGCAATTGACATGTGGTCACTCGGTTGCATCTTAGCAGAGCTTTTATCCGGTCATGCATTGTTCCCGGGTGAAAATGAAGACGATCAGCTGGCGTGTATAATTGAAGTGCTTGGGATGCCTAACAAAAATATTCTAACCAATGCGAAACGCACAAAGAACTTCTTCAATCCAAAGGGCTACCCGCGGTACTGCATGGTTCGTACAATGCCAGACGGCAAGGTGGTACTGATTGGCGGACATTCTCGCCGCGGTAAACCTCGCGGTCCACCATGCTCAAAGAGTTTATCAAAAGCGTTGGATGGATGTAAGGATCCATTATTCCTGAATTTTATCCGCGGTTGCCTTGAGTGGGATCCGGAGAAGCGTCTAACGCCTGCTGAAGCTCTCAAACATCCCTGGCTACGGCGACGACTTCCACGGCCACCTACAGGAGAACAAATTCCTGTTGGTAGTGGTGGTGGAAGTGGCTGTGTTGGAGGAATTGTAGAGTGCACCAGCAGCGTGCCAGCATTATCAGCGAACGCATTGGTTGTGACATCCTGTTCCACTCATTCTTCTTCTAGTATTGTTTCCGCTGATGCCAACGAACGATGGGTCAGCAGCAGCAACAGCACATGCAACAATATTGCCGGTAAGGTTAAAAACGCAACACAATTATCTACATCAGACGCCAACGGCGGTGGCGGGAATACATCATGTAGCAGTTCTAGTAAAACCCCATCATATAATCAATATACAATGTCTTTGAATAATAGTATAAAGCAATCCCATTTTAATGGTGCTGCTTCCACTTCCACTGATCACCATTCTAAGCATAATTTATCAAATAACTGTAGTATTACCACAACTACCCCTGTAGCTCCACCATTTACATCTCAACAACAACCACAGCAAAGACATTTGTATCATCAGCACCACCATCGTCATTTTTCTCACACACATCAACATCCGCACGCGGAGCATTCTATATCTCAACATCATCCGACTACAGGTAATGATAGCAATAGTAACAAATACAAAACGTAAAAACCCGTCTTCATGATTTTAATAACTTGTACATCCAAATATCAAAATAATTAAATAAACTCATAAAACATTATGCATTTATTAAAATCGCTTTAAATATTTAAGCAATATTGTCGCTCATAGTGTACAGGAATTTCCATGCATCAATATTACACAACAATACTGATCTTACAAAAGTTTTGGCCACTACGGCTTTTACAAGTCTGGGCATTTTCAAAATTTGAAAAAATTGCCTTAATAGAGAGACTGCCTTTTTACTCATTAAGTACACTAAGGCAAACGTTTATTAAACTTTCTCTTCAATATAACGAACGAATAAAATCAACAAAAATCGTTATAAACTTTCCAAAACGAAATACAATTCATCTGATGTCCTGGTAATTCTAGAATATTCAACAATGTCATAAATATTTGAAATGCATTTGCTATACTTATATACGTCATCTTTTTTAGTAATACATGTTTATGAACCAAGATTAATATTCACTAACACTAGTTTTCCTTTCTTTTATTTCATTTTCGAAAAAAATGTACACAACTCTAGGAACTTAAGATCCATGGCAAAAGTAAGCACAAGATCAAACAGATGTAGACGCGATAGACATTACATACCATACTTCTTTTCTACTAACTCGTTATATTTAGCTTTAGATGTATTCTATAACAAGACGAATTGTATGTTTATAAGGAATATTTAGTCGACTGTCCTTTCTTACATGTGTGCTCAGAAATATGCATATGTATACTAAAATATTCTGAAAAATAATAAGTGAGCTGCAATGACAAAAAAAAACTAACAAAATAAGATATATACATGTTTATGTGATGATGGTCTCATTATTAGTTATTTGTAATAATGATATGATAAACAAAGCACAAATCTTATCAATTAATTGCAGTTGATAATTTAATAGGCTTGTGATTTTTGTTGTTAAAAGCAACACTATCCAAATTTCTAAGAATTTATGTCGGCCAGATATATTCCTTTTAAAATTACAGCAAGGGATATTTTATGTGAATTTAGTTGATTTAATTTCTTTTTAGTTACAGTTTACTGTATTTTTTTAAAGGCTTTATTTTAAGCAGTAAGTTTATTCACATACTATCTGCCATCTAACAATGTTAGATTATTGTTAGTTTTCATGTGTTCATAAAGCCTGACTTTATGGCCGTAGACTTGCGGGAGATAGCCCACAATAATTTTCAAAATATACCATACAATATATGTATCCTTTACAGTTTATTTAATATCGTGCTATGCTTGTTTCACATAGGCGAACAAATTCATAAAAATACATTAAATTTATCTATGTCCATCGCTTTTGATTTGTGTTGATTTTGTATATATCCATTGCTGTATTAAGTATGAAATAAAGAAGCTCTTAAAAATTAAGAAATGTTGAATGCTAAACTATACATACTGGATTAATAAACAAATATATATATATATATATATATATATCTTACAACGCTGTAAACAAATAAATTAAATCAATAAGTACATAAAACAAAATTCAGTCTATCTTTAAGTTCTTAAGTAAAAATACTACAAAAACAGTTAATATTAGGATGAAGAAGTGAACAAAACAAAATTTGTGATATCTTCTAACATATATACGTCTATATATTTTGATGTACACACAAGCTGAATACCTTTAGATTACAAATGTATGTATGTGTTTAGTTTCCATTAATTAATATTTATTGTAATAATGTACTGCCTTCTTATATTTTAAGGTTAAAAATGGCCGAAAGGGCTTACACAGACCCACATAAATAAATACTATCTTGATAATTTTCTAAGCTAAGTTCTTAAATTAACAATAAAACTCTAGAAGAAAATGTAAATATAACTGATTTTATATATGACGTATTGTGTGCACCAATTTTGCTGATATTATAAATCTGTCTTATTTGAGTGAATATTCATTTCAATATTTCACAAATCGCCTAATTTCATGATAGCATAGCATTGTGCTTTTGAAAATATGTGGATAGATGTTGATTTTTCAAGAATATCATACATTTTTCGACAAGTTTAAAAAAACTAAACTATAATTAATATATATACATGTATATATATACTTAATATATGTATATATATATATATATATATACTATATATATATATGTGTATTTCAAACACCTGTAAATATGTTTTTGGTGTTTGATTTTTCGAAAGTACTAACAAATAAACGACGAACTGATATTGATATAATATAATTTTATTTAGTAAAAGCAGCATCGAATAATATATTTAAGAACAAAATCAGCATTTATAAAATTTGCAAACCATATTTTCTTTTTAATGGTTGTAAAAAACTTGCGAATTTCGAATTGAGCCCACTTAAGCCATGTTACCAGCTGAGAAGGAAATGAATGGAAATACCATATTATATTCACAATATTAATTTGAATTCGTAAACATAATTAATTCGACATTGATGTAACGAAAAATTAAAAGTAATAAGCAATGCGACTTAATATTCAAGTCGCAGTAAAATTATAGGAAATGTTATATAATCTTAATGTTTGTACAGTCGAAGTCGAAATGAAAAATAAAAATATTTACTATAAACACGGTCCTTTAATTTTTATTATATCTTAACATTTGTCTAATTAGAAAATATCACCAGAAACCTATATGCTCGTTTGGTCTGAAGACGATAGACCAAATGATGTCTTCATATGTGAAGTCTAAATTCTTACTGAAATTATACTTGCACCAATACAAGAATCGGACCCATAAGTAAGTAAACGAGGCTGAAGTAATGTAAAAAAAAAACACATTTTGCTTTTCTTACAGAAAATAAAATAAGTTTCTGAAATAGATCAACAATATTTTTATATTTCTGAAATGATTTAATTATTTTCTTCACAATTACGGATGCATTTGTATATCATTCATAAATTTTCAGGAAATGACGTCAACAATTATTTTGATCAAAATCTTTCTGAGAGTTATTTACAGTATAAATGTATATCTACATATTCATGATAATTCAAACATTAAAAATTATATTTTTCTTGGGGGAATTAATTGTATGTAATATATATATGTATATAACATTACATACATATTTTAATTTCGTATTATAACTAGTAGTGGAATCTTGTTTCTGAGAGATCTCTGTATTTTAAAAAGCACATAGTTTGAATTAAGACTTTCTGTTATTAAAATGAAAAGTAGAGCTGCTTTCAGAGGAATCAATTATTTCGTTTTATATACGCATGTATTAAGCCTTAACATCCGATTTTGCTTTCGTTTTTCAGTATTGTTATAAGTTCAAATGGAATATATTTTAGAGATCGCTGTATTTAAAAAGTATGCAAGACTATTGAATAAAGACGTTCTATTGCACAACGGTCTAAGCTGAAGAACTGCTAAGTAGTTTAGAAAACCATAACATATTTTAAAAGGTAGTTAGAAACAGTATTCCTTCATATATCAGATATATAAAAATTAAACAAATTGTGTTGATTACTTTTATATTTGTAGGAAGGTAAAACAGCGCTAATTTATTTTGATAAAGCACTTCCATTTACAAACGACGAAATATCAGAACAATCCATTTGGCTTACATCTTGGGATTTTGTATGACTTATTGATGCTGATGCAACCGAGCAATGTGCGGCTGTATTTGATTCTACAACCGTAGATTGTGTATTGGCTGCATTGCTACTATTACTAGCTGCATTACTGCTAAGAGCCATACGTTGCATTTGGCGAATCACTGTTGCTGCATAGTATGCTTGCTGAAAAAAAGAATTGAATATGTTTTCGAAATGTTTAAGTAATGTAATCTCCAGACCTTCCAACGAGATTTTGCAAAATTCTTTTTAAGTTGTTCAGACACCGTGCCATGAATGTTTTTGTTACTTGCTGCATTTCCAGATATCCTGCAAAACAATACTTGTCGTTTGATTTACATATATGTTTGTACTGAGATATTATACCATGCATGTGCCAGAGCTTGTTTACACGTGTAGCGCTTTTCAACATTGACACACATAAGATTCTGTATAAAGTGTTTTGCAGATTCACTTATTTCATCCCAATATGGCGAATCGAATTCAAATTCCCCTATGCATATGAAAATGTAAAATATAATTAACCTTTTTTTACGTTAGAATGCTACCTTTTAATATCTGCGCAAATAAATTAGCATCATTTTCATCGTAGAAAGGTGGATAGCCACATAACAGTATGTATGATATGACACCTATGCTCCATACATCAACAGCTTTCCCATAAGGCTTTTGTGCTAATACTTCTGGAGCTACATATCCCGGTGTGCCACATGCTGTTGCCATGATTCCAGAGTCTTCCATTTTGGATAAACCAAAATCACTTATCATTATTTTACTATCCTCTTCGGCGCTATAATATAAAAGGTTCTCGGGCTATAATGAAAAATTTTTAGCAAACTCTTGGGAACGGTTTTTTTTACTGATTTTTACTTTTAGGTCTCTATGTACAACACCTTGTTCATGCATATAATCTACAGCTTCTAAGACTTGTCTTATCAAATCAGCAGCATCTTTTTCTGTATAAGATCCTTTTTCAACTATACGGTCAAAAAGTTCTCCACCAGTAACTCTGTTAAATGATAATATATACAAATGTGATGTACGTATTTATGAAAATTTCATGTGAAGTTCTCAATGCTTGATTATTTTGTACAGGACAATAGAAACGGATTAGTTGGTCTTGTTGTTGTAATTCAAAAATCTATAAACGATTGACTCGATTGACTTTCCTAATACTTACAATTCCATGACCAAATAAACCTTAGACTTGTCCTCGTAAGTTTCAAGAAGTTGCACTATATTAGGATGTGTTAACCTGTTAGGGAAGAATTTATCTTTAGTCCACAGGTGTCATACATTTAAATCAGTCATGCATTTCAAAATAAGTAACATAAGAGTTAATATAAAAAATATTCTTAAAAACAAGGGTTTATGTGATATTTTCGGTACGGCTTAAATGTACAATCTCCCAAAATACAGGGATGGAATTCATGTTTACATACATATTCACATACAATTTGTAAAAGGAATATATTGAAGGCATAGTCGTGAGTTTTGTTATGCTTATTTGCTCTTTTTATACAATGCAAACTTGAGTATAACTAATGCCATACACAACGCTAAGAAATTATAGGAATGAAAATTGTACATCAAAATAAATTTTATTTTCAGATCAATCGGTTCATATCTAAAGGGTATAATAATGAGGACATGCATCATGAGCATATCAATATATACAATCATATACACAACTGGATGATGGATATATAGAAGCATATATTTATATATTTATTCGCAACTAAATACACCGGATGAGGCATTTCGAATTAATTAGCATTGGCTTTCTGCATTCAGAATGTACATAAATATCTTTTCTTTATGTACATTCAAGATTTTCTGCATATTTGTTTTGGTGAGTTTTTTTAATTAAGTCAGTAATACAGTCTTTATACAAATCGGAAGTAATTTGCTACATCAAGTTCAATTCTTAAAAATTACTGTATATAATGTCACAATCTAAACACTTCATCCGGAATATAGAAACATGAGTTGTGATCATTTGGGTGTGTATATTAGAAATGCAACTCATTGGCTACGAACCAACAATTGAATCGACTGTATGTTATCCCATCATCAGAGAATGACTTGATGTTTAAATTTGGTAACTCACCGCGATCCTATTGGCCCGTCGACGTCATTTTGATTTGCACTGAACCTATAGAAGAAAAAATAGAAAAAAAGAAAAAGGAAAGTAGTTCGAAATAAAAGAACTGAAATTTTTAAAAAAAAAATTTCATGGGTTAGTTTTATGTCGCAGTTTAGAAAAATTGGTTCGAGGCAGAACTAGAAAACATATTTCAAATAATATCTATTGAACCTAGTTCATAATCTACGAATATATAACTATGAAGTTAGTTTAAATATCACCGAAAAACTCCTTTTGATTAAAAAGGATTCATATGCTCGAGTAATAAATATTTCTGTTCAAACAAAGAATCCTGTATGGAATAAAAATATATACATATACGTCTGCCTTCAATATATTCCTTAAATAAAGAACGTTTTAAGTAAATACAAAAATAATATTTTGGTCTTGTTACAAAAAGTATATCTCAGATTGAATACTTAGTAAAAATAAAATGCTACATGCATTAAATGTTAGTGAATACGTATGTATGTACATAAACTCAAAAGTATTATTGAGAAATGATTTTCATCATTATTTTATTGCAAAAAGAAAAATGCATTGCTTCAAAACATATGAATATTGGAAAGATTTAGGTTAACAGCAATCATTCCTTTATAAATGCAACTTTAAAATATTAACAGACATAATTAAAACGTAGGATGGTATGAGTATGTGCATACAGATTTTAAACGCATTACCTAATAAGAACTTTTTTTATTTCCATAATCTGTTACTTTACTTTGTACAATTAGAGATCTAAAAAATATGAACGATTTTAACAACACTTAATATATATATATATGCAACTAGATTTAAAGTAGTGAAAATTAAAACCAGATTACGTTTGTGTATTTCACTATTATGTTGTGTTATTTTTAATTGCCTTTACAAAAAGCCTCTAAGTGGTTTTCGAGCGCATTGAATTAATTTATTTATCTTATTAATATAACTATTTAAGACAAATTAATAAGCTTGAATTAAAAAAAGCGAATTTCCATACATTAATATTTTTGTTTAGTAAATTTAAAGTAGTGTGATAAAAAACACAAAAGTATTACTCAGAAATAAAAAACGATTGACACATTCTTACATTGAAGACGCGCAGAAAATGCTTACTTAAAAAAATCATACACCCACCTTCGAAGAACCTTAATCTCATTTTCAAGAGAGTCCTCTTTTCCTTTTAGTGCTTTTTTATCTATAATCTTCACCGCGAAATGCTGGCCTGGACTTTCTTTGCTCTCTGCTAACCGAACTTCTGAGAAGGCACCACTGCAGATAAAGAAAATCGCTTACTAACATTTAAAATGGAATGCATATGTCAAGTAAACCACAGCGTCTTATAGACATTTATTATAATTATTATTTTCTTTAGCCATAAAAAAAATATTTATGCGTATAGAATGATTTCATAGTATATAATTAAATGATTACTTACGTTCCGAGTAATCCTTGTAAGTTATATTTATCTTCAATTGAGATTTGTTTAGATATATCTTTCGCCTCTTTCTTCACTTTTTTACCCGAATCTTTCTTGCCAAAAAGTGGCATTTTCAACAGTTTCTCTCGTATGAAATTCACTTTATGTTATTGAAATCTCTGTACTGCCGATTTTTATTCGTTTTTTTTTAATTCGCATCAATTATTTCGCGCAGAAATAATGTTTGATATGATGAAAAGTAACATTCAAAAAGTACAAAGCATGGAGAATATTTTTATTGGAATCTTTAAAAATGAAACTCTGAAAGTAATCAATTTTAAACTAGTTCTTAATAGCGGTCATACTTAAAAAACTACAATTATATAAACTGTCGGTTTGTTTTTTTTTCATTTCATTTAACAAAATATATAGAAATGTCCTAAAATTGACTTGTTATTTCATATAAGTACACTAATATGAAACATATTTATGTACTTCAATAGTGCAAAATGATAACCTAAATTGTATAGGCATTGAGTTATTTTAAAAAACAATTTTAGTTATCTCTCTGGTTTCGAGACAATTCCGTGAGGGTATGAATGACTTAAGTTTTTTTTCATCTGCTTTGATTCAATTTCTTGATAGCCCAATCTCTGCAATGTATTTATTGCGTACATTTTCACATCTATATACATATATATGTATATATATATGAACATATAAACATCAAAATATATGAATATATATATATGTATATATATATATATGTGAATATATATATGTGTATCAATAAGTATAATAAGCAATAAACTAAGAAGTTCATGTATATAGTAATAAATTTTTATTTCAAAATCTAGTCTTGACTACATACTTTGAATAAAACATTTCATACTTTACAAAACTTCCGTCACATTTAGAGTTTTCAATACTTTAAGCAACGTTTTACTTTTTTCCCAAGCTCATAGCTACTATTAATACTTGCTTTCAATTTTTTTTCACGTCGGCAAAGCGATGCACTTATCTTTTATTTTTATTACTGTTAAAAAAATAAATCACTAGGTATTTTCAACATGCGTAGAACAGACATGATATGTGAAAAAATCAGAACTATAAGCTTATTATCCACAATATATTAAAACATATATGTAAATAATTTTATTTGTACATGCAATGCAAATTCAGGTAACTTTATATCAATTTCACAGGTATCATAAAACCCATAATGTGAGCTACGCAATACTCACTCAAATTACAAATCTCAATTTATTTTGATATACTGATTGTTTCTTTATTAATTTATACATTAATTAAAAAAAAAGCAAAAAACATTTAACTTTGTATTATAAAATAAGAAATACAGGCGGGATGGTTTTCCATTTTACTTTCATTTTTAAAACATTCACATTTTGAATTCCTTCAATGCATACATATCAAGCCTACACTTGTTTTTCAACATTTCACTCGCCCAACAACACAAGAAAACACGAGATAAAATTTTACAAATAAATTAATAAAAATATTTGTAATTGCTTTGTGAAACATTTTCGGCTGCAAAAGAAAAAAAGATTTTACACTTCACTGATTGATTGGTCATTAGACTTTGTCCAGTTTCCTATTTTTCATTCTCGTTTATTACGTTTTACATATATTTTACTTTATTATTATTTAATATTTACTCAGGCATAATATCCTAATGGGTCAGAATGTGCAATACCTTTCTTGTTTATTTATTTTTTAACAAATTTTTGCACAGATACAAAATGATACTGGGAAAAACAAATATCTATGAATATCTTCGTTTAAACGTCCGACTATTACAGATTGTTCTTCTGTTGGTGAAGCACTACTCGGTGAAGACTAAATATTCGACCGATTACTCTATAAGGTTATACAGCACTAATGTCAGTGAAACCGACAATATCGCAAGTAGAAATACGAGTCGAAATATTTTTGTTATGGTTTTAATTGTTTCTTTTTATTCGCATTAAAAAAGAAACAGAAGAAAGGAAAGCAAAAATCAAATACAAGAAATTTGAAGAACTGATTAAAAAAAAGAAACAATTAATTAAAGAACAGAAATATGAAAAATGTGGATATAATGCTGACTTACAGTCAGGCAAAAATAAATAAGGCTGAGCCTTACTTAAATGTTTATCTGAACGATACTGTGCCAATTAAAACGTAAGTAGCAATAACAAAACAAAACTCTAGAGTTGTATCACAGACAATTAAATTATAAGCACTGTCACGCTTAAGGAATGATGCTGCTCGCAGAGTTGATTGACTACGGCAAGCAAAATTTTTTAACTTGACCATGCTATTCACTTTATTATACATTGTGAAATGATACTGCGCACTGCTTTCCATGAGATGGTGTTAGCTTTGGTAAAAGCGTTAAATATACAAAGATGGCTTACCATTTTTTTTACAATACATTGTTCACTAAAAATTAGGTAGGTGCATTATTCATACATATTAGATGAATACTATAATTTATTAATATATATTTGTTTTTATACATATACATATATATGTATATATCTTGTATTGATTGTGCGCATTTTTACTCTGAGTAAGGCGAGAACAGAATGCGAAGCACGCCAGTGCGCATCTTGTTGAGAGCTTCATATTTAATACATACAGATTCGTATTCATATTACTGTATTCATTCCATTTATAATTATTCAAAGCTAAATGAGAATATTGAAGATATGCTTTCTGAACTTCAACGAAGTGATAACCTTCATGTTTTCTTACATGATAGTAGAAAATTGTATTTGCATACAATATATATTTATGTTTACCTAGAAACGTATTCATATTCGGTCGTAAATAAAATAGAAAATGAGAATAGGCTATTCAGAATTTAAAATTCATACGTTTATGTACTACGTTTATATACAATAAAAATAATACTTTTTAGACCTAACAACTAAAAATGTTAGCTATAATTAATAAGTAATTTAAAGAGGTAATCTAAAATCATAAAAATATCTGGATTTATGGAGTATACAAAGTTTTAATATTAAAATTAACTAATTATGAAATTAGTGAAAACTTTTTGTTTGCCAAAACGGAAATCGCTGTTGGAACTAGTAATCTGTCAGCAAAATTTCTATATACATTTGAATAACTGAAAACCTTGAACTATGTAGATGCGAATTTCATTCTGAAATGTTCTACGTAAATGTTGTTGTCTGTTCTTGTTACCTTCAATTAGTAAAAATATTCAATCACATATACAGGTTGCTGAAATCAGATTAATTAGTCTTGTTGTGGTAATTACATGATAGGAATATGGTGAGAATCCCAACGGTTCGAGAGGGGCATCATTTCTGTTGAGCAAGAGTCATTAGAGGAAAAAAATAGTAGAAAAAAATAGCTGGTAGAGCGCATTATTCCGCAACATTCAAATGTAAAAGCGATTAAATTAAATTAAACTAGTTCAACAGTTCAAATGAATCTATATGATTGTATGTATATCTGCAGCTACGCAATAGTTCTTATAAAAATTTACCTAATCCCGTTACTGTATACAAAATTTCGTATTATTTCGAAAATAAAGCGATTCCAAGAAAAATTTTGCGAGTTTATGTTCGGTCAATTTCAGAGATCGGCTTGTGAGACTGGATTGTCATAATAAAATCGTCATACAATCTGAAATTTCATGAAAACAGTTTCAGTTTCTGTCCGAAAATAGCAAGAAACACACTAATCGAACACATTCATTGCCTAATAAAGCTCAAAGCAAGTATTGTACGGGAAGGAAGTTGCGTGGAAGATTTTACACACAGAAAGAACAGAAATCACAATTACTCTCTCTTGAGAGCACTCTCTTTTGCGAGGATTTACGATTTTTGTTTGTGTAAACAAACAAGATTTTATGCATTTGTAGTAAAAGCAGTAAAATGTTGTCTATATTTCTGTTCTGTGACAAACTTACTAGAACTTAACTCCCTTGGCTTTATTTATGTTGAATGTGTTTCTTTCCTTTAGAAAATTTCCTCTCCCTTGCAATAGGAAAAACTGCGATGGTCAGCTAGAAAAGAACGCGAACATATACCGTCTTCCAGTTTATATCAATATTAGTGTATATGTGTGTACCTTTGTGTGTATAAAAATAAAGAAAAGCTGTTTGTCAGTTTTTGACGTAGAAACTGCATCGACATGGACGATTTATCCAAACCTTTACAAATATTTCTTAAATTAAGGCACCGCCGGGCTTCGTATTGATAAAATAGTTTTCCAGTGCATTGTTGTTTTAATTTATTGTTTCAAAATATATTAGATATAATATTAAAAACGCGGGAAATGAATACACGTTTTGATAACTCATTAATGTTTTCTATATTAAAATAGTTAGTTTGGTGATTTTAATAAATCTTGTAAGTGATTGAATGATTAAAAGACCAAATGATCGTACAAAACACTGATTTTTTATAAACTATTTAAACGCAGTTACGTTTTTAACATCATTTTTGTCAAACAATTTGTAATGGAAACCAGCGGGAATAATTCGAGAACTTTGAATGAAAATATTTATCTACGAGAAATAAATTCTTTAAAAAATACTCACTTGTCTGAAAAAACTACCAATTGGTCTCGATTTTCTGAGTGGGTGCATTGTGTTTGTGTGGTGACATTCGATCTAGAGCTTGGTCAAGCTATTGAGGTGAGTTATGATACATTTTATATATAAATATTGTCCAATAATAATTCAGTATTTCTCATGACGCCTAAATTCAATTGAACAGATTATATACCCAGAGGAATTCACGCCATCTGAACAGGAGAAGACGAACATTTGTTACTTAGCATTTCCGGATTCAAATTCGGGCTGTATGGGGGATACCCAATTCCACGTTAGATTACGACTAGCTCCAGACATCAACAAACCAGATTTTAAAAAATCCTTAAGCTTCCAGCAAAAGAAGTTTAATTCGGAATGTCTAACAGTTTACAAAGCTGACAAGGCCCATTACTGGGGCTTTGTATACTTTCGACAGAGAAAAGAAGCTAGTTTGCCACGAGGATACTTCCAAAAGGTTTTTATAAACTATGTTTTTATTTTTCACGATATTATAGCTTATTTCTTTTTAGAGTTTTATAATACTCACAAGACTTCCGTTTTTTAATTTGTTTTACGAAATACTTTCGGATTTGGCTCCAAAGTATTTTCGTGATGGCTTAAGTGTTATCGAAACCGCATGTACACAGATCTGTAGGTGGCCAGCATTGAATGCAGGTGATTCTCTTAGTTTGCCAGTTGATAACATTGTGTATCATTCAATCATTCCACAAAAAAACAGTAAGTGTGGCAATAGTCTCAATAATTCAACTGCAAGCTCATTAAACCATCGTTTGGAAAACTCACAAATTTATGGCGGTGTTCCTGCTTTACAATTTAAAACCATAGCATCTGTGAACGAAATAGACATTTTCCGCAGTCTATCGTGTATTATTCCACATATCTATACATTATGGGAATTGGTCCTCACAGCTGAACCTATTGTTGTAATAGGTGCATCGCCAGCAGACACTTCGCATTTGGTGCAGTCTCTGGTATCGTTGATTGCTCCTCTCGAATATTGCGCTGAATTCCGTCCTTATTTTACCATTCATGACAGTGAATTCAAAGAATTTACACGAGAATACGGACAATTTGCAGCCCCACCTTCTATAATAATTGGTGTTACTAATCCGTTTTTCGTAAAATTGTTGAAAGACTGGCCGCATATGATACGGATTTCAATGATTGATAGTCAAATGAATCATTGCACGAGTGCTATGAGGCTTGAGGCACCACGATCTTCTGCAATAGAATCAAATATTAGTGGAACTTATTTAACAAATAATGTAAATCTCAACAAACGTTTGAACCCCGTTGATGACGCGTCATGTGTTATAACCAAGTACAAACCTTTTCTGAAAAAAGATAAAAGTTTAATAAAAAAAATCCTTATTGGTATAAACACTAGAAGGCCCGAACACGTACAATCTGCATTATTAAAACGAAGTTTCCTTGAACTGACACAAAGTTTTATGATTCCACTTGAACGCTATATGGCCTCGCTTATGCCATTACAAAAAGACATAAGCCCTTTCAAATCAGCACCGAGCCCACATCAATTTAAACAAGATGATTTTCTGTCAACTCTGGAACAATCCGGTCCACATCTTACTTCTCCGTTAAAAGGAAACTGGAAAGGACTTTATAAGCGGTTTTTCAGTTCTCCTAATTTTAAAGGATGGTATGAATCTCGTCATAAGGAGCTACAAAAAACGCTGCAGACACTTCAACTTCAAGCACTTTCCGGAGCAGTAAATTTATTTTTTTAATCTAAAAATAATGTGTGTAATATATTCCATTTTTTTGTAGGATCTTAATCAGTGGGCACAAGGAAAGCAAGAAGTCGAAATTATTGACATGATAATAAAATTAAGACAGAAACTGAAGCTCTGTTCTGCAGATTCTTCAAATGAGCATGTGATACAAAATGAAATTCCACATCATAACAATGAATTAATGGTTTCGGATCACTATAACGAAACTCGAAGACAACTATTACGTCAAATTGATAGCATGAAGCAATCTCTACCTGATGACCTGAAAAGTATACTGTACAATACGTGATTTTGAATAAAATGGTATCATTTTGGCCTATTTTAATTATAAACAAATAAGGATTGTAGTAAAATTTTAAACAATAAAGCATGTATGTTTTTGAAGTTAATTTTTATTTCATTTGTCTCTATGGAATACACAAGTTTTTTGACTTATTTATTAGAAAATATGTTATAATTTATGTTGAGAGAAATGGCGACAGAGTACCACTTTTATGTAGGATATTGTACAATGTTTACATCAATACATACGAATACAAAAAAGATTTATTTAAAATGAGATCTAAACATTCTTATAAAAATTCTATACAAGACATTCTCGAAAGTGGTAATAAAGTGAAAACGTATTTCTGATTCATAGTCAATTTAAAAGATTTTTACCAAACAAGAAGGGACATTCCCAACCTAACTAGCAGTTTTGTTTGTAAATTGAGTACAAAAATGCACAGTTGGCCCTACTGTTTGGATTTTATAATGGTATGTCACTAGAGAAGTTAGTCTTCAAAATACAATTAATACTGATAGCTTTACGGACGATTCACATTTTCGTGCAATATGTACTAAATTAGAATGCTTACAGTCTACATTTTGGCACAAGTGCAAGTATAATTTAATATATTAAGTTTAATCAAACGCCACTTTTCGAGAGAAGGACGTGAGAGATGATATTTCACTGGGATTAGAATCGGATGGCAAATTATTGAACTCAATTTCCTCACTCATAATGTTTTCTAAAAGAATACAAATTATTAAAATTATATATATACTAATTATATACTAAAATATTACCATTTGATGAATTTGGCCACTGTTTGTGGCTTGGAGCATAAAGAATTAATAGAGTCAATATATATATGTTCCACATTCCGTAGACACCGGTTAGGAAAGCTGAAGTCATTTGTATTTCTATATTTTCATCCCACTTCCAGTGACCTTCTGCAACTTGTCCCATAATAAAACCGGCCACAGTTAAAGCGGCACAAATTAATGTGGCAAGCATGAGGAATTTGAAACGATATATTAGTCCTTCATAATGCAAACGCCGTGCAGTAGACATGGATGGCAGTGATGTTTGCTTTATGCTTATGTTAATAAAAACTTTCCATATCATGTAGCAAAGAAAACAGAAGTATATTCCAACAGATATTCCAGCCAATATTATAAAACCTAACTGTTAAGAAATTAATAATGACAAAAAAATATGATTATAAAAAAAAAATACTTAACGGCTAAATTGGCTCCAATGGGCTTCGTCCAAATAGAAAAAAATGGATTGCGTAGCTGCAGCCCTCTTTCACATATATCAAATATAAATAAGGATACGCATCCTACAACAACAGCACTTAAATGTCTCCAATAAACACGTAAAGAATTCTTTTCTCCGGAATCTTGAATCTGTAAATACATTATTTGCTCACATTACACAATTTATATAGAAAAAAAAAACAGAATTTCTATGGACTAACCAGCATGTGTTCTCCGGCAAAAACTAGCCAAAATGATAGAAGCATTGCATAAAAAATGCCTTGTCTTATATCACTTAGCAAGAGCATGTACGGCATTTCGAAAGCCAGCGTAAGGTATTCTAATGGGACTATAGGGAATATTGCTAGTTAATAATGCAATATCATTAAATTATTTAACTTACAGTTTAAGAATGTTAAAGTTGCACCTAATGATATAAGCATATATTCGAGAAGTGCTGGTGATCTTTGAAGAATATGGACTCTACGCCAAAACCAAATCATAATTGCTACTACGATAGGGAAAAAAACAGTTTTTAAAGAAACCCAAACTTTTGTGAACCCTCCGTTTTGATAAATTGCTGTTAATTGAAGTTCATGTGAATGCCCGATATGAAGATTGAGTTTCAAATCAGTGTCCACTGGTAGTCTTATGTTTAGCAAATAGTAATCATGATGAAGAGCACCTAGTTCAAAAAGCGGAATCATTTCACACGAATATAGCATTTCTTGACTGGAGACCTATTTTTGGACATTAATAATTAATTTAATATGTATAATGAAGAATTTCCAAACATACATCACTAGATTTGCATTCTAACAAACGTTTTTCTATTGAATGTGCATAAAGTTTCCATGAACCTTCAGGATCTCCTTTATTACGATATGCTAGACGTGCATCTATAACAAGTTCATTTCGCGGTTCTATTATGAGAGAGAATTATGATTCTATGCCGTTTTAGATTATTGCAAAAATACTTGCCGACTAAATTTTCAACATCATATGGAATATCAACTTGTAGAACACCAATGAGATTTTGTTGCCATCTGGAATAATCCAACACTTGACCCTCACGTGGTATCGGCATCTATGGGACATGTTATACATGAAACACATTCTCAACGAAAATTAAATTTACCTGAAACACATATGTAATTTGATTTGCCATTTTGGTATAATGCTTTTCAATTTCTTCCTGGGGAATTTCAGTGCATTTATTAGGCCCACGTGAATAAAGCCAAAAGTTTGTATTATTTTGCTTCGCAATGTTATCCTTGCATATTATTCCAAGAATATTTTGATGGGCAGCTGGTAATGGAGCTATAAGATTTATTTTATATATTTATTCTAACAAACAAATACAAACTTAATACCAATAAGACCACCAATAAGAAAACATACAGTTTGGCATATCAATAAAAGAGCTACCAATACGGAAAGTTTACTGCCGCTCAAGTTTTCTAAAATCGTACCAGACATTTTAATAAGACTCTTTCAACACGCACAACAACCCTGTCCGAATACAACAAAGAACTAAAATAGAAACACAATATTCGTGTATTTGCTAAGCTGACAGGTAAATCTTAAGCAAGATGCAGATATTATGCTTGTTTACATTATCATGGGAAATCTTCCTTCGTTCCTGTAGGCTTTCAACTGCATAAAAGGGGCAAATTGAACCATTTCCAATTATTTTGTTGGCAATTTCCTACTTTGAATTCATATTTTTCATAAATGATGGACGGAAATCTTTATTTGTGAAATACAAGAAGGTATTATTGACTGTCGATGGAACTATCCCATCTCCCTCTAATGAAGGGAAAATCACACGCTCTCTGTCATATAGGCTTTCATATCCATGTACGTGTGACCATGCTCCATTGAATCCCTCTAGATTTCCAGAAGAATGGCAAAGTGTTAGAAAGAGAGCTGATGATATTCCTTTAGTTGGAAGGAAATAGAATGGTTGACTCGAAAATCTCCTTCATAGACGCACTAGATTTCGACAAAGGGTAACACTTCCTTGTTCGTCGAACGTTTTTTCATATTTGTCAAGTTTCATAGAACCGCGGAAACATAAGGACTTATCACATTTTATTTATGAAAGTAGGTATGTTCGAATACTCAGAAAAATAGCATATTAACAAAAGAGATAAATTACAAAAACACATTAAAGAAAAGAGATGAATACTCTTTAATTAAATAGAGTATATACGATTTTATAGAAGAGTTCAAGGCATATTATAGTAAGTTCGTTCACACATGCCTTGAATTTTTTCAAAAACAACACAAATGAGACGGTATGGAATGAAACTGAAGTGTGTCACAGCCATTCGTCAACTAAATGGAATTCTCTGATACTACAAACTGGGCTTGCGTGTGTCAACGGCGTTAAAAAGTACATTATAGTAAGAATTAATTAATGGAAGAAAGAAACAGCTTCATTTATGATTAGTTGCTCTCACTCATAATATACTCCATTAAACAAGTTAACTTAGTGCGTGGCTAACCGTGATAAAGTTAAAAGTGTTATTAATTTATTATTTTCCAATGATGAATAAGATTCATGTTAATAATGAGGAAGACTGCAATTCTACTCTGTTTTATGCTAGAAACGAGTATTATGTGGGAAACTATATGGGGTCTATAAATCAGCTTCTTCCTGAACAGTCATCGACGACAGATGCTGAAACTCTAGCATATATGTATCTTTCATATCTCGCAATCGATTCTGGCCGTTTAATTAGCAATGATATCAAGGAAAATAATGCTACAGCACTATTGGCTTTGAGATATGTGCAAGAAACATTAGAGAATCCTTCAATCATTGAAACAAATTTAAAATATTTGATTGAGAAAATTGAGGGGGATGACTCAAATATCTGGCGTATAGCTGCGACTATTATTTACTGTTATGATGATCAATATGAAAATGCATTAAAGTAAGTAACATTCAGATACAAGAATTTGAATATAAGATATGTGTGTCTTGATTTGGCAAATTAAAAGCTTATATATAACCTATATTAAACAGAATTCTTCATGGTTCAGAAAATTTGGAATCAATGGCTCTTTCTGTGCAGTGTCTACTCTCACTCAATCGTATTGATATGGCAAAACAAGTTCTTTCCAAAATGCAGGAAGTGAGCGATGATGCAACTCTTACTCAATTAACTCAAGCCTGGATAGCGATTGCCAGTGGTTCTGAACAGATGCAAGATGCTTTTCATATTTTTCAGGAGTTTTGTGAAAAATATCAACCAACGCCAACGCTCTTAAATGGTCAAGCTGTATGTCACTTAGGTCAACATCGATATGAAGAAGCTGAGTCCATATTGCGTGAAGTATTGACCAAGAAACACAATGATTATGATGCATTAATTAACATGCTAGTCTTAGCACATCTTAATGGCAAAGGAGTCGAGGTAAATTTATTACAAAATAAGACTATACTAACATACTAAATTTTAATTTCTTTTAAAGGTTTTCAACAGGTATCTAGAGCAGATCAGACAGTTACATCCCAAGAGTGATTTTATTATTGATATAGAAAAAAAATCATGTGAATTTGACCGTCTCTGCTTGCAATATTGTGTGAAAGCAGAGCTGACAGATAACTGATAGTAAACTTGTCACATGAGAAAAAGATAAATTAATACTATATGTTTATTGAAAATAGAAGTAATTTGTGAATTCAATTTATTGTCTAAATAAAAGAAGTTAATATAACTAAAAAATTTAAATTTTTATATTGGATCTCGCTGCCACTGGTTTGTGATCTTAACATGCATTTTGTTGATTCTTCAGCGTTCCAAAATCGTTTCTTAACGACAATATATGTAATGAACTTGATCGCTGACAACAGAGTTCTTGATGAGTGTTGTTTTTTAAATCATATCGCTTCTTTCTTCATAAGTTCATAAATCGCTGACAGCAGTTATACGATTTGTTTATATTGGTTTATATTTTTTTCTTGACATGTTTTATTGAAGGTAACAATACACATACAATATAACATATAATATTCATTTGGTTATGAGTTTGAATTTAAGTTAATTATTTATGTCCAACTATTGACAATTCAATATGTATATACGACAGTTACATGAAATACAAATGTTCATAATTGTGTTCTTTACAGCATTAGCTGTAACCAACCATTTGAAAAAAAATTTCTTATTCTTGCTCCCAAACATAAATATTTAAATAATTTGAGAGTAGATTATATTTGTTTTCATTTTTCATTAACGAGATTCGAATTGTATAATTTGCGGTAAAATATAATTATTTGACATAAACATTCATAACAGTGGTAGGTAATATCTTGAAAAAATGTAATATTTTATAGCGTAGTGGTCCACACAATTATAGACTTAGTATATGAAATATCAATTCTAAAACTATTATAGAGTCAATTTCATTTGCTTGAATATGAAGTGTTGGAATCAATTCGTTATCAAGCGCATTCATATACAGGGGGGGTAACTTTTCACTCTGACTCCCAGCTTCATAACACACCTACAAGTACTGAAAGTGAAATAATACTGAGATGAAAAATTAAAGTCATAAAAACCTTGTCCCGATTAATTGTAACACGCAATCCAATTTTTATGTTGCCGTTAGCCGCCAGTAAATCCAAAAACGGAAGTAGAGCAATTGATGCACTTTTTGCAATGCTTTCTGACACTTTTGTAACTTCCACTTTTTGTTTGCACTGTGGAAAATCAGTATTCCCACTCGCCTATACATGCAAAATAATTCAGATTTTTTTCAACAAAACAAAATTAATAAACATTACCTTTATAATGAACACTTCAGTCCATTTTAGGTTATGATTTCCGTTGGATAGCCTAACACCGGAATGAATCCTTATACTAGGGATTCCATCAAACGCTTTCGAATCAATAGGTGACTTAACCCTTTAAAAAATTGTTTAAATGTATATATTTTTTTTAATCACTCAAATTCTGTACCCAATGTTTATCTCAATGTCATCCTCAACCCATTGAATATAAACAACTTCAGTATGCTGCTCACTAGCTTCAATAGGCCCGCAGACAATATTAACATCTTTCATATTATTCAATGCATTCCTTATCTCTATCATTTTTGATGGTAATATCTGGACCATTAGTCCATCCTCTATAATACTACACTTACCAGAGAGCCCACTTGATGTCTTCAAAGCTTCATTAAGTATAAAGAAACTAGCTCCAGTTACTAAAAATACAAAATATTTTTAAACTTTTTTGGTAAAATTAATTTATAGGCACCCTTTCGAGGCTGTCCTTGAATGTTAATAGCTTGGGTTGAATAGGAGTGTGAATCCGTTGAATCAGTTTTTATGTTTTGAATGCAAACCAAATGACCATCGGCTTTTTTAGAGAAATTTGCTCCCATTGCTAATATATGATCACTCGAGTTTTGTATAGCCTTTATAACATCTTCATGGCGATTTCTGGGGATTAAGATATTCGTCCTTCGATCCTCCATGTGAATGTACATTCCCTTGATTGTAGGTAATGTATAAGAATAATTTCGAAAATCCTAGAAACAATTTGTTTAGACATTAAAAATGAATATGTAGTTGTACTTACTGCCAACAAGTTTATTATTGTTTGAGCAATATCTACATATACTGGTGCCCGTTTTCTAACTGATATGTGTGGACTAGGGTAATATCGATATTGCGCACCTAAACGGAGCATAAGCCTTAAAGGAAATATTTTTGCCCATGGTACCTCCCATCGATGTATTAATACTCCTATGAGGAAAGGAGAATCGGGCACTTGAACGTCTTGTAAGCATTGAAATGTGGGACGAATGAAAAGAAATCCCCCATGTTCACGTGAGCCTAGGAAAAGTAAATTTCTTGGCATTGAGAAACCAAGTTCAGCAATCGGATGTCCTTTGCTGGCTTCCATATAGATGTCATTTAAGTGAATAAAAATGTCTTTCGGAACTTCATTAGAGTTGTCAAGCTCTAATAGTATCATTATCTCATCATTACCTACATGATGTAGGCCACAGGTTGTAAAGTTAATAACTGTTTTATTGATGCAGCATTTTACTAAAATTATGGATTATGTTTGTGTATGGATTATGGTAAATAAGTGATAAACTTACAATGAGAAATTTTAACAAAAACATAAAAATTAGTTTGTACTACAAATTTCAAAGTTTCAAGGTGCAATCTTTTGATTAAATTGGCGTTGTTTGGCACTTCTTCGTATACCTTGTCCGAATTATCGAGAGTAGATATCGGTGGCAAAGTATTTTCATCTTTGAACATGAAACTAATATTTCCGTCCGGTAATACTACTGAATTCGCAGCATTTCTAGTAATTGCTGAAAATTTTTTAGAGATAATACAATAGGACAGAATTTGATAAATCAACTCACTTTTACTACTCGTACTGTTGGGTGCGAAACCATCAGATTGTATAGATTTACATGCATTTATTGCTGCAGTCCAATTGCCATCTGAATTTGCTTCCACGTCTGATTTATTTAAAATATTCTCCTGCGACACAGTATTTTCACCTTTGAAGAAAAATTAATATTTGCATCAGCTAGTATTACTAAATACGGTGCACTCCTATTAATAGCTAATGTCATTTATATTAGATAAAGTGTCTTTCAAACGTACCCTTACTACTTCCAGCATTGGTTGTACAACCAGCAGATGGGAAGGATTTGCGAGCATGTTTTGCATCGCTCCACTTTCCATCCAAATTTGCTAAATCACTTCCTGGTCGGATGCCATCACTAAACATAACTGATTTGCGTTTACGACTTTTTTTGTTATTCCCTTCTTTCTTTAACACCCCAACCGGAACTATGACTGTCGGATTTGATATAGCCTGTGGATTTACTTGACGATATGGCGGTATAGTAGAACAATATTCCATAGGATTGTTGGGATTCGGAGTTCGCAATACTGATGGAGTATGAGAATGTATGTTGTTGGTTTCGTGTTCCATATGTTGTTGGAATTTCGAAAGAACGAGATAACATTGTACACAAACTCTTGACTCTGGATTTGACAGGAACTCTAATTTAAACTTTTGTGAACAACATACAGAACAGAGAACTTGGCCACAAGCACGACAATGGTGTCGTCTCTTTAACAATGTAAATTTGTGTTGGCATTGCATGCATGAAGTTGCTTCGTTATCGGGAACCCATATGGGTGGAACTTTTCCCAAATTAGGATTTAATTCATTGCCTTGGGGTTCTTGATTAACTGGATTTTCAACTTCAACACTCTCAGAAACTGCCATTGGTTCATCATGATCATGAATTGAATTGGCAAGTTCAGTTTCCATTTCACTCACACTCGCAATGGATCTATCAGATCGTTCAGGTGGTGTATGACCTGCTGCATCGTTAAAATCTCGGTCCCTATTAGCTTTATCTCGCGGCGAATCTTCCTCAGAGCTAGACGTAGTTCGATCATAAGTTCGTGTTCCAGGTGGTGTTTGTCCAGCTGAAGCATACAAATTAATTTTCCTAATAGGTAAATCAAGTGTTGTAGGTCTTTGCCGTTTTTGTCCATTCTGATTTTCATTCTTGAGTTCTTCACTATCTGCATCGCAAATTTCTTCGGTATCCTTACAGATACCAATGTCTCCCTCGTGAATTCTGTCTTCTGCAAATTCAATTGTTGAAGCTTGCGAAAAACTATCGATGTTAATGATATCATCACATTTTGAATCAAAGGCTATGTTCAGAAGCTTGTCCTTCGAAACATTACCTCCCCCTTCCTTCTTCATAACTTCCTTTGGCCCATCTGAACTTACCGCTTCAAAACAAGACTGTGATGGCATTTCAGAATCAATTTCTTGCAGTATACTATCCAATTCAGTATCAGATATTTCATCCATCGTTGATCCAAATGTAACCATAACATTCTGATTAGATATCAGTGGTGGTGTTGTGTTATTTTTATCTAATCCATCTGATGCAGAATTAACTACCTTAGTATTGGGTTTATTTTCTTCCCGGCCGTTGGTGGAACTTAAAATGTCAGTTTTCAAATTATACTTGCTACTTACTTCTGAATGTAGTAAGCTTGCTTCGTTTGTAAGTGAGATTGATGATAACCCAACAGCCAAATCTTCAAACTCAGAACGATTTGGTTCATTATCACAATTTATATTATTTTTTGATTTCAGAGACTGAATGTCACTCGCAGCTTCTCGTGTCTGGTTATATTTCTGAGAAAATAAAACACTTTGGTCTGATACAACTGCATCGAGTGATAATTCGGATTCTGATGACAGCAAAGCAGAAGATGGACCAGATGAAAATGAAGAAGATGATGATGTTGTAATCGAATTAGAAGATATTCCAACTTCTTCAATATTTACGAATTTGTTTATCTCGTCATCTTCACATAGAATACCTGGTTTTGCCTCAATACGTGGTTCACATTTATTATCAACTATAACATGACGGATATCATTGGAACCTTCCGCTAATTTGTTATTTTTGCAATGCTCTATTCCGACTTGTAATGTTTGAATATTTTTGCGATAGTCATCCAAACTACTGAATACTTGGGAAACACCGACAAATTTATTGATGAATCGTTCACCAATTTGATTATTTGTTGTCATGGGGCTTATTTTCACAGATCCTGGCTCGGCTTCCGAATCATCAGGAGGTATTAAATCTGACTTACGCAAAATGTCAGAGCTTAGTATTTCAAGTGGTTTTATGGGTGAGTTAACATTTACGTGTTCCTCTTCGTTCAATTCCAAACTATCCAGTACTTTATCAATATCAACTAGATCCATATTAAGTCATTTACGTATCAGCTACGAATATAAACAATTTTTTTTAATTAATGCAGATCCAGATATGTATATATCGATGCGCAGCCTTCAGTATAGAAAGGGAAAATTGTTTTGTTTAACTTATTTACTCATGTAACAAATCAAAAAACAGATAGTTTTTACTGCACCAATAATTTGATGAATCATTTTTTTTCTCGCGTGGGGAATGTATACTACTGGTTGCTGGAGAGCATAAGTACAATTATTGCCTTATGTGCACTGCGCATTCTGGTGTAGAGCAAATTTATTCGAATTATGGTGTGCTAAAAAACAACCGAGTTACCAATTTAATTTTGTATTGTCAAGAGAAAACATGTTTGAGTTTTTTTCCTTATTATTGACAACAATCGTCTATGAACGTTTTATGCGTTGCATGATAATATAGTCCATGACGTTAAATTAAATTATTTATTTTTTGGCACTGTGAAATTTTTCTTAAACCACATAGTATTGATATTTTTAAAATATGCACTTTTCTTTAAAAGACATCGACTTTATATAGCAATATTTTTACCTAATAATTCGATACACGTAGGTTGGATTATAAAATGTTTTAAAGCACAATAAGAGCTACATTTCACATTTTCTGCTTAGTATGTTTAAGATCTACAACACCGCCGTAAGTAGAAAACAATGTAGCAGCACTTTGACACGATTTTTTTGTTCCAATGACAGTGGAAAATTATATACAGAAAATGTTTGGACACTTCTGCACATGTGCGGATTTCCTAGATGAACTTCCATGATAAAAATGTAGTCTTATTATTTTCATAAATATTATAGGATCTGATTGGCTTAGGAAATTTCATCCCCCAAGAAAGTAATAACAATTATGAAATAAAAAGAAATAGTTAATATAACTATCAAATATATAACTATGGTCTATATATATATATTGGTTATTGTTTATATACATCCATCAGAAATCATGTGTTATTGAAATATACAACTTCGTAGCAGTTGTCCTCTTCTCAATCGAGGAATTTTACGGATAAAAAATATATCAACAGTTAATCAGGAACCAAATGACATAGTCTACTATTTTCGCACACTTTAATATATATACAAATTCTTTCTGAACACGCCCCGATCGTATTGTTACTTAATTCATCTGGCCGCCATTTTTAGTTAAATCATTCATCATCAGTATATTCATGCATACATAAGTACATGTAATGTAGGTCCATGAGTTTTTCTGGAAGGTGCGTTAGTGAAAAGTCAATGAAGACTGGAATATTTGATACATCGTCAATCATTGATTCCTCGACAAAGGCGACTGAATGGATCATATTTTTTATTTATGTTGGTTTCAATTATAATTTGATGTGTACCGCGGTTCAGACATCTATGTCTTCAAATTTTGTGATTAACACATTTGAAAGTCTAGTACTGAAATAAAAAGACATTCATATGGATTATGGGATGTTTTCTAAAACAAACCTCAAAATTGAACATATTGGTTGAGAACATAATGCTACATATTCGCTTGAACACTGAAACCTTAAATCTCATAAGTGCAAAATTATTAATTTTATTCGATGCTCACACAATTCAAGAAATATAAATGTGAATATTTTGAGTGTTTTTTTTTGCCATCAATGTTCCATGAATAAATTGGAGTAACTGAAAGTACGTATGTCCACTGTTCACTGGGCTCCTTAAACATAAAACTATTCAATAAAAATATTACTTAGGTAAATATAATATACTCATATTTTTGCGCCTTAAATATCATATGAAGTCATTATCGTTTTTGTTTTTTATTTTATCAATCTTTCAATTGAATTCATTCAAAACTTGTACATCACCGTGAATATTTGGCTGATTCAATTAACTAATTGAATGGAATTCTTATTTCCTCGTAAAAAACATCATATCCCAGTGATGCATAGAAAGACAATTTTTAAGCCTATAACAAGTTGTTGATAAACGCCTATAATAATAAGACAACTCGAAATTCATAAAACAACATTGTTGTTCAAATTTACTGATTGTTGAAGCTGGGTATTTTTTTCATCTTTCACATCAATGCAATAAACGTGGGTACTGTAAAACAAGTATTTTATTGTCCATATTTAATTAATCCGTCTCATATTTGGTATCCCGTGGAACAACATGAACTGTATCAAGATATATAGAAACATTAGTCCTGATACATTCATGTGCCTGAGTTTTCCCGACTTATCGTGTTTGTTTTCACGACGCTTATTTTTTAAATCGTGGCAATCATTATTAGACAAGAAGGATGAACAAATGAATCAACACAGTTTTTCATCACATACTCTGGGAATATTTCTCGTGAGGGTAAGTACAATGATATATTTTGTAATTTATACATGTATATATACATTATATGTGGATACATTTTTGCATTTGAATTTGCAATTCGAATAATCGTGCCTTTACACTTGCAATTTTTCAGACCACTCAATGCACATTATGGCATCAAGGCTTGAAGTCTACATTGGAAGCCTAAGAAATGTAAATGATTTTAAAAATACTCCCCCAAGTGATTTAAGCCTAAGATTTAAAGTTCCAAGAGGCGAAATAGATAATACTAAAAGCAATATATTGCGAATTTCTGTTCAATTATTGTATAGACAGGAACTTTTGCTAAAATGTGTTTCTATAAACCAAATATATATATTTTTTGTCAAGGCTGAAAAACGAGATGATAGAAAACATAGTTTTACAAAACAACAAAGAAGCAGCAACAAACAGACACAATGGTTACAGAATGGCTCAAGTTCAAACAAATTTGGAAATCCACGTGGAAGATGTAGTGGCAATGTACTAAAGAATAGTATTTGGCAAAATAACGAATTGAAATTGAAAAACATACGTGTATTTAAACTTCAGGATAAGTCTGTGTTTAAACATTCAACTCCGGTCGCAAGATTCCATTCGAAAATACTTTTAAAGAAAACTTCAGGAGCAGAAAATTCCCTTATTGTGAGTGAAATAAAAAGGTCTGCTTGTGCTCATAATTTATCACTAGCACCAACATTTTCAAACAGCTTTGTTTTTGAGCCTGTTCAAATATTCTTGTTAGCTATTTTATTTATTTATTGGTTACATTATTTCATATACAAACATAATTGCCATAATTTGCATCATGAACAATGTATTAAAAATGTAGTTTTTAATTTCCTGAAGTTTGGATTGGAAGAATGCATTGTGAGTCTAAGGAAAATAAGGAGTAATTGCTATAAAAACGTTCGGAATAGAGAACCGCTTAAAATTTCACAAAAATACCAAAATTCTCTTAAAAGAATAATGGATAACGAGAATTGTACTGAAAGTTCAGACAAAAATATTGGAAGTAATAAAAGTACTCCATATTTTACACCCTTGGGTGTTATGGATGAAAACCACAGACAATTTATATTCCCCATACCATCACCTCCCAACAATGATCAATGTTCAAGTGATGAAATTGTTCTGCCGATTTCGCCAGTTGTTTCTTGTTCGAAATCTAACTGTACCAAATCATTAAGTGCACAAAATGCTCTTTTTGGCAGGTCAAAAAATACAGTGGTAGATACAGTCCAATCTCCCACTCTAAATTTAAGACGGTGCTCATTATATGAACGACGTTCTTGTTCTCCGCAACGCACTCAAGTATCGAATCTGGTTGCTAATCGTTTTTTATGCAAATCTCATATGGATAATTATGAAAAATGTTACGCTACAAATATTTTTTCAAATCCGATTTATTCTACGTTATCCGCACTCGGGCTCAATTCATCTCCAACTTTTTCTTCCTGTCACGTTGATACATCTAATTCAGCAATTCACCAGAATGTTTACAGTCCAATATTATTCGAAAAACAAACAAAAAAGGCTGATGGTGACAAAGAAAATGAGATTCCTATTGACATTGAACCATTTTCACCGAATTTAAAATGTAATGATCATACTTTTTTAAGACAAAGTTCACCTCGAATCTTAGAATCATCGCCATCGTCATCAAGTTTTATTTCTTCTCCTAAAATATCAGATATATCAGAATCCGTTTGCTTTGGTGGGCATTTTATGAGTATAAGATCAAGCCCCTCAATTTCATCGGCTGGATATAGAAGTGGTGACTATTTTAAATTTCCTGAAGTAGACTGCTCACCACCAGCTATAAATGAAATTAGCAGTTCTATAAACAATAATTCGTTAGAAAAGGATGAATTGCAACTATTTCAAATTGGAAGTAATTTTCGAGAAAATGCAAAAATCGATGCCGCACCTGATATTCAAGTCTCTCGAAGATCTAGATTGAAATCTATATCATTAGATTCTGAAGGGGCAAAACTTGTGGAAGACAACTTAACTATACCTGTGGAAAATCTTATAGGAAGACCTTGCCCAACTTTAAATAACATAGTTAGCAAAGATATTTCGAAAAAAAGTTGTAATAACACTGTCAAAAGTAAATCCACTAAGAAGGATGTATCCTCTATTGAGCTGACTTATGATCAAGACATTAGATCTTTAAATCAAATTTCAGTAATCCCTTCTGAACATAGACACAATTTTGAACAAAAACGGCCAAAAAATAAGAAAAAACTAACAATCAGTATTGACGATTCCATTGACGTAAGGCAGTTGGAAAAACAACTAAAAATAAATTCACCTAAAACTCCAACTTTAGTACAAACAAAACAAAAAGCAATTTCTCTTGATTCATCTGATACTAATTTCGAAGACCAACAAAGAGGTTGTAAAATTGATTTGCATGCCGATCGTCGCCCGAAAGCCTTATCTTTGATGCATATATCATCTCTATCGGTACCAGGTACGCCAAGAAAACAATTGTCCTCTTGTAAAAGCATCGCTCAGATTAATCGTTCGAAAATATGCCAAGTTGGCGAAGGACAAAAAAATAAGTGTCGGCAGTTCGGTTCAAGTAAGTCGCTTACTGTCTCCACCGCTTCTACGTCTTCTTTTGATCACAACAAAAGCTTGGAACGTCAAGGGTTCACATTAAAGTTGCATTCTTTTAATGAAAATACTTTAGATGATGGTAACTATGAAGAAGAAGCAGGTGTCGATGAAGATGATGATAATATTTTTTTAAATTTCGACGACACAAGTTGCGTAAATGAGGATATTATCAACAACACATCTACCATCGATCAATCAGTTCATTTGGGCTGTCCAATGCCACAAGTGAGTTCATATGATGGTGAGAAAATTGCATCGATAAACATAAGGAAACTTAGCCCTGAGTGCTTACTCGGGTCAAGTTTACAAACACAAAAATGCACCACGGTATTAAGCTTATCCAATACTAATTTAAAAACATTACCTGAAATAATGACACTTAGTGATTTCTCTATAAGTGGGAGAGATGATGAAAGTAACCACGAAAAAGCAGTTGTATCAGCAATAGGACATATTTCGTTGACAGGTCAGAAGCAAACAAATTTTATGAGTGGACGTTCAGTCAGAACCTCGTTGCTTCAACGTAGGGGATCAAATCACAGTTTGACCTTGAACTTGAATGGGTCATGTAGTAGTCTAAGTAAAGGACTAAGCACTTCCAATTACAGCTTAGGCAGCAATTCACAGTACAATATATCGAATTCATATTATAATCTGTCTCAACAACAATCAGGATCCAAAACTGGAGCAGCATTTGTAAAAGGAAATTCTGCCAGTGTATCTACGTTTGTTCAAAATAATATTATACATGGTGTTTCGAGTAGTTTCATTGGTCCTGCTAACACATATGTTGGGGAACCGAATGAAAAGAAAAACTTACTTCAACGACGTGGATCAAATACTAGTTTAACATTGAATATACATGCGTCACCTGCAATGAATTTAAGCCGATTCAATAGTCACAGTTCTTTAAATATACCATCGCAACCGCAAAGTAATGTTTTGAAAATGCAACATGCTTTTACAAAAGATTCAACTAATTTGCATACTGAATATATTGAAAATGCAAAATCCAAAAAAGGACTTCTGGAACGACGAGGCTCAAATGCTAGCTTGTCAATTAATTTAAATTGCAATGCTTTGGCCGTTTCAAATATTAATTCCCGTGGTTCCGCTTGCAGCTTAAGTAGTATTAACACAACACAATTAGAAGAGGACTATGAAAGTCGTGGAAATCCAGACGCCCAATATAGTTTGAGCGAATTAAGATCTACCAATAATACTGGAAAGCACAGAAAATTTTTCAGTTCTGAAAATTTAAACAATCTTAATGGATTAACACAATATTCAAAATTAAATCAGGCGCACATGAGAAATTCTACAAAAACTTGTTTCGGTTCAGTATCTGATTTAAAACCTTATTGTCAATTGCCTCCTGCTTTGAAATGTAGCGAAGAACAAGAGCCAGTTTTCAAGAACCAGTTACTGAAATTGTCGAATATACCTGGTGTTTACAATGGTTGTTTTAATATGGAAGAGTCAACAAAGAAAATATCTGAAAGCTGTGTAGTAAGTTTCAAACAAAGTAGCCTATGTTCATGTACAGGAGTAAGAAATATCACTACACGTCCGTTGTCACCACAAGCAACATCTGAAGACTTTAAAATGTATTTAGCAAACATACAACTACTACAAAATGCAACTAACGTTTTAAATGAATATGATTTGATGAAGTTGAATTACATGTTTGACAAAAGTTATGGGAATGAGAGCGATGATCCCAGAAATATTCCAATAATCGAACCTTTTGAAGAACTGCGATGGAGATTCCTATTTTGCTCCAACTTTCAATTTGAGCTACCAACAG
This sequence comes from Eristalis intricaria, assembly GCA_964034865.1. NCBI lineage: Eukaryota > Metazoa > Arthropoda > Insecta > Diptera > Syrphidae > Eristalis > Eristalis intricaria. Next base: position 26,475,380 of record OZ035878.1, read on the forward strand.
ATGACGAGCAGAAGCAAATGTTGAGAAATTTACATCAGGAATTTTGGGACTTGCCGACTAACCATCAGGAAAAGCCGATGGTTTTTGGTTCCCAAGCTAAAAATCGTTATAAAAGTATTTTGCCAAATGAACATTCTAGAGTTCAGCTTCTACCAGAAGATGGGTGTTTGGATGTGCCCTACATTAATGCAAATTATATAAAGGTAATTTATTTTGATGAAATTATCCTAACACTTAATTTCGTTATTTGTATTTTTCACAGGGTCCAGACTATGTCCAAAAGAGTTATATAGCTACACAAGGTCCTCTCCCAAATACTATTTATGATTTCTGGCTTATGGTATTCCAAAATATTCGTAAATACGACAAGCAAACCGGTGCTGATGTAAATCCCACTAATTCGCTGCATAAAAGTTCTTTTAAATTAGCACTTACAGCACCCCAGAATGAGAATGAAGAGAAGTTATACGCGTCAGCTTCGCTTAAAGGAAGCCAACAGAAAATTGTCATGCTAACCAATTTTATTGAAAACAATCGTCAAAAATGTTCAACCTATTTTCCCGTAAACGAAAACGAGTTATTTCTCATTACTTTTAGTAATGATAATATAGTAGATCCTATGATACACATTTTCTATGATCAATACTTAGACAGCTTTCAAATGAAAGAATTTACCAATAATATAGATACATTTACAGTTGAAATACGTGACAAGAAATTGATAGATAATTTGCCAAAAGTAAATTATTTCATTGTTAAAAATACAGGAATCGTTGTAAAGAATGGGTTTTCTATTCGAAAGATGCTATGCTTGTTTTGCTGCAACGTAGGAAATGTAAATATAGGCGACAGTGTTGAGTTAAATAATAGCACTAATGAAAAACGAACTCAAATTTTACATAGATTTATGAGTTACCACTATTGGTATCCAGACTGGCCAGACCATCGTTCACCTGGTGATATAAGTGTTCTTTTGGAAATAAGTCAACATTTGTTAACTGTCGGAAAATGTGAAGGTGAATTTTATAAAGGTGTAAATAATAGTCGTCCTCTTCCTAATACACCTTTAAACAAATTCAGTGATCAACCCTTCCCAATTATTCATTGCTCAGCTGGTATTGGTCGCACAGGTTGTATGATTGCAATTTTAAATGCTATTTGCCAAATAAGAACATCAATAACTTCGATTCCACTGGACATCACTCATTGCTCAAAAATAGAAACAAATGAAAAAGTCGATATAGGAACAATTCCAATGGGCAAAATTAATACAAATTCAGATCATTATAATAAGCAGAAAAGTAATGACAAACTGAGTGATGTTGACAATCTCCAAAGTTTATCTAGTCAATCGTCGTTTCCTTATAGTAGTTTAGATTCTAGCACTAAGATAATCAAAAACTCTAAAGTTAATTGTCAAGATTTCAGTGGGTATGCGGAAGATAAGAATCGGTTTTTCGATGAATGTAGTAAGAATATGTATTGTGAAGCAATCAAAAAGAATCCAAGTATTTATGTGGACATTCTTGGTATAGTCTGTAATTTAAGATTACAGCGTGGTGGAATGGTGCAAAATTCAGAACAGTATGAATTAATCCATAGAGCAACGTGTCTATATTTAAAGAGCGTACTTAAGTTTATACATGAGGCACGGATATAAAAATTATTCTAGAAAAATTCACATCGGGTTTAAACATTAAGTGCCAAATAGAAAATTTGTATAGCTCCATTTTATTTATATAAGTATAATATTTTACTTTGAGATATAATATATCAATACACAAACAACATATTGAAGTATTTAACGAATGTGCTTAAAATAAAATCTTGGTTGCAAACTATGCTGCTAAATCGATTGTAAATGCATACATATATTCTAAACTTTAAAACACCACAATTTTCTGCATGATATTGATGTAATATGTGTAATTTGTATTTGTATATACATGTTTGAAAAACACTATAAAGTAATATGTCTTGAGACAAGTGTTTGTCGCATTTTATTTTTAAACTAGATACATTGGTACGTATTAATGTATCATGACTGTTAATATTAAAACTCATTGTTTACTATAAACTGTTACTTTAAATTTTTTTACGCAGAAAATAGCTGTATAGCAGTATAATAAACTTGTAAATCGTTGTGTTTAATTAAGAAATAAAATATTACTCTACAATAATATTGAAAACATAAGTGAACATTAATTTCCTTGACCTTTGGGTCAAACAAAAGTCTTGATTGATAACAGCTCCACAGTTACAAAACGATTTATATTTTAAAGTTTCGCAATTACAAAAGGACTACTTTAAAAAAAATACAGTCAAATACAAGGACATTTATCTTTTGAAAATATACGATACTAACATCAATGCGTTTTATTTTTTTGTCATCAAAATAAATGATTAACATTTGAAGGGTATAATTATTTTTATGAATTTGCACATTAATACCGGCGTGTAATAATAAAGCAGCGGAAAGTAAATTGAAGTGGTACTTATATTGATATACTTTAATGATATACATACCTTGCCAGTCCATACTTGCTTCATTTTCTTAAGCTATAATTAACTCTTTATCAACCCTTATATTTTAATATAAAAAATTGCTAAATACCCAAACATGATTCATAATTCATGACGCTGATTAAAAAGTGTTTATTTGAGCGCACAAAAATTAATCTAAAATTATTTAGTCATGATTTATTGTAGTTGGCAATGCCATAAAAATAATTACATCTCACTTAACTCAGTTTTTTGTAAGTGCTTTTATTCCATATTTTCTCTATCTCCTCTACTTGCTCCTTGTTTCCTTGTGACCATTGTGTCATGGTATGCAATGTACGTACACGATGTTTTTAGATATTCTATATTCCACTTGTCTCCCACCAACAAAAATATAAATTTAGTTTAGTGAGCTAACGCACAGAAATTAAGTCGTTGTGTGCGGGAGTCCGTGCAATAAATAATATAATTAAAAACAGTTCAATGAAAGTAAATATTTAGATAATACATATTTTTAATGGATTGTCAAATCTCTTCCAATAAAATGTATTATATTGTGCATAGACAACCAAGTGCAGGTATGTTTAAAACTCGTTTGAATCGAGAATTATGTATGTTCTATGAATAAAAATATGGGTAACGTTCGCGCGCAGTATTGTCTAATCAAATGTTTGCGTATACATAAGTATGTCAAATATATGAATCAATGCAAAAAAAATACGACAAGATAGGTAAATATAACTAATATTTATACGGTATATTTTAGTATAAAAGATATTCACACGAGGGTCACCGCCCCTTAATATAGCATGTATATACATATTTTGTAAAAAAAATCGTTCAGTCTATAAATTTTAGTCGTCTTTTTGAAGGATACAGATGTATTGGATTGCTAAATGTATCTTTTGGTTTCAATTTGGCATGAAAATATTTTCAATTTAGAAATATAAATTATATTTTCAATGGTAAATATGCTTGCTGTCTTATACCCATATACAATAGTATAACGTGAACGTAATTCATGTAGGTAGTGCATATTTCGTTTTAGCAAAATTAATTAATAACTTCAACTTAGTTCTAAAAAAAGCAACCAAAACGTAATAAAAAACCATAGTCCTCTTAAAAATATAATTTACATTGACAAATAAGGAAAAAAGCCACGAAATAATGTGTGTACATATTCATAATTCTCAGTCTCAAATTTCGTAAATTGCATTATGATTTTATGTATCGCCTGTAGTTTGACAATAATAATGTAATGTTTGCAAACATTGGCCTCGGTTTGGATGAAATATTTTTGGAGTTTAACTTGCTTCAGAATACAATGTATGCTCTCTCAGATATAATGTAAAAACTAAGTTAATCCAAAATTTGCAAGCGATTGTAGTACAGATACAAAAAGCACCCTCCGCCTTTTACCCACACCCAATTAAACATCAGAGCACCAGTCTTGTGCATGTATCAACTCTAAGCACACATACTATAATATATTTATATTTATATTATATATAAATAAATAATTATATATATATATAGTGTGTTTTGTAAAATGTTGATACATAAAAATATTGCTCTCACCTTGTGTCGCAGTTTACTACACATGAAGCCACCGAAAAGTGTAGCCTTTTAACATCTTACTAGGCATGCAACTAATAATCCAGAATGAATAAATTAAAATAGTGAGATTGCAAATAATGTATCAAACTAAGCAGTTTCTCTTGATGCTGGTAAGACATATAGATGGTGTCTATACAAACCATGTGTGCTAATTTTACAAATTGATAGCTATTTTTATTTATTCTCATGTGTTATTTATATACATCTTTAACGTTGTCTTTTTCTATTGCGATATTGTGTGTATGCAAGAAGATACAAGCTGATTTGATCCTTGTTGTATGTGTTATTGGGTGCGCATCCAGTTGTGGATGTTAAACGAAATTACTGAGAGCGAAATGTATCACAAAAATAATCAAACCAATAATTCAATAACAATTTGACGGCAGAATTCGAGTATTGTTTAGCGGTTTGTTTTGATTACCATCCTAGGTTTATTGTGTAAATTATTTTTTTCGGAAGTGCAATGTGCGGCTTAGGTTAGTATCGACAAATGGAAAATCAAATTGGAAGCTAGAAAATACGTCAGTAATATTAAGTGAAGTGCATTCATCCTTAAAATTGTATAGCTGTGTGAATTATTTATTTCTATAACCATATAAATAAATCTATGCACCACATATTTCTTAGTATTACATATATGTAAGAAGTGTTAAGTTTAATGTATTTGTACTTTGCTCGCATACCATGGGTAATTAAATAATAGTTCTACTCAAAAGTAAAAAAATTTTAAATAATAAAAAGCAATTTCTAAAATTTTAAAAAGAAATCAAATAATATTACAAATAGAATTTCTGATTGAACATGGAAATTGATGCAACTCTTTGTGTAAATTTAAATATGTTCCTATATGTTTGTATATACTTAATGCATTCCATTATTGTAATACTGAACGTTCGATTACATACACGGCGATACCGGCAGACTTAAAGACTTACTCTTCAGGACTAGTTTAACATTAAATGAAATTATTTCAATGAAAAAAAAAAAAAAAACGATTTACATTGATTGAATTCATTAATATTATGTCCGGGATATACATTTTTTTGTATATACATTTTTTTTAATATTTCTACACCATTGATACTATTGATCAACATGACTGGTTGTGATCTGGCGTGATTCCAAAATAAACGCATTTAAGTGTAGTAGGGGATATCAATCAATTACAAAATAAATATTTGAAAAGTTGTCTCTGAAATATCGGCAATAGATGTAATACAAAAGTACACTCATATGTTAATGTTAGAAAGCGCGTTTATTTTTTAACTATAAATAAATAATTTTAATACGAGAACTATTTTACATTCACTTTTGAAACAGAAGTAATTGCAATATTTTGTAAAACACAAACATATTCATTCTTTGCTTAGCTTACATAAATATTTAGATAATATAAAAAAAGAATGCTTACCTGTTCATTGTTGTTTAATTTTAGTTGAAGGTAACATTTAAAACATTTTTATCGGCAGTTTACTGTGATTACTTATATTGCATATATATGGACATTTAACTTCAAGAAAATATTCTTATTTTTTTAGGAAACATCAATATGTAAACTAAATTTTTTGAAATACTGCAAGTACAAGTTATAACGTGATCGTTATCATCTTTTTAACCACTTTAAAATACTGTAGTAATATTGAACATAAGATACAGTAAATGAATAAAAAATATGACAAAAAGATGATCACTTAAAACCCAGCAAATTATTGTCGTCGATAAATAACCATCTCTTGCAAATGTCACCATCCAATTGCTTTTAAACATAATGCAAAGTATAAGAAATATATATAAAAATGCAAGTGGCAAATTTTTTTCGAGATAGTGTAACAGTGATGAAATCAACCACTACTATGAATTCCAGATCAGAATCTTCTTTTTTAGAAGAGAATGAGGAGAAAACTGTCGAGTCTCCCAACAAAGATAATACGGAAAGAAATAGTAACATACCATTGTCTGTAAGTACTTTAGCTAATTTAGCTTCAACGGTATTGAAATCTACTGAAACTTTCGAAAAAACGAAAAAGGAATCAACAAATGATGTCCTTTCAGAAGAAAATGAAGAAGAAAATCACATTCATAACGAAAAAATCGTAATACAGGGGAATATTGATCAGACTGAAGAATATTCTGAAAGATTGTGTAATGAAGATGATAAAGAAAAAGGGAAAATTAGTCAAACATTTTCGCCACTATCAATAGATACTAAAGATCATCCGACTGATATCATTAATCAACCCATATCCCCTCATTTGCAACACTCAGTAGAAACAAAGAAACTTGATGACTTATACAAATTTACTTTCAATGACAGTGCTGCTGGTGAAAATGTAACTTCTGATCAAGTAACTACTATGTCTTTTAAAGAAAATCAAAATTCTTTAGATACCTCATTTTCTATGCAAATATCAGAGGGTAATCAAATTAAAATAAATCCACATTCTTCCTCTATAATCGCACCTAATATAAGAGAAACTCATGGTTGTGCTACTGAAATAAGTGATATGGATAAGACAGAAGCTGAAAATTTAGTAATTCATGAACAAGACCACACAAATACAATACCAAGAAATAATCTTGACATAGCTCAATTGTTGGACCCCTCAAAGAGCGGATTATGCAGCAAAGAACAAACAGATACACAAAATCAAAATGATCAGCAAAAACAATTAAATTCACAGGTTCATTCGAGAGAAAATCAAGATGAAATTGCTAACAAATGTGCCAAAACTAATCACTATTCTAGTAATCATGATTTTCCCGAATGTTTACAAAGTGATGTTAATGTAGAGGATTTATCAAATCAAAACCATCAGCAAATGTCTACTTCTCAAATAGATGATATTGATAAAATAGATCATATGCCCTCAGATATGAATTTGAATAACCATGTAGATACTCTACAACAATATCACCACCTTCATGAGAACCAAGATCATATACAACATCAAAATACACAGCAGTTTTTTTTGCATCAAGATCAACAACATTTAATGACCCATCACCGTCATCAGCAAAATCATCATCACCATTCTGATCTGATGGCTTACTTGCACCATCAAGACCAAACAACTATGCAACAACCACACCATATTAGAACATATCAACATTATCAACAACAGCAACAACGACTTCATCAGTTACCATATCCACAAACATCATCGCCTCTACAGCCCCAAAAACATGGACCTCTGACATGTATTGATGATTTAATGATTGATGAATTTCACGAAGATCCGAATAACCGATATAAGATGTAAGCAATTCCTAAATAAAAAAAAACTCAAACTCAAGTTAATTTTAGCGACGTATTATCTTTTAAGTATTTTATTAATTTAATATTACTTTCACATTTACAGGCTTTCCCCAACAGTGAAGCATGAAAGTCAAGATGATGGGTATGAGACTAGTGCTGGTGATGTTTTGACTCCCAATTCACATTCATCATCACATTCGATGACTCCTCAACATCAAATGCATTCAGTAAATTTATTGCGACCAAAATGTGATAATATGACCCCGTCACATCAAACTGATCAAGATCCATATAATTTTATTGATGACGAAATGAATTCCAATATCCGGTTGGTTTCGCCGTCATCTAATAATGGTATTCCAATAACCCTAGGTCAGAACAACTATGAAAGTTCACGTGATCCTGTAGTTACAGCAATTAGAGTGGAAATCCAACCTATGACAGATGCCAACAATACACTTCGCATGCAATCATCTAACGCGAATGAATTAGCCGGTGATATTCAGACCCCTAAAAAAAGAGGAAGAAAAAAAAAAAGTAATGACGATATTTCAGAAAGGTAACCTATTTTGTAAAACAAGTAAACCGGATTCATAAATTAAATTAAACAGGCCCACGATTGATGGCGATCTCAAACCTATTTTACAAAAGGAGCGAAAAAAACATGATCGCTTTAATGGAATGCCAGAAGAAGAAGTTTCTAAGAGGACATTACCCGATCACTTAGCAAACAACTTGGATATAATTATAGTGAGTGTAATTATTTTGTTCGATGCTCATTCTCTTGAGAAACAATATAAATTCCTTATGTCCCACAATTCATTCATAGATTGGAATAAATCCTGGCTTATTCGCAGCGTATAAGGGCCACCATTATGCTGGGCCAGGCAATCACTTTTGGAAATGCCTCTACTTGTCTGGGTTGACACATGAGCAAATGACAGCTGAAGAGGATTATAAGCTTCTTAAAATAGGAATAGGTTTTACTAATATGGTGGAAAGAGCAACGAAAGGTTCTGCTGATTTAACACGAAAAGAGATTAAGGAAGGCAGCCGTATATTACTGGAGAAACTTAAGCGATTTCGACCAAAAATCGCAGTCTTTAATGGGAAACTTATATTTGAGGTTTTCTCGGGAAAAAAAGACTTCAATTTTGGTAGACAACAAGAATGCGTGGAGGGAACAGATACGGTAAAACTTAGTTACAAATCAAAGTTATATCATACTTACTGATAAACAAATTTTTACAGTATATGTGGGTTATGCCCTCATCGTCAGCCCGATGCGCTCAACTACCACGTGCAGCTGATAAAGTGCCATTCTACACAGCCTTAAAAAAGTTTCGCGATTATTTGAATGGACTTGTTCCTCATATAGATGATATAGAATGCGTTTTTAATGACCCCAAGGCGAAGCTCTGTTGTGAATCTGAAGTAAAAGGAGGATCACTCTCCACATGTACTCATTTTCTATCGCCAGACTGTCCTAATAGTGACAAAGAATGCTTAGGATATAATAACACAGGCACTACAATAGAAAATAATAACCTTCCGGACTTAAATGCAAATCAAAACAATGGAAACACTATGCAAAAGGAATTGCCAAATCCGTCAAGAGTTAATAGCATAAATAATGGTGCTGTTTGTGGCATAATATTACAGGGGCTTAATAGCGTGAATAACATAAATCCTTGCAATAATGTAACAAATGCAGTGTCCAGTTCTGGATTGCCAGAAAAGAAAAAGCGTGGACGTCCTAAGAAAATAAAGGGTATTGATGATGGAGAGAGTTCTGTTCCGCATAAAATTCGTAACACCAATTCAATTACGGCGAATAATAACAATATATTAAATTTGACGTTATTAGGTACGAGTGGCGAAGTACCAAAAAAAAAGCGAGGACGTCCAAAGAAAATTAAAATTGACAATGGGGTTACTTTAAGGCCAGATTTAAACAGCAGCTCTAATAATAAGAGTGGTCAAGGAATATGTGCAAACTCCATGAACAGCGATATTATTGTTACTAATAATGTTAAAAATATTGTATGCGGCAATGGCTGTAGCCCTAACCACATTGGAAGTCATCAAATGATGAATACTTGCAACCAATTTAATACTCAATCGATGTCCCAGCAGCAGCCACTGCAAAATCAAAGACTGTTTACATCACCCATGCATTCACCAGATACAGCTAGTTCCTATTGCTCGATCGGATTTAACGTAACAACAAACCCACCGACTGGAAATGGTAACTTGAACAATTCGAATTTAGCCAACAATGGCAGTTATCATCAGCAATTAGGGGGCTCAAATACTGTGCAATCACATCATCACGATCATTTAATGCAGCGTTCACAGCACCAACTTCAAACAGCACCAGGCATTTACTTGCAATCTCCTAATGATACTCCACAGCAACAATCAAAGTCACCTCATTATGGCTCTTCGCATTCTGAGTTATCTGCAGAAATATCTGCAGCGATTTCTTCTGATCACTTATGTGAATCTCAGTCTGAATCGTCGCCTATAGCTATCACTACAGCAGATTACGACCGTCCTGAAAGCGCAACTAATGATGAACATAATCATAGTCATAATTTGCGCTTTTCTAGTCCTCCATCGATTGCTGCAGAGCAACAAAGGGTTGACAGATCATCTCATCAAATTCAACATTATCATAATATCTACCAAAGTGGAAATTCAACTCCAAATTACATTAATGTTAACAACAGTGCTACATTAAGCGAAGGTAGAACTGCAAGTACAAGTGACGAGAGTATCAGTTACATGGTTAACGCTCGTACTCAAGCATCTAACAGCAATGCAAACACTCCGCAACCGCCACGCAATCCGTCACAACAAAATTTGCATATTTCGGACATGTCTTCTAAAAGTTTATCTGGATTAGAATCTCTGGTTGAACAAATACCATCCATTTCAGACAATGAGCAACAAAGTCAATTGACCTCTATTGTAGGTTCAGTTGAATGTCGTTTAAAAGCTGATTCGGATGAAGGATATCCGTCACCTGTTTCAGGCAATGATACGGGCGGCACTATTTCTGGAGGCCTGGGATGTGTATATGTGCCAACGTATTCTAATCTCAATTCATCAACACCTTCTCCGTCATCATCGGTACCTCCAAATAGCTCTATTATTTCATCCCATCAATACCCAGATCCAACTTATTCTACCGCAAATACATGCTCTTCCACCACTAATTCAAACGGTAATATCAATTATAATAGCTTAGCAAGCAATTTCTCCGTCAGTAGCCTCACTTCAAATAGTTATTCTTCTAACTCATATCATACCAATATTATGGCGGCTCCAGTAGTATCTTCACCTCATCATGTAACAGCTCCATCTTCTGGAAGCCCTATGTATATGGACTCTCACTTACCAGTAGCGGTTAGCACAATATATCCCCATCCATACGCACAGCATGCTGGTTATGGTACTTATAATCCGGTGGCCCCCCCATCACAACCACCAACATTACACATGCCCAGTCCAAGCTATCCTTATACTTATTCCAATAACTCGAGTTATCCAAATCAAAACAACCACCATGGTCACACAACACCAGCAGGTTACCTGACAAGTCATCCATCCATGTTTGATCGAATAAAACCCGATATTGGTTACGGCGGATACTAAAGAAGTTTATCCAAAATGGCGACATCCGCTATCATCTTAATAACTTAATATTGGACTTTTAACTGTATAATATAAAAAATAAAAACACTGAATGCCAAACTAATTTCTAGCTCAAACGCATCATCTAAAATATTTAAATCCGTCTATAGATTTGGAAGTATATATATATATATATATATATATATATATATATATATATTTATATATATATATATATATGCAACATATGTATTATAATGAATTCTGTTAACCATGCGTAGGTCGCAGACTTAATGGTTCCTAAGGTTGTCCTTATGAATAATAGTAACCCATATGTCATCACAAGAATTTTGTAAGCATTTATCGCTTTTTGTTGCTTATAAGAATTAAATTTTTTATTACGGTAAATTACGTTTTGGAGCTTTTTGAATTTTCATCTACTGTTTGACTTACAGTTGAAAACGCAAACAACATTGTTTATGACCAAAAAGATGCACATACCTACATGCTATACTCAAATTCGAATACGTAATATTCTTTATCATTTTATATGCAAAATGAAACAGTCAAAAATTATGTAATGAAGCTACAAATCTTCTTGAAATGGAGTTACAGGTGTTGAAGGCCTGCATTTCTTAATGATATAAATGTGTTGTGTGACATTTCATTCGACTTCGTAATAAGTGTTTAGTTTTAAGATTATAACATAGTCACAATGAATGTAAATTTGAATCCTTTTAAACCAATAAGAAATAAAACGTTCCTTACTTGCTATTTAAAGTAACTAACATAATAGATCAACGAAACACATATACATATATATATGTTATATACATATACATATATGTGTATATATACATATGTTATATACATATATAAATGTATATATATAAATATTCCTGCACCTACAAATATATTTTTGATTGAAATATGAGTTGAGTGTATTTGGTACACTGACAGCTTTGAAAAATATCTGACAATACGTTTGTATGCATGCTTGAAAAAATAGAATTCTTAATGTACATAGTAATGTATACTACATAAATAAACAAGTGAACATATAAATGATATGCACATGAAGTGCACACTAAATCAAGGCATAATACGCACTTTCCATAAAACTGTATATTTATTCTTATATTTATCTAATAACATACGCAGTCATGCGAATGCATTTATGCGACCGTGCATATGTGTATATATCTATATATAATATTGAGGTATATATAAAAAATAAAAAAGGCCAAAGTGGCAAAAAAGTAGATAATTTAGTATATTTGGTATGTTACTAGATAAAATTTTATTTTTAGCTTATTACTATGGAAATAGCGTAAAATATACCCCTCGTCCATCATTTTGTCTCTTGAAATAATTTTGGAGCAATGTTTTGCCAAACCTTTGCCAATACCACAGTAAAAATTGTAAAAACATTACATCTAAGTATTTCGTCAAATTACTTATAGAACTATTATGTAATACTAGCTTAAATAGCTTAAAAATAAAGTATCCTAATAACAAGTTAAGTTATTTTGATCTTTGAAGATTTTATCCTTCCAATTGTTAACATGAGTTGATACGAAATAGTCACTAACGATACAATCAGATATGTAATACTTAACCGAAACTTAAATAAAAAGTCTTGGGTTCTTATTGTAAATTTAATTTTAGCGTAAAAATTAAAATATGTATGTATAATGTTCATGTAGTGAATTTTTATATTTATATATATACATATGTGTATGAGTCATTTCAAAATATACATACATATGTGTATGTATAAATAAGTATGTGTGTTAGAGTGTTTATACAGTAATTACAAGAAAAAATTAAAATTATGCACAGGGTAAAATTGAGGGTGATAAATTTTGTGTTTCTTTCTGAAGAAATAAAACCAGCGATAGAATTAGTTTCCTATAAGTAAATGTTAACCAATTTATCAGGATACGTAATACTGATGTACACTATAAATACTTAACTTTTTGTGCTTTGAAAATCTTATTTTCTAAAAAGGGAAAAACTTAAATATTTTTCGAAATTTTAAACGTCATGGATGTAATTCGTAAGATCCATACTTTCCGGAACTATTAACAGTTTATGTTTTGGAAAACAAACTTATATATACTCTTTGATGTTTTACGAAAATAAAAAAAAAACAGTAACAGGAAGCAAAATCCATAATTATGCGGGTACTTTTATTTTCATCGTCGAAGTTATTTTTGATGTGCTGGTTAATCATAATGTATGGTACATATGTATATGATTATCTGCAGTCAGAGAAATTGCTTAATCATTTATTGAAAAACTTAGAACTCGAGTATTGTATTTATAATTTATTTCAATAATGAAGATAAAATATGCCAAAAATTAAAATACATACTGATAACAGTTAGGTTTTCTGTTTTTTTAAACAATTATTTTTTTCAGATAAATAAGTAGTGAAATAAATAAAAAAATAGAAACATGTATTCACCGGAAAGGAAATAATTTTATTTATTTATTAGTTTTGGTAGCCACAAAAACAATGAGAACTAAGGGTATAAACTATTTACGCATTGAAATGTGTATATAATTATGTTATTACATTTACATTACACTTACTGATGATAATTATAAGGACAAAATAATAAATTGATCAATAACAAAATTATTGAATTTATTTTACTGAAGATGGTCTTGCAAATGTTGTTTAAGTAAGTATTAAGAATGTAAAACGTACATTACAGCATCTGCAGATTAACTCTGTTTTCCTATACACTGCGAATCCAGTATGATTACTGTGGATATTCAAGTCAATGGAATAGTGGAATGTTTCATTTTTTTTCCCATAACTTATGACTTTGCAAGGCGACGTGCTTTCTGTTGAATTGTTCTAAATATTTACTATGCTAATGTCTAATGTAGAAAAAAAAATATTTTTAGGACGATTTTACAGATCCAATGAGGAGACACGTTAATTTGTCTAGTTCCATGTTTAAAAGCAATATATTTTGAGGGTAATACTACGTACATGTCGATACCAAGTGGGGCAGAATTGTTGGTTAGCCTTTCAAGAACAAATACGGTAACTGATTCTTTTCTCTGGGAATTATTTAATGACACACTTATATTACATTTAAAATAAAAATATTTATTTTTCTAATTTTAACCAAATTACATTTATTTATAAGAATTATATTTGTTTTAGCCAACAGTACTTTTTTTTTAATCTGTCGATTTTATCCGTATTGTATCATCAAAAATTCGTTTATCTCTACTTTCCCTATGTGATTTACTTTACTGCTTTCCCTTTTAAGAGTAGCTACATTTTTTAATATTATTATTATTATCGTTCATAGTTTCTTGGGAATATGTGTGTAACCATTGTTCGTAATCTCGTACTCTGGTACAGTTTGTGGTTAGAAACTAAATGTCGCATTTACATACTCCATTTATTATATTAGTGTTACGAATAGAACAAAATGTTACCTAAGATTCTGAACATGAATAGATCTTCCGTTTTTGAAATGTGCATATTATATGCATACATCATGCATGGATGTATCAACATGCAATGATTTAAACAATTATATACATGACTTCAATATAAATATTATTGTGTTTAATGATTCATATTGGAAGTGTTATTTAAATTGCAGGGTTGGATGTAATATTTTTTAATTCCTTTTTAATAACTACAAACTAGGCGCACCTGCCATTGTGAAAGAGAGGGTCTCAGTTAGAGTAAGATAAATATATTTGTCTTCTACACATTTAGTACATCCATTGTTTACTAGTTAGATTCTATTTTTTCCCAAAATAATTATACTATGGAATTCCAAGAATAAATTAATTCAAAAGAAACAATAGTTAATATAAATTCAGTACGTCTGGTTTGATAGATAATTTGGGAAACAATCACGATGCTTTTGAACATACATATAGTATGAGTGCTGACATTTTACAATTGTTTAAGTTTTAATTTTGTATGTTTATTTAACTTTTTAGCGAAGTTTAAAAGTACATATAAGAGTTTAGCTTCTTCGTGTCTCTTAAATAAAATAAAAATGTGTCTACTGATTAATTTCAGTAGAGTATTTTGGCCGTTTAACTGCATCACACTCATCACCGCTATCTATAGTTCCTCCAGTTCCACTATTATAATCATGAGCGTCTTCATAAACATCTGAATGGTGATGTGCAGTATTTATTGATTGCGCCGATGTTACTGTTGCTGAATGATGACGTTTAATAGCAATAAGAGTTCCACCACCATTTAGATTTCCTCCAGAGCCATTGTTTGAAATTTGCCCAGAAGTAGAAACAATGATAGATTGCTGTTGACCGCTTGAACTATTGTGGGTAGGATAGATAAGTGTTAATTCAATTCAGAACACATCAAAATCTTTCTTTGAGTTTATAATAAAAGAAATATGTGATGAAAACAGGACTAATAATAATTTAATGTGACTAATACAAGGATTTGTTTTTATATGCAAGAGGAAGCATTGTTTTTATGCAATGTCAACTGTGTCATAACCATATAGAATTTGGGGTACCAGTTTTTACTTATTTGGCGCGCAACCAATAAGTGCAATTTACCGCATCAATGAAAATTATTGATAATTAACTTACTTGTATTGATTATGAGCATTATAAGATGATGCCTGCATTACGTTCTGAGAGCTATACATCAGCTCTACAAAATTAATAAATAAGTCGGCAACTTTAGTGTTATTCGAAAACATTTATTTACCTTCTGCTGAGTGGTTATCTAAATGACCTTGGTAAGAAATTCCTGGTGATCCTGGAGCAGATTGCAACACAATATCATGCAAAGGGGAACTTTCGCGTGAATTATCTAAAAAAAAAATTCATATATATTTTTGGATTGATGTTATGACAAAAGACAAAAGCAGCAATTGCACGTAACTTATGAACAGTTCGTTTTCTATTTTTATCTCTTTTCAATTTACTCAGTTACAATATGTATCTATATATTCTAAAGAATTAAAATATTTGCCAACTTACCAATATGACTTGGTGAAACGGGTGCAGATCTTGGCATCCCATATGACGGACGAAAGCACTGGCTTCCTCGTTGTCGCCTTTTTTTATAACTTTGGTCAATTAGTTTGGCTTCACTGGTAGGATCTATACGCCAAAAACTTCCTTTACCTGGTTCATCTTGAGATCTTGCGACTTTTATAAAATATCTATTGGACATTTATTATTTTAAAACCATAGCACAAAATAAAAATAAAAATACTTACCTATTCAAACTGAGATTATGACGAATTGAATTCTGCCAACCCTTATTGGCTTCTTTGCGATAATATGGATAGTGTTTCGAAATGAAGGAATATATGCCAGATAGTGTTAATTGTTTATCAGGCGCTGCAGATATTGACTGTACTATTAACTGAGCATAACTATATGGCGGTTTCTCGTGATCGTTGTAGTTCGAAGTTGACGGTGTTTGAAATAGTTCCTGCTGCAATATACAAATTAATTAGTAGTTTGAATATACTAAATAAAAAAAACTTACTCCTTGAATATTGTTGTTATTATTGTAGCTGTAAGACTGATAGTCCTGAAAACCTTGTCTGGGACTAGTGGGACAACTATTTGCCGCACTAATGGTACCTTGTATTGAAAAGTCTTTTTAGCAATACACTTCGAGGAATTATTATGAAAATATACCTGTGGGCGACGGATATGGACTTTTTTGTTCAGTTTTAGGTATGGAAATTTTCAACGGTGAATATATAACATTAGACCCTTCTATAGATGTGGCATTAAGATTTTTTCTATCAGAAAAATAGTGCATTTTTGATGGGTTGTTGGTGGTGGACACATTAGTTGTAGAAACTGCGTTCGTATGCAATGCGGACGTAGAGTCAACAAAACTCTCGAATAATATACGTATTTCAGTGCTTGGAAACCGGAAGGAACAACTAAAAGTAGATATTATTTTTTTTAAATAAAACTGATAAAAGTTACTATACAAAATACCATATACACAGATATTTTTTCAATAAGATTATATAAATACCTTTTTGGTAATTTCATTGGTTCAGCATACCTCCGTTGAAAAACATCGTCAACAAAAACGCCATTTTTACTTAGACAAGCGACATAAAAATCACAAGTGTCTGAATCATAAAGAACTTGAAAATGCTTTCTTGATACAAAGCTATTACGAGCAACATGAAAATGGACATGAGAAGTGGAAGAATTGCGCCCAATTTCAATACAATTTTCTGTAATATAAAGAATATCATTTTCATGTTTTAACATCCCAAAAGAGTTATTCGGAGCCTGATGAACTTGACTTTGTTGTGATTGTAATAATTCATCAGTCACAATCAATTGCTGTTGCTGTTGTTGGTGCAAGTACTCTAGTTGGTTTTGTGGTTGATGCCAATTTGTAGGTGAAATACGACTTTTACCGCTTTGTGATGAAACAGCAAGACGAGAATAAGAATGCGCTGGTGGTGGAGGTGGGAGCGGTGAAGCTGTTATTCTTGAGCGACTACCGTTAGTGCTATTAACATTCGAATTATTAGCGTTATTATTTAAATACACTCTTCCACCAGCACTTTCTATTCGGTTGGCAGGTATCCCAGGGGAACTTCTATCATTGTCTTCATCGGGATCATTCCATCCGCCATCATTACCAGTATTTCCACTTACGCTAATAGATCGGTCAATATTTCGAACTTCTGGTGAAGACACGGCGGATGCGATTCTTTCTTGATATATATTGTTTGTATAGCTGTGTTGTTGATGCTCATTAGGTGAGTTAAGTAGCTCCTGTTTTTGCTGTTGATCTACTGACGGTGATTTCGAAGGGTTGGAAAAATGTTGCTTGCGACTATATGATGATGTCGGTGGGGAGCTTTCTTCACCAAACTCATGAACTAAATGTTCCTGTTTAATCAAAACTCCATGCTGAGGCTTGAATAAATTTAACATTTTTGAACAGTTCTAATTATTTATTGATAAAAAACTTACAGAAGTTTGTTGTATAAGTGGTGAGCTCGTCGGCGACTTATCCTGATGTTGAAGTTGATAGGAATTACTATTATCCGTCATCATTTATTAAAGAATACTATTTAATTTCACAATTCGTCCTCTTATTAAACAACTACCAAACTGTGTACTATGATCTTTGCTATTATGAACCGACTTTCATTAGAAGTACAAAATTTTTCTGGAAATCACATTGATATACAAGAAGATTTAAGATATCCGTGAAAAAAATATCAATTTGGCTTTAAAAAAATATTTCTAAAAGTATTGAAGCATATTTTGGATAATTGTGTCTATATTGGTAGAAAAATGTACCCTCAACACTGTGTTGAAGTTCATGCTACTTTAATTTTGTTTTAAAAAATGAAAAACAAAATAATGCCAATTCTGGTGATGTATACACGCAAACATATTACAGGTGCGGTATCAGATCTAATTTTAATTTCCAATTAAATGAAATGGATATAAAATAGGCACTTATGTCTTTTCAATATTATATCCAAACAATCACACATTACTTAACATATTCAAATATAATATAGATTAAATACCTCCGTAGAATTCAGACAAGTGCTTTACTTTTTTATATTTTTATAGATTTTTTTTTCAACTTCAGCGCGCAGCTCCCCGTCAACGTGCTGCATAAATGATTGACATACAATTTACACTAGTTGTCTTGTTTTTCGCTTATAAGTTGTTTATTTGTACGTAGTAAGGCGTACACTTGTTCATATATACTACATATTAATACATGGTAATATTTAATTGTTTTCAGTTCTCGGCTTACTTATATTAATGCAAAATAAATAAATTGAAATGGTTTTTCTTAACTCAGAGACATTACAATTTTGAATATTAACTTTTTGATTAAGAAATACACTACCATTGATACTGGCGTATTACGACTGTTGAAAAAACGAGACAAGTGTGGGATGCGTAAATATATTCACAAAATGATACTAGTTTCTTTTGCTAAATAAAGAGCAATAAACAAACAAGCAAGAAATATTCTACACGCAAACTCCTATCCCTTCCTTTTTACATTGAATTATTGTACGCGCGAAATAGCCATGCTGCTATCTTTTAACTGAGCGAGCCAAATAGTTTTATCTCCTTTCGTGTGAGTCTTCTACTACAATTCGAAAGAAACAACAACACGAGACTTTCTTGTTTTTGATATTACACGCGGTTCGGTGCTCCAGTATGATATTGTCACTATTTTTTTTTATTTATGTATCAAAATATTTAAAGCGCTCTTAAAAGCTCTAACCTGTTTCAAAACCGAAATGATGAAAATAAGGAAAATGTCTGTACCGACAAATATATGCATGACATTTAGAAAATTCGATACATTTGTTTTACTCACAGTTTAGAATTATTATAAACTTAAACCGACAACAATTTATGCAAATAATACCATTCAAGTTGGTTCTAATTTTTAGTCGTATATCGAAGAAAAACGCGGTCAAGACAAAGTAAAGACTTATTATTTGCTTGAAATTAAATTAGCAAAATATAAAGCTACTGTTAACTTGACAATGTCCAAAGTCACTTGGTCAATAGCAATATCTTCTGGTAAGAGGATTGTCGGCCTATTTTGTATTCACAGCTTTCATGGAACTGTAATAACAAAATAATGTCATTATCATTTATTCTTCAAACAAGTATTGAGAGCCTTCATTTTTCATATAAAACCATAACCTTACATTATCGAATTAATTTATTTTTATCCCACAATTACCCACTCAATTTACAACTAAATTTCATATGTATATATATATATATATATATATATATATATATATATATATATTTTCTCTGGGTTTAATATTATATGTTGCAATGTCACTTCAATGAGATACAATATCCCATATTAATTATATATATACGATAATTATTTATTTCTTCCGGAAAGCATCATTGTTTACATTGAATTGTCATATATTCAAAAATGTGTAAACAAATATGTATATGTCGAATAGTCAGAAAAAACACACTGAATTTTAATAAATAAATAACATAAACTATTAACTTATCATTACTCACTTGAGAAAATTGTGTTTACATTTACTTGTATGAATTTATTTAATGGGAGAAGAAAAATTCGTGGAAGTTGAATGATATTTGCCAGGGATGATTAAACAGAAATGTAATAGATTAATCTGTTGATCCAAATAAAACACGTTTAGGGTGTGTTCATATAGTGCGCCATCACGTTAAAATTGGAGGTAATATTAGAAATATTACGATATATAATATAACGATACAGAACTTCTTAACCTATTGTATTAATTTTAAATGGAAGCGTAGCAAATTTTACTCAAGCTCCTAACATGAATTGTATAGCATAGGATCATACTCAGAGAGACTATTCGTGAAATTCTGAATTCCCAATCCTGAAAATAGATTTTAAAAAGGTATACCTTAAATTAGCTTCAAAAACCTTAATTTTTCATACAAACGTACAATATTCACTAAACATCTGTTGAATTTTATTATATATTATATTTCATTTCGTAAATTTGAAATATGTATGAAGGCGAAGCTAAACGGGCTTATCATTTACAACCTCGTAGAACGAAACAGTACTGTTTCTGCTTGAAATAGGAGCATAATTTATTAGTGCGATTGACGAAGTCTATTAGTGTGAAAGACCAGTTTACCATTGTTGTACCAAAGCTGTACCATTTTGTCACGCCAAAAAGTGTCAAATTCATAAAAACCAATTTGTTTTATTTTTTTTAATATTTCTATTTTCGTTTTATAAATACAATAGTGAATTTTTATTTATTGTATAAAAAGTTTATACTGCAAAACACAGAATATTTTTATGAATTGATCTAATATGACGCGTTAAATAGTAATATAAATTAAATATACTGTTTTTTTTATTTAATTAAAATTCTTTGGCACATGCCATAATACAAATGATATGTAGGAATGAGAAAATGATGAATGATACAAAAATCGTACCACTATTGTTTACAGGGTTTTAATTTTTAATAGCTAAAAGGACGGACATAATAATTATGGTAACAACAAGGCAAACATGACTAGGAGCAGGCACATTCTTGAACTCGCATGTCATTCCATGTTGAGATCTTCAATTTCTCGTTATCTTTTTCATCGACATGTAATACTTCGAGCTCAATGAGTTTTGAAGGAGCACAACAAGGACGAGGAACCTTTGTTCGGTCTTGCTTCCATATAAGGCTCTGTAATAAGGCGTGGTGATTAGCTGGGTTGAAACGTGGGGGACAACGCCCCTTACAATAACCGGCGTCAAAAGCTTTCGGCTGAATAATGAACTCAAACCCTTTTATTTCTTTGAAAACAACCTCCATTGTATGACGGCAACATCTTTGATTATCTTTGTAACAGTTACTTTTGCGATTCCTTCGTTCTGGTTTCTCCGTCATTT
The DNA here is from genome assembly GCA_964034865.1 of Eristalis intricaria. NCBI lineage: Eukaryota > Metazoa > Arthropoda > Insecta > Diptera > Syrphidae > Eristalis > Eristalis intricaria. Next base: position 26,496,826 of record OZ035878.1, read on the forward strand.
GATGATGATGGTGTTTTGAACGTTTTTCGCGATGAGTTCCTAGTCGGCCAATGATATTTAAAACAGGAGTTAAGTTATATTTATCATTGGTATTGACATCTTCGTCACTTTCGCCAGACATATCGTCTATTATTCTTGCTCCGTTTTGAAAGCAGTTGTCACATTGTATTTCCAATCCCAAATTGCTCTGTTTATTTATCAACCAACTCTCGACGGCTTTCGTAACATCAAATTGAAGCCATTGACTCGTCGTTTCATCTAATTTCTTACGATCAATATTAATTTCAATTTTTCGTCCATCAATCCATACTCTTCCTTTTGGTTCTAGTAATTGATACACTTTCATATTTAAAACATGTTTTTCTGTTTTATTCTGCTTGATTTCTTTGTTCATTCCTACACTTGAATTCGATGTTTTAAATAATTTCGTTGGGCCAGGTTTTCTTTGTCCAAAATTACTTTTGTTTGTTCGAGCGCGATGTCGTCGTTTGTTTAGATCGAATGAGGCTAGCGCAGGATTTGTAATCAAGAGCAAGCGAATGTTAGCCTCTTCTACATCAGAGGGCTGAAGCCCATTCTCAATGTTAAGCGGGAACCTAAGTAAGATTGTTTTTTTCGGATGCAAACGGTGTTTGTTCGGCGACCTTCTTTTTCTGTACTGCATAGCCTCCGAATAATTATGTGGAATCGATATTAAAGACAGCGATGAATTTGAATCGTTAATATCGTTCTGGCCTAGTGTAAATCCTAACTCATGTAATTCACGAAGCTTCCGTTTACGAACACGATTGAGGTATTCGTTATACTTCTGTGCATATTCCGCTTGACTTATATTTGCCTGAAAGTATAAATAAAAATTGAGTAAATTTAAATGTATGATCCAAAGTGTAGTAAATAATCATAATTTATTTAATTACATTATTACAAACTGTAAGGGTATTACTGTAAATTTAATCTAAGCTATTATGTTTTGTTAAAACGTGTCATATTTTTAAGAGCATTGTTAAGTATCGTAAAATATCGTCTTGAAAATTCTAAGCTTTTTTGTACATGTATAGTATGAATAAATTCTTTAAGACATTAATATCAAATTATAGACTTATGTATTTGGAAAATCTGCTTTCGTGTGTGCTTTAATATGAGCAGTTAAGACAAACTGTAAACATTCATCCGAATATATGCAAGATAAGAAAATAATACTTGCCGTTTTTAAAATAGACATATTTTTGTTTGTAATTTTGTGTTACTCCTACGCAATGTTTTCATTTTTATTTCCCTACTTTCTAAATGTGTGAAATTATTTGCCTACTAATCGAAAAACAATGAATGATTCAGCTGGAGAATGTAGAAAGATCATCTGGCAAAATAAATATATTACAAAAAATGCATGATGTACATACCTAATTATCTGCTTATTTTCTCCTCAAGTGGTTATTTTTAGAATAAAAATAAATGCTTGCTTTATGATATTGGTTACTCTATAACCATTTAACTTGTCATATACAAATCTATACCACTGCCGCGTTTTTTTTTGCATTAATTAACAAATTCGAGGAAAATAGAATATGATTCAGAAAATTATTAAAGAAAGTATGTGCATTTTACTAAACACCTTTAAAGTAATCATCATTATGTATACATATATAACAATACACAATTGTTTCCTTTATTCACCTTATTTATTTTGAAAAAACAGGATTATATTAATGATTGTACTAGAGTTGTTCAGTGAGTAACCAGTTTTACATAATAGTTCCAATGAATGGAAATCATCAATAATAATATATGAGTGAAAGCAGCTAATTGTAAAGTAGATATCAATAAGTTCATATAGTTCACACGCATGCATTAACAATTTCACTACAGTTTTATCTGAGCAATATAAGCCAAAAAACATAGCTCACCTTTTTGAAATCAGGCAGACTTTGTAACCCTAGGCCGTCCATTACAATTTTTAATATGTGTTTCTTGTTAATTAATTCTTCCAAACTTGTTGAATAATTTTGTATATGTATTCTGTTAATACGTAATACATCTGGTGTCAGAATTATGCTTTTGACAGATGTTTGGTTATTACTTTCCTTTGTATATTCCTGGTATGATATGTTATTGAAGCGCCCTTGTTCATTTTGTTTATGTATGTTTTCATATACAGTTTCTTGGTTATCAGACCACCGAATATCAATTGCATCAATAGATTTGAAGAATGGTGTACTTTCTAAATGTTTATTTACTGATTTATGTGTTTCTTTTCCGTACTTAACTATTTTATCCTCTATCAGCCTTTTGTTATTTACATTTTGTTTTGTTCTAACATATTGCAATATATGTCCACTAAAATTGTTATTCTTACTAAAAAAAATAATATTTCTGTCACTCTCAAGCATTCTTTGACAATCGGCTATGTGATTAGAAAATATGGATAGTAATAAAATAAATAATAAATACATTTTAAAACAACTGGATGACACAATCGACAGTTGCAAAGAAAATGTTATTTGCACTAGAGAAATATTAGATAAAAATGATGACGGTGATAATACTTGGTATATCCGCAACAAATTAAAATAAGTTGTACAATTGTGCTGGAGGGGATGATGGCGATGTTGAATGTGAATCGGTGTATAATGGGATGGCTGCTGATCTTGCTCCCGATGTTTGAATTTTTGCGTTTTAAAATTTATTATTTCACATATTTTAATAAATTTTTTTATATTTTTATGTATCTTCTGAGTCATTGTTTTATATACGTTGTTTTTCGCAATATTAATACGTGTTTTTCACTTTCATTCTTCAGATGATCATTTGTTTCTGTTTCTATACACACATCAAATGAGTTTGATTAAACACATGTTTTTAGCGGCATACTAAAAGCGGAAGCTTTTCAAAGTTAGTTAAACTGGTATTATAGGTTTTTTTACCCGGAATTATTAACTTTTAATGTCAAGATGGGTTCTAATTAAGCCTTACAACACTTATAACGCATTGTATTTATGAGCTTTCATCGTGTCCATCTCGCTAATACATAAGTACTTTTACTTAAAATTCTCTTTTTAAATCAGATATCATTTGCTTTATATTGAAGCTTTTTAACAAGATTCTTGTTACAAATAAAGTCATATTCTGAATTAAGATAACCCCAAAAAACGAGTTCCATATTAACAGATTTTATTATAACAATATTAATTCGTATTCAAATGTCGTATACCGTCCCGTCCGTAACAAACCATCTCAGCCCAAGTTTGAAAATAAACTAGCATCCGTAAAACTGTGAGCGTAGCATCACACTGTCCAAACGAACCGAATATGTGCGAGTGAGATTAACTGAGCGAAGTTGTATAACGAAAGACAAGGCATGCCGTGGGCTATAAAATTTCAAAGTATGTTTATGTTTCATAAAACAATGCCTTGAGCAGAGTTCAATTGCTGAGTACTTTTGAGATACTTTTGAGTTTTTTTTCGAATGTATTTCTTAATATTAATAAGATGTGTCTGTTTAGAAGAAAATGAGAAATAGTTTTGCAGGAAGGGTATTAGTCTTTGATTCGTGTTTTGCACATAAAAACGATAATTTATATAATTTAGTTGTTAAATTTTCTATGACTCATATCAGGGGAAATTTGGGTTATTTCCCAATATTCATGACGTTCATACTTTTGTGTAGGATGTTGATAAAATACTTAATGGCAATCAAACAAATGATATAATAACTCTGTAGTTACAACTTTTGACACTGTTATAGGTATTATTTACTGAAGGTAATCATTATTATATTTGTTGTCTCTAAAATTATTCAATTTAAAATTTTTAAATACTGTAATGCAAACAAAAACGAATATTACGAATAATCACTGCAGCGGGATTTTCATTATTCTAGTCTGTGCCTGGATGGTATACCTTATGTGAGAACCTTACATGGATTTGGAAAAAACAATCCTTCAGTAAATGTTTTATGAGACTGAAAATTAAGGGTTTTTCGAGATACTGCTTTCTTAATTTTTTTTAATTAATATATTAGCGACTAAAGACAGTTCATGTAAATATCATAAATTACGTCAATAACATTAGAAGAGTATTTATGGTAACGATTATTGATTATAAATTACTAGCATATTCATGCATTTACCAAATTTTATTTGTATCACTAAGTATTTCGCAACATTGCTTAAGGTTTCTGCCTGTGTTTGGATTTTCTATATTGCTGGCGCTTACCTTTTGGCGCATTATATCACTTTTAGCTTACAAGAAGAAATTGATAAACACATGTAAATGCCGTAGTTTCTCATATTATTATTGTTGTATTGCACACTTTTTTCTACATCATAATTTAATCGATAAATTATTTAAATAGAAACATAAGACACTTCATAAATAAAATGATCAACAAAAAAAATTGTTCGATAAAATTCGTAGCTAGGACATCACAACATATGTATGGCGTCCAAGATATAAAAATCGTTTGTGTGTACATCATGTTAAATATTATTTTTACTACTACAGTTCCTTCATTCAAGGACCAAACTGCGCAATTGGATGCATAAATTCAACAGTAAAGGGAAGTAAACATACGATATGTATTCATATAAGTATATTAGAAGGAATCATGCGCAGGTGATACTCTGTCTTTATATTAAAAATATCTTTACATTATTCAAATGAAAAATTTATTTTCATTTAAAACATAATCAATTGTAAATTAAAGATTTTGATAGCCTAAGTACAGTTGTAGCTTCTTACTATTTTGAAATCTACGTAAACACGTTTGATTGAATCAAAATCCCTTTTTGAGGACTAATCAATAATTCTCCATTTTACATTCTTTTTCAAACTAGATGCTTTTGTTTTCTTGTTAAGTCATAGTCACATCAGTTTCAGTGCTAAAGGGAATTTTAAGGAAATGCAAATAATTAAATAAATAAATAAAAATAATCATAGCTTAGTGCGATTTCATGGCAAATCAGTTAAAAATGTTAGCGTCGATGCGCACCAAATTCCAACCGAAATAAACATTTTATAAGATTTGTAATAAACTACAGAAATGGGCAGTATAAACTTTGATGGTAAGAGAAAATGAACAAATAAATTGAAAATTATATTATGGTCATTTTTGCTTTATGAAGGATGCTTGTCTTAGCAGGTGTTGATTTTCAAAATTAAATTCATTTGAGTATTGGTGAATCATGTATAAAACATTGTATGTACTATATATATGTAAGTACATCAATAAATACAATCTGTCAATCATAGAAGTGATTAATTTGTGTAATATGTTTTACTTTTTAAATATTCTGAATATGCATCTAACAATAACAATAAAACAACACATTATTGTGTTAATAAATACAGTTAAGTAATGGACAACTTTTTATTTCAGATTTCCCTATGTAAACGCGTGTTTGTAATTGCGCATAATAAAAGTTTGAGAAAAATGTTTTATCCAAACTTTTCCCGACGCACATTGGCATTGATATTATCCTGTCTGGTGATAACGTTGGGAGGAGTGGGGTTATTATTTTTGATATATATATTCAACGAATCCAGTTCTCTTTTAAGTGGCCCATTGGAAAAGATAAGTCACAATAATCAGCCATATAAACAAAATGTTATAAAAAGTGATGAACATAAATTTGATAAAAAATACAGGAATCAACGTACGCAGGAGGTCAATGCAAATATAAACAGAGCAAATCTTTATAAAAATAGAAGCACATATTTTCCAGCACCAATTGAGGGTCGCATTCTTTCATTTTCAACGAATAAAGTAGAAGATAATAATAAATTACAGCCCATAGATTTGAGCAGAAATGAAGCTAAAACAACTGAGGCTAGCCTAGACACCATATACATTGATGACTTTGATCGCCCTACATATAACCGCAAAAGTAAAAATGATATAGGTAGCATTGACTATTTCGATGTGATACTTGTTGACCATAAAATAGATAAGAATCCAAAAACTTTAAATAATATACCTAACTCTTCGATGAAATATAAAAGCATTATTTTTGAAACCATAAGTGATAAGAATAAAGAAAATATATACATAAAGGAAAAAACGTTATCAAAGGAAAATCTTACGTATAACGCCACCAAGATTTTAATCAAAGCAATAGAAGCTAGAAATAGAAGTGATGAAGATAAATTAAAATTATCGGATACTGAGAGTACTGGGAGCGGAAGTGGTGATTATACCGATGATACTGAGTTAAACCAAATTGATGTTAAGAAAGTGCATCATGATAATAATATAGGTAAATTCTTGCAGAAAAATGTAATAAAAAAACAACGTCGATGGAAAAATCCTTACCACTTGTTCGAGAATTATAGTAAGAGTGTTACATCTCTATCTCGACTAACAACAGCATCGTATAATAATAACTATGTCAACGGACTCGTGAATAGAAGAGGATCAGCAAATCCAACTATGGATCAGGACATTTCGTCACATTTTTCAGTCGATTTAAAATCTGACTCATTTCCAAATGAAACAGACAAGGAAGCATTGCAGTCAAATAGCTTTAAACGATACAACGAGTTATTTTATAATGACAGCCACGCCAGTTCGTCAACTTTTCAATATAGCAATTTACACGACAATGTGCGTATTTCTGGATTTGAATCTACAGTGGACGGTAAAACAATCGATAATTCCCCTACCAAACTGCGAGAAAATGATATTGGCGAGAATGGCGTGTCTTGGATAGAAACTCGGACAAGAAGAATAATGGGAAACGTAAGAAAAAGTGAAGAGCGGTCGAGGCAGTTGCTTTTATGTGAAGAAGCTGGCGGCGGGGAATTATGCCGAATGCTATTTAAAGAGCACGTGAATGACTAATATGATTTGTTTAGTAATGAAAATATCTCATTAACATTTAATTATGCAAGTATTAAGAAAAATTAATACATTTATTTCAAAAAACAAAAATATCATAACTGTTGAATTCTTAGCATCGTATATCTATATAAAAACTTAAGATAAAGTCTATAGGTAATGCGGAGAGGTACAAGATAAATTAAGTCTTAAAAATTATTTCTACATTGTCTATGAATATTAACACTCACTTTGTTTAACTGAAATATAAAGAGTAGTTAAAACTCTTAAAAAAAGGGATAATGCTAACAGTACAATTGAATTGTATTTATTTATATTATATACCCATGTAATGTAACCAATAAGAACATTAGTAACTAACTTTTTTACTTCAATAAAATGTGCTACATTTTAAATAAATTGAAGGTACTTTTTAGATTTTGTGCATTCAATGCATTCAATACTACGAAATTGAAGTGAATGACGTTTAATTTCCTCACAAAAACATATAAAGTATTATATTTTAGAAAATCTACCTTGAGAAAATGAACGAATATCGATATTGTCTTTATATCGTTAATTTATGATTTTTTGCATTCAATACTTCGAAATTGAAGTGAATGTCGTTTAATTTCCTCCCAAAAAAACATATTAAGTATTATATTTTTAAAAATCTAGCTTGGGAAAATGAACGAATAACGATATTGTTTGTATGGCTGCAAACTAAAAAATATTGTATTAAGTTGATTTTTTGCAATCCTGTATAATAATCTTTATTAGCTTTAATCTTGAAAATGTGAAAAGAAAAAAAATTAAGGAAAATAAATTCATCAGAAAGTTAGACAATGTTCGAAGTCCATATTTGTAACAAATTATTTCAAAGAAACATATCACCGAGCTAAAAATTAGGAACCCAATTTACGTTCACAAAACACATACATATGTTAAAATTAAACTCAGTAACTTACATTCATATATACTGTATATTATTGTTTATACAATTATCTTAAACCCCAAATAATATATATATGTATATATACAATATATATACATATATATATATATATATATATATATTCGAATGTAAACAAACAATGGAAAACAATACCAGGAAAATACAGAATACTATCGAAATTAAATTGTAGTTTTTGTTACATTGATTTTTATATTGTTTCATTAAAAGCTCTTAACGCCTTTTTAATGCGTAAACAATATTCATATTATAATGTATAAATATATTATAACATATTATAACAATATAAAAAAAGAGGCTAATGGTATGTGTTATTGAAACGTATTCGTGTTTCAGAAATTTGCTTTTAGATATACATATTGCTAGCGTTGAATTAAGAAAACATAATTATTATTAGGTTAAAAATTAATGCACCAAAACAGAAACAAGGAAATACGACAAGACAAATTATCATAGGTGGTACATACAGCCCAAAAAATTAAAATGAGTTGATTGGTTGTATCCATTGACCGGCTACAATGAAAGTATAAACAAGCAAATGTGCTGTTAATGCAAATCTACACAATATATACAGTTCCACATAATGTTATTCAGAATACTTATAGTAATTTCCCCATTTTATTTGTACATAATGACGTTTAATGGGTTAATGGGATATATATATATAAATATTATTATATATTAATCAGAATAAAGTGGTCTAGCCAGCCAGCAAAATAGTTGAAGAACTTAATAAATACAATTAAAAGGCGTCAACAGAATTTTGTAGAGGCCGATTTTCTGTTCCCGATATTAGGATGTATGTATTAGAATTTTTAACTACTCATAGGACTGATCAGATATTTTTTGGCAAAAATTATAATAATTCAACACAGCGATATTTAATCTTTCCTTGTTCATTTATTATAATTAAACGGTATTACGTTAAAGGGGCATTGCAAAGAAACACCACATTGAAAGCAGATACACTTTGTCACCGCTCTTTTTAGTTTAAAATTGTATTATTATTTGTATTAATTATTTAAATAAAACATTAAATTGAGATTATGTATTTCCTTAGGCAAAAAATTGATACAAATATATAAGTAATAATATTGAGCAGAATGTTATTCCTTATATGCTGAAATGAGGCTATACATATTTATATCACCGTAAGGAAACAATGCGCTTGGTAAATTTATCGTAAAAAAAAGTAATGCAATCGCGTCATAATTTTGTATAGAAACCGGATATTGTTGATTAACCCCCCATACATATGGCATATAATAAATCACAGTTTGTAGGGGTTACGTTTTGGGTTCGTATTCATCCATTGTACAACTATAAAGAAGTATGAACGGATTCAAATTTCTAGCAATAGGTTTGCGGCTGTTGTATGCTACTGAGAAATAAATCAAATCAAATTAGTTACTATAAACTGAAAACATTGTGGGATATACTGAAAGTCATAGCCACAGAAGAAATGCGTATGATGCATTCTAAATTATACTTAATTTAATAGTAAAACTGTATAAATGTATATATATATGTATGTACAATATTTGATCTACTCATGCACTTAGATGAGATGGATACAACTATGTGTGGCATCTGTAGAGGGAGAAAAGTAGTACCCATACACAACTATACTAATGCTTAGTTACATTTTTTTCGAAAATCTTTAAACTAGGCTCCCCCACTACCAGCACCTATATGACTAGTTAATTTAGTATGATTTAAATATATACATATACACATCATTTCTAATTGAGTTGGAAATTTTGATTATATTTTAGTGAGTTTCAAGAGAAGTATCCCTTTAGTTCGTGGCGAGATTTCATAACGTTTAAAGGTCTGTTTGGACGATCACGGTACAAGTACAGTATACAAAATTTCTTGTCATAACAGTCATGTGCATGATTTAAAGTTGGTTACTAAAAGAACTAATATCTGTTCAAGCTAGTAAGGATATTCAAACCTCACAACTTGCTAAGCAGTGCGGATATTACATTTGTAAACGAGAGTTGACCGCCTGTTTGCTCAGTGTTAGTTCTTAGTAACTACAGTGAAAAAGGAATACATTATTCAAGTTTTAGTTTGAGAGTTTTACCTGTAAGTTTAGATTAGTAGCAATGAAATGTGTATGTACGATATGATTACTTATTTTTATGCATATTTTATTTAAGTGCGTCAAAGATAAATACAGCGTGTGGCTGTTGCGATTTCAAATTTTCTTTATAATTTAAAATAAGACCAGAAACAGACACGAAACTTGCTACTAAAATGTACATAAATATATTTGGACGTGCAATGTAATTCTTTGTATAAAGTTATATGAACTTAATCGTCAACTTATATGTATTACACACAATGAATTAAATGCATTCCCATTATAAGTTGCTCAAATATAATATACAATTTTCGTTCGTATTAAATAACGTATGCGCATTTTGAACAGGAAAATAAGAACAAGTTGATAATTTGGAATTCTTATAATCATCGTTTTTTGTACCAATTATAATAGATATTTTAGAAACAAATCATGTCTGCTGGTATTGTTGGAGAACCAGAGGATACAATAAACTTGCGAATCAAAAGGAAAGATGAGGGCATAGAGATGCCTGCTATAAAAAATTCTAGTGAAACAGTGGTAACTTCTACATCCTCAACACATATAATAAATCCTCATCAGGTGATGCATTTTATTTGTTGTTGAATAAGTGTGAAAGTTTTCACAATTAACAATTATTATTACAAAAATTAAAACAGATTGCGAAGCTTGAAAGCTTTCCGGAGCGTGGTTCCTGGTCTTCGAAGCTCGATTTTATTTTATCGGTTGTTGGTTTGGCTATCGGCCTTGGTAATGTTTGGCGTTTTCCCTACTTATGTTATAAGAACGGAGGAGGTGCTTTCTTAGTGCCATACTTTTTAACGCTTATTCTTGCCGGGATACCAATGTTTTTTATGGAATTGGCACTTGGTCAAATGTTAACAATTGGTGGATTGGGTGTTTTCAAAATTGCGCCAATATTTAAAGGTAGTGATAGAAACAATGTTTTAATCTTCGAGATTAATCATTTTTATAAAATTAGGGATTGGATATGCGGCCGCTGTCATGTCATGTTGGATGAACGTCTATTACATTGTTATATTAGCTTGGGCTACATTTTATTTCTTTATGTCAATGAGAGCCGGTAAATTGGTATAATATCCTTATCTGAAATTATTATAATGTGATCTCTGATGTTAGACGTGCCTTGGCGTACATGCAATAATATTTGGAATACTGTCAATTGTGTCAACCCATATGAACGAAAAGAATTGCTTTGCTGGGAACACGTGCACAAACAGAATGGTACCATCAAGAAAATTTGTTCTTTAGCGGCCACAAATATATCTGCATCTGAATTGACTGATCCTGTGAAGGAATTTTGGGAGTAAACAATATATATATTTTGTATGAATCATAATAGCACATAACGTTACAATTTAGGCGCCGCACTCTGCAAATATCTTCTGGAATAGAACACGTTGGCAATATACGATGGGAACTGGCCGGAACACTTCTAATCGTATGGATTCTTTGTTATTTTTGTATATGGAAAGGCGTTAAATGGACTGGAAAAGTTGTCTATTTCACTGCGTTGTTCCCATACGTGCTGCTTACAATACTACTAATTCGTGGGATAACTTTACCTGGTGCAATGGAAGGAATAAAGTTTTACGTAATTCCAAATTTTTCCAAGCTGACTGAATCTGAGGTGAGTAAAATGTTCGAAAATGTATCAATACGATGGCAGAAAATTGTGAAGCCACACAATACGTAAAATGTACACGGGACGCAAATGTTGTACTAATTGCTTAAAAACTAAACAATATGCTTGTTTAAATCCGATCCGTATGTATATATGCACATTTTTATACCTGTGTACACATTTCTAATAAGGTTTGGATTGACGCCGTTACTCAAATTTTCTTCTCTTATGGATTGGGTCTTGGTACGCTCGTCGCCCTTGGAAGCTATAATAAATTTACAAACAATGTTTATAAGTACGTACTGCAGACTGGAAATAACTTCCTCAAAATATAATACGCATTCGGAATATATTTCAGGGACGCGCTTATAGTTTGCACTGTTAACTCCAGTACAAGCATGTTTGCAGGATTTGTAATCTTTTCAGTAATAGGATTCATGGCTCATGAACAACAAAGGCCAGTCGCTGAAGTTGCAGCATCAGGTCAACTATCTGAATATGGTATAATTCATATACATATTTATAATTTAATTTTCTTTTTAGGGCCGGGACTTGCTTTCCTTGTTTATCCCTCAGCTGTTTTACAACTTCCTGGATCCCCATTATGGTCCTGCTTGTTCTTCTTTATGTTGCTTTTGATTGGTTTGGATTCACAATTTTGCACTATGGAAGGATTTATAACGGCAATAATAGACGAGTGGCCTCAATTATTAAGGAAACGCAAGGAAATTTTTATCGCCATTGTTTGTGCACTAAGTTATTTAGTTGGACTATCTTGCATATCCCAGGTTTGTATACTAAAGTACATTTTCCATCGCAGAGGCATCAATTTACTTATATATAGGGAGGAATGTATGTGTTTCAAATACTTGACTCTTATGCTGTTAGCGGTTTTTGTCTTTTATGGTTAATATTTTTTGAATGCATATCTATTTCCTGGGCTTATGGTGTTGACCGGTTTTATGATGGCATCAAAGATATGATTGGCTATTACCCCATGGCTTGGTGGAAATTTTGTTGGTGCTTTACTACTCCAATGATATGCTTGGTACTTGTTGTAGTATATTTGTTGAATATTCGTATTAACATAAATACCAATTATAGGGAGTGTTTATTTTTAATTTAATTCAATGGACACCAGTAAAATACTTAGATTATAGCTACCCCTTTTGGGCTCATGCATTTGGCTGGTTTACTGCATTATCTTCCATGCTTTACATTCCCGCTTACATGATTTGGCTTTGGAATAAAACGCCGGGAAATAAGGAAACCGTAAGTATCACGACTCGCATATACATTTATAATAATAATTACTATAAACTACACGATACTTACCTTTTCTTTTAGAAAATTGGCCTTATCGTTAGGATAGACAAGGACATAAGGGGCCTACGAATGCAAATGCAACAAGAAAATGCAAAATATTTTGAAGAAACGTATGCATTGTAATTTTAACAATAAAATTTAGGCAAATCATACATAAAATGTATTCAAAAAATAAAATAATTTTTTTCATAAAATCTTCCAAGCTAACTTAGAGTACTTTGTGAGGATCGAAGTTAGTTTGAATACAAAGTGTTATTTCTTGAGATTGAGTTCATCCTTACAATAATTTAAAATTGTCTGTCATTGCGTAAGAATCACGAAAGTCAAGCATTATTTACGGAAATAAACTCGCCAAACTTCTAGAAGGCATTTACGACTTTTTATTTAAAATTGTTGGTGTTTCCGCCTTTTGCCGTTTTCTTGTAAATGATGCAATTGACTTACCCCTATTATAGCTTTTTTGTATTGCTGTCACCAGCGTATAGCTGTTAATTCAGATGCAGTATATTGTTCATGCAGAAACGGAACAGCAACATAAGATAAAGATTCATTTCTCCTCCTGGGAAACAGTCAAACGATTTTTTATTTTAAGACAATATTGTAATATTTTTAATATCAGAGTTCTATTTTGTCTCAGCATGAATATTTGACGAACGAAACGTAGTATTTATATGTTGCAGCAATTTGAAATATTAATACTGGGTGAGATGTAGCTCATATTGGTGGAGGATCAGCATTAAGGAAGTGAAGGTGCGGTCGATGAAAGAGGGTGAGAAACAAAAAAATTGAGCTGCAATTAATACTCACAACGCGTATCTCGTTTTATATTGATGCTACTAGAGTATGCATGGTCATTACAGTGGGCATTAGTGTAATGTAATGCTGATATATAAATCTACATGTTACATACGTACTTAAAAAATTCTGAACTATTATTCATGAAAAAGTAATACTAAGCATACAATTTACAAAAACTTAGAAAGTTAATAATACATATTCGTTGAAAACTCTTGTAAGTGGTTTTTTTCTTCTGTATTCAGTGTTTGTTCGGAACGTAGGTGTACGGTGATGTTAAGCTCTTCTGTGGCGGTTTTGGCTGCACTGCTGGCTAATACGTGCATGGCCTGGAACCCAGACTAACATAAGTTTATTTTTGCATTTGATTATGTTGTCACGTATTTTGACGATTGTGGGGGAGCGGTTATTAATATTATTGATGGCCTTAAGGGATGAGAGGAGATTATGAAGTTGTTTGCATAGTTTTATAAACGTTATGTTTTATGGTGGGTGTTTAGTAAGTGATTGCTGAAAGTACGGACAGTGTTGCGGTATGTTCTGAGAGCCCTTGTGGATTATTTGGATGTATATGGGGATGTCACATATAAAAGTAGACTAATCATTGAGTTATTTGGTGATTGTTGAGGATGTGAAGAGTGTTCCTGTATACAGTGTCGTTGTAGTGGATAATTCATGTGTATATGAGGGTTTTATCGGCAAATTCAGAGCGCTCAGTGAGTCGGAAGATGATTTATCACAACGCCGGCAATGTCCCGGTATGTTGTGATTCGTCGGTTAATGCGGATGTCATAAGTTAATGTAGATTGCGAATTGAGACGGTACGTAGTTGTTCAGCTCAACATCCCGGTACGCTATATGTTTGGTTTTTATTCCGTTGTATATGGGGATATCTTAGGTAAATGTAGTTTGTGCATTGAGTTGGTAGGCTATTGTTGAGGATGCGAACAGTTTCTAGTCAGGTCTAATGGTTCCTGTCGATATTCTGGAGTAAGAGGTACGTCATAGGCGAATGAGGAAGTTTATGGACTAAGTAGGTGATTATTTATAATATGAGCCATGCCACGTTGTATTTTGTGATCTTCTTATGGACGTTTTGAGTGTATCTGAGGGTGTATAGGCGAATATATACTGCTCACTAAGTTGGTAGGTGATTGTATATAGTGTGAATGGTTTTTCGATATATTTTGAGGTGAATTGTGTAGATAGAAGCCTTCTGGATATTTCTAGTGCGTCTGGGATTTTCATATGGGTATACCGATTGCTCTTTGAGTTGGAAGGTGATTGTTGATAATGTGAACAGCGTTTCGGTATGTTTCGTCTATTGGACTGTATTTGAGGATGTGATAGGTGTATGCGGACTACTCTTCGAGTTGGCAGGTGATTGTTGATAATGTGAACAGCGTTTCGGTATGTTTCGTCTATTGGACTGTATTTGAGGATGTGATAGGTGTATGCGGACTGCTCTTCAAGTTGGCTGGTGATTGTTGATAGTGTGAACAGCGTTGCGGTATGTTTCGTCTCTTCGAGTTGGGTGGTGATTATTGATAATGTGAACAGCGTTGCGGTATGTTTCGTCTATTGGACTGTATTTGAGGATGTGATAGGTGTATGCGGACTACTCTTCGAGTTGGCAGGTGATTGTTGATAATGTGAACAGCGTTTCGGTATTGTTAGAATGAAACGAAGTGGGATGTGGGAATGTAGGAGATGAGATGGAACAAAGGAAAAACGAGTCAGTCGAGATTTGAGATTCTAATGAAGAGGAAGTCTTAATTTATTAGTGGAAGTTGCAGTAAATGTAAACTAAGGAATAAAGTGTCAAGTTGATTTGGTTTTTAAATAAAGTTTGTTTGGTTTTAAAAGGGAGAGAAAGGGATTGTTTCTAATATTTCAGAAGTGGGATAGCTCATTTTTTTCTTGTTTAAAAAAAAAAAAAATATATAAATTTCAACGGAACCATGGTAACGCCTAGAGATGAAAGAGCAGACGAACGTGAGAGGAAAAGGGTAGAATTGGAACGAGTTGAAGCCGATCGTTTGAGGGACAGGACGAATCAGGTAAATGTAGTTGGTGATAAAAATTTTGCTGGCGATTGTGTTGCTGATGATGGTTGTGCTGCTGATGCTATGGGTGAAAATGAGATGGTTCCAGAACAACGAGGTGAGCAAAACCAAGGAGAACAAATTGGAAACAATGAAATCAGAGACGGATGTGAAGTGAACCAAGAAATTTCTAGAATGAGACAAAGACAACCAGACTATGAAAACCAAAACAGAACATTTAATTTTGGTCTTCCAGGAAATCCTGATAATGCGGGAAGTATGGAATGGATGATGCAATATATAATAAATGAAAATCGAATTCGTAACGAGCAAATTGAACGACGAGGCCAAACCATTGACGTTTTGGTTGAACAAATTCAGGGTTTAACACAGACCATGCTTCCAAATGCTAGGAGTACTCCACGGGTTCAGGATGGACTTGTTGCTTGCCATATGATGCCAGACGTGACAAAAAGTATCGACAAATTTGATGGCGAAGGTGATATGCTAATTGCGGAGAACTGGCTCAAACGCATTGAGAGCATGTGTCATCTTTATCGATGGACTGATGAGTATGCACTGGATATAGCTAAGATGAACTTGATAGGTGGTGCGAAACGTTGGTTAAATGCGAGGACAGAGGAAATCCAAAACTGGTCTCAATTTAAAATTTCATTTGAAAATACATTCTTTATTAAAGAAAATATGTCTTTAAAATGGCAACGAATGACAAATCGCAGACAACAAAAAGGGGAAACATCGAGTGCTTATTTTCATGAAAAGTACGAGTTATGTCGCCAACTTAAACTAGGTTTTGAAGAAACTAAGGAAATGATATTGACTGGACTTTGGGTGCAAGATACTGCAAATTCATTGATTGGATCACGCCACTTAGATGCTGACCATTTACTGCATGACATAATAAGATTTGAAAGAATAAATTTAGCACGATCCAACCCGAACTCATTCAAATCTTTTGAAGTTAATCAAAAAGCAGTTTTTCCAAGGAACTACATCAATCAAGAGGATAACGTTCGCTCTCGTGCTACAAATGAGCTAGTTTGCTACAACTGCAGGAGAGGTGGTCATCTCTCAAGAAATTGTCCTGAAGCTCGATCCGTTCCGACATGCTTTAAATGCGGCCAGAAAGGACATATTTCCAGAGGTTGTCCAAATTCGGGAGGAGCGGTCCGATTGGAATCGCAAAATATCTGAAAACAGTTTATGTTGATGGGCATGAATTATCTGCTTTCGTTGATATGGGTAGCTCGGAATGCACCATTAAAGCCACAACAGCTCTTCTCAATGGATATAATATTCAAAATGGTAAAATGGAACTCAAATCATTTGGACCAGATGATTTTAAAGTCATATCTCCTGGATGGATCATTTCTTCACTCAACGATGGTGCAGTGGCTGAAAACGTCAAAATTAGAGTAGTTCCGGATGAAGTTCAAAAATGGGATGTACTGGTTGGGCGTACATATACTGAGTTACCCTTTATAGAATATGCAAAGGTAGGTAATAAATTGCAATTCTCAAGAAAAACAGGAGAAAAACCATTTGCAGAACATCCGTACGCTGATCATCAGATGAAATCATGGGAAACCGAAAATACGATTTTACCGACCGGTTCAGTCTCATTTATAACAGCAGTACAAGGCGAAAAACAAATCATGCTACCTGTCGCCAACATTAGTAATGAGGATATAATCATTGGACCAGTTTTAAACATCGATGAAACTAATCTGAATATCGAACATCAAATGCCAAAGTCGCCTATCATGTTGAAGGATGTGAACGTTGATAACACTGTATCATCAAATATAGTTCAAGAACTTTTAGACACCTTGAATGATTTTCGGGATTGTGTAGCTCTTGATACTAGTGAGATTGGATGTGCAAAGGATTTCAAAGTAGAAATACAAGAATTACCAGGAAGTAAGCCTTTGTATTCCAAACCGTATCCTGCGAGCGACTCTGAAAAAGAGAAAATTCGTGACATCATTTATAAATGGAGAAAAATGGGTGTAGTTACGGATACCAACTCAGCATACGCAAGTCCTGTATTGCTAGTTAAAAAGAAAACGGGTGAATCCAGACTTGTTGTCGACTTCAGAGGACTAAATAATCAAACGAGGAAAATCAACTTTCCACTTCCGAATTTGGATGATCATATAGCAATGCTTGGAGGCTCGAAAATGTTTATTGTCTTGGATCTAGCACAAGGATTTTTACAGTTACCAATCGACCCGATGGATCGTCATAAAACTGCATTTATAACACCAGAAGATACGGGTGAGTTTACAAGAATGATTTTTGGTCTTACAAATGGGCCGTTTTACTTTTCCAAACTTATGCAAAAGGTTTTGGGGCCGTTACGAAATCGTGTTGTATTCTTCTATTTGGATGATATATTTATACCTGGCACAAATTGGACTGATCTTAAAGAACGATTAATTCTAGTTCTTAGGGCACTTCGTAAGGCGGGTTTGACAATAAGGCTGTCGAAATGCGAATTTTTGAAGGAACGAGTAAATTACCTAGGATTCCAGATATCAAACAAAGGTATTGAACTAGGGCATAATAAAGTTCAAAAGCTTTTCCGCAACCGAAAAACGTTCATGAGGTACGCCGATTTTTGGGACTCGCTGGTTTCTTTAGATGTTTTGTTGAAAAATTTGCCGTTAGAGCAGGCCCACTTTATGATCTATTGAAAACAACCAATACATTTCAGTGGAGTATCGCGGCTGAAAGCTCATTTAAGGACCTCAAAAATGCACTCACTAGTAGCCCAATATTACAACTTTTTGATCCAACATGTTATACGGAATTACATTCAGATGCAAGTAGTCAAGGATTGGCGGCAATGCTTTTTCAAAGAGGGAAGGATGATGGAAAACTTCATTTAGTGTATGCAATTAGTAGACGAACAAATGATGCTGAACGTTCCTATCATTCAAGTAAACTTGAACTCTTGGCTATTGTATGGGCCACAACTCGACTAAGATTTCTTCTTGTTAACATCCATTTTACAATTGTCACTGATTGTCAAGCATTAATCTATTTAAACGTTCAAAAAACTAGAAATCCTCAAATTTGCAGATGGTATAACTTACTTTGCGAATTCGACTTTAAAATAGAACACCGATCTGGACAAAAACTTCAACACGTGGATGCTCTCAGTAGAGCCCCAACAGAGGAGGTACCGTATAATTATGATTCGGAAGAGCGGGCTTACGTTTTCAGCATAACTACAAAAGAAGATGAAATACTGATGTATCAATCTCAAGATGAGAAGCTGCAAAGGAAAATAAGTATCATTCGTAAAGATACAAGTACGCTTAGTCCAAATGAAAAAAGTGAGATAAACGGATATATTCTCGAAAACTGAATTTTGTATAAGGTTGAAAACGGCCATCAAAAATACGTTATACCTAAATCTATGAGGAAAGCAATAACTATTAGATTTCATGATTTACAAGGTCACTTTGGATTAGACAGAACATTGGCAAAAATTAGAAAATTTCATTATTTTCCAAGTATGAGACGTTACGTGAAACAACATATTGTTGCCTGTTTGCATTGCATGCTGTCAAAAACACAGACGGGAAAACCAGCCGGAGAATTACATCCTATACCTCCAGGAAATCGTCCATTTTCAGTTGTTCACTTGGATCATTTAGGCCCTTTTGTTACCAGTTCTAAAGGAAATAAATACATTCTTGTTATTATTTGTAATCTAACAAAATTTGTAAAATTAGAAGCTGTCAAAAATACAAATGCTGAGAACGTAGTGCGAAGATTGGAGAACTTTGTAAATGAATATGGAGCCCCAGAAAAATTTATAACAGACCGTGGTACCTGTTTTACCTCGTCAACCTTCGAACACTTTTGCGAAAAACATGGAATAAAACACCATCTCAATTCACCAAGGCATGCACAAGCAAACGGTCAAGTGGAAAGAGTCAACCGTACCTTGATACCAACAATAGCAGCAACACTTGACGATAGCAAGAAAGGCAAGGATTGGGACTTAAAGCTTAAGAATGTTGCACGAGACTTAAACAATAGCGACAATAAAACCAAAGGGGTGACACCTTTTCAACTGTTGTATGGGTATATTCCACGCTTTGAGGAAGGAGTGATTAGAGAATTTACAATCCATGAAGAGTCTAATCTATACCAACGACCGGAAGTATTAAGAAATGAAGCAGTTAAAAGAATATTGGCAGAACAAGAAACGTTTAAAGACCGATACGACCGCAAAAGACGAATAAATATTCAGTTCGATGTTGGTGATATCGTTTTTATGAAAACGATTCCCCAATCAACTGGCGAATCTACAAAATTACATCCTAAAAATAGAGGTCCATTAGCTGTTACCAAAGTTTTACCTAACGATACGTGCGGAGTTGCAGCATTACGATGTGATGACTCTGGACGACAGTACTCTTCAACAGCTCACGTTAGTCAATTAAATCTGTGGAAACCAGCAAACCAGATTGATGACGACCGAAATTTGGAGACTTTCGTAGATGAAGATGAAACAGGTAACCAAAGTTATCATGGCAGTTTTGAAGAAAAATCTGTTGACAACAATCCAGAAGATTTTCCAACCATAACGATGAAACAACGAATTCGCAAGAAAATAAATTCTCAAGATTTTGTATATTATTAAATTGTTATTATTATTAACATATTGTTTATGTGTAAAATTTTTTTATTTTAACTATATATACTAACTTACCTTAATTACTTAAAGTTGATGTTTTTGAGAAATCAAATGTGAAATATTTTTTTTATTATATGATAACTTACCTTAATTACTTAAAGTTTGATGTTTTTAAGAAATGAAATGTGTAATATTATTTAATTATATATTAACTTACCTTAATTGTATACACTATTTGTTTATATAATTTAAAGTTCATTTAATAATTCATTCGAAAGACAACTCTTGAAATAATTATTTTGATACATATTTTGTTTGTTCGT
The DNA here is from genome assembly GCA_964034865.1 of Eristalis intricaria. Lineage (NCBI taxonomy): Eukaryota > Metazoa > Arthropoda > Insecta > Diptera > Syrphidae > Eristalis > Eristalis intricaria. The sequence continues at coordinate 26,517,508 of OZ035878.1, forward strand.
TATTATTATGGTTATTATTGCAAACATTCATTCGAGGACGAATTTAATTGAAGGATGGCCGAATGTTAGAATGAAACGAAGTGGGATGTGGGAATGTAGGAGATGAGATGGAACAAAGGAAAAACGAGTCAGTCGAGATTTGAGATTCTAAGAGGAAGTCTTAATTTATTAGTGGAAGTTGCAGTAAATGTAAACTAAGGAATAAAGTGTCAAGTTGATTTGGTTTTTAAATAAAGTTTGTTTGGTTTTAAAAGGGATAGAAAGGGATTGTTTCTAATAGTATGTTTCGTGTTTCCTAATATGGGACTGTATTTGGGGCTGTCGTATATATGTTGAATGATCTTCCAGTAGGTATGTGATTGTTGATAATGTGAATAGCGCTTCGGTATGTTTCATGTTTCCTAATATTGGACTATATTTGGGGATGTAATGTGTATATGCGGACAGCTCTTCGATAGGTGCATGTGGACTGATCTTCGAGTTGGTAGGTGATTGTTGACAATGTGAACAGCGTTTCGGTATGTTTCGTCTATTGCATTGTATCTGAGGATGTGATAGGTGTATGCGGACTATTCCTCGAATCGGTAGGTGATTGTTGATAATGTGAACAGCGTTTCGGTATGTTTCGTGTATCCTTATATTGGACTGTATGTGGGGATGTCATATGTGTATGCGGACTGCTCTTCGAGTAGGTATGTGATTGTTGATAATACGAATAACGTTTCGGAATGTTTCATGTTTCGCAGTTATATGTTATTATTAGTGATATGTTATATTATATGTATGTTTGGACTGTATTTCCGTATGTAACGGGTGTATGCGGACTGTTCTTTGATTCGGTGGGTGAATATATGTTTCATGGTTATTAGCGATAATCTGGTGTACATAGAGTGTCATATACATATGCGGACTGCTCTTCGAGTTGGTGGGGGATTGTTGATAAAGTGAACGGCGTTCCGTAATATTTCGTGGTTCCTAATATGGTGTGGCGTTTGCGGACTGCTCTTCAAGTTGGTAGGTGATTGTTGATAATGTGAACAGCGTTTCGGTATGTTTCGTGTATCTTTATATTGGATTGTATTTGCGGATGTCATATGTATACGCGGACTGATCTTCGAGTTGATATGTGATTGTTGATTATGTGAACCGCTGTTCCGGTATGTTCCATGATTCGCAGTGATTGTTAGGTGTATTTCATGATGTCATAAGGGTATGCGGAGGGATTTATGGTAATATGAACAGGGTCCCAGCATGTTTTATGGTTGCTAATATTGGACTGTATATGGGGACTTGATAGGTATATGCGGACTGCTCTTCGAATCGGTAGGTGATTGTTGATAACGTTCCGTAATGTTTCGTGGTTCCTAATTTTGTGCTGTATTTGAGGATATAATGGGTGTATGCGGACTGCTCTTCAAGTTGATAGGTGATTGTTGATTATGTGAGCAGCGTTTCAGTATGTTTCAAGTTTCCAAATTGAAACTATTTTTGTTTCCAATTGATTGTATTTGCGGATGTGATAGCTGTATGCGGGCTGTTCTTCGGGTCTGTAGGTGATAATAATTGATTCGCAGTGATAGTTATGTGTATTTCGAGATGTCATAGGAATTCTCCTGAAATCGGTAGGTGATTGTTGATAATGTGAACAGTGTTTCGGTATGTTTCGTGTGTCCTTATATTGGACTATATTTGGGGATGTCATTTGTGTATGCGGACTGCTCTTCGAATCGGTAGGTATTTGTTGATAATGTGAATAGCGTTTCGGTATGTTTCGTGTACTCTAATATTGAACTATATTTGCGGATGTCATATGTATATGTATATGACTGCGCTTCAACTTGATAGGTGATTTTTGATAATGTGAACAGCGTTCCGGCATGTTTCATGATTCGCAGTGATAGTTATGTGTATGTATATTTCGGGATGTTATGGGGTTGTGCGGGCTACTGTTCGAATCGGTAAGTAATTGTTGATAAAGTGAACAGTGTTTCGGTATTTTTCGTGTATCCTTATATTGGACTGTATATGTGGATGTCATGTGCATATGAGGACTGATCTTCGAATCGGTGGGTGATTATTGATATTTTTCATGGTTATTAGCGTTAGTCTGGTGTGTATAGGGTGAGATATGAACATATATGCGGACTGCTTTTCGAATTGGCAGGTGATTGTTGATAATGTGAACAGCGTTCTGGTGAGTTTTATGATTCCCAGTTATATATGTAGATAATGTAACAGTGTTCAGTTATGTTTCATGGTTCATTGCGAGAGTCAGGTGTATATATTTGGTAGGATAATGTACAGTGATGATTGAGTTGGTAGGTGATGATATATCTCTTCGAGTTGGTAGATTGTTAAACGCTTGAAGAGTCCTTCGGTATGTCTCATTGTGTATTATGATGTTTGTTTATATTAGGGAATGCAAGAAGTTTTTCTTGTCTATTAATTGAGACGTAAGCCATTTTAGACAATATGAACAGTTCTCCGGCTTATTTTATGGTTACTTGTTCACTGTTAAAGGGTGTGTTGAAGGTTACTTGGAGCCGTTCAGACACTGATAGGAAGATATTTGCTCAAACACAATTTTTTTCAATAAACACCCTTTAAATAGTGAAGAATGCACTAGCCTATCTCGCAATACTTTCCACGATTACGTTATTATGATTTTGACCTGTTTCGCGCTGTGCACGCTTTGCCTGCATTTTAAGTTGAGAACTGCTGATAGTAAATTGATCATATTCCGCGCCGTGCGAAGTTATAGTTTCTATATGGTTCCGAAATTAATTAACTGAAGGTGAAAATGAATGTATTCCCTTTGCAATATATGTTTTATTTAACATCCATACCGGCCATTTTGTGCAATAACTATTGGGAGTTATCATACGTGATTACTGACCGCTCTTCAATTTGCTAGGTGACTATGAATTCAACGACGAGTTCTTAAAAAAAGAATAAAAAATGTTGATTGCTCCTAAGATTATGTCCAGATTTTAATTCAAATATATGCATGTAAGTTTCATAATGCAAGTCCTAAATTTATGCAGCGTCATGCTATTGCAAATATGATTACTCCTAAGATTATGCCCAAATTTTCATTCAATATATGCAAGCAAATTTCATATTGACACTCCTAAATTTATGCAGCCTCATGTTATCGCAAATATGTTCATACTTATAAATATGCAACCAAAATTGTCTCACATGCTAAAAAAAATATTTTATTCAAATGTATACTATAAACGAGCATTTTGTTATTTCATTGAGATCCAAAAACTGCGTTTTCGAAACACGAAACCATGGAAATCGTAATAGTGCCTTCCATTCGAAAATGTTTTTTTAAAATACCAACTAACCATTAATGATTGTACGAAACCTTATGAGAGGCTTTGGTGTTTGCTCAAAGGCATTGTTGCTTTCTTCACACTGCACGAAAAGGCGGAAATATCCATTTGGCATCCCGATAATTCAACTAAAATGAATTTGATAACTTGTAATTTTAAGATTGATGTCATTTATATAAAAGCAAAAACCTAATACAAATATATTTCAGTATATATATTATATTCGATTTATAGTGTTTAACAAATATGTTGATGGCATCGTCAAGGATTGTGGCTGGATATACTTATGGGACCAGTATATATTAATTTAATTTTTAAATTTTAAAATTAGAATCATTTTGGTGCCAAAATTTGCAGCCACTTCTGATTCTACTTGGGTAAGAAAAATGCGTAGATGATTGTAGATTTACTTGGTACTAATATTAAATGCAACACCGACATTTATCTAGCTGCAATTTACAAGTTTCCATTAAGAAGGACATAAGTATGTAATCCGTACTGCGCTTTCATCAGTTTTGCAGCGGAATATTGCACCTATTTTGAAAGTTACACTACATACGTGTTAGTAGATTGAATTAATAGAAATATCAAATGCCATACTAACCTTTTTCTGGATAAAATGGAATGGTGTGTGTCATGTTCGCGCTGCGCCTTCGTCCTATTTGCAGTAAGCAAATCAACGACATCTTGAGAGGATTGCTCATTTATGTTACATGAAAATAGAACAAATAAAACGGCGTATGCATATTCATCATGTCGGAATAGAAGTACATCCGATCCAAAAGTAAATCTGATCCTAATTGGGCGATATTGTTGTGTGAGGATAGTAGTACAAACAAACAAATATTAGAGCTTATATTTACATTTACCATATCAAAACTGCTATAAATACTTTGCGATACTTGCATTGGTTTTTGCAAGTTCAGATGTGTGGGATGTTCATCAGTACGGCTGCACTTTTCAAGGCAGAATTTTCCATCTGTACAAGCAGTCAGTTTGCACATAATTAGAGTACACAATGAAGCATCAATCAAAAGTTATACTTACTTTTAACAAGCAGAAATTGCTATCTTCCTACTTCGTTGTTGACTAGTTATCGACAGGCCCTTAAGCGCTAAATATTCGCAAGTTTAGCAAGTGTTATACGATTGGGAAATATCATATGAATGCGCTGTGTAATTACACTAACACTGTAGACAATTTCGATGTAGTTATGAGGCTTTTTAATGCAGTACAATGAATAAATCTATATCAAAAACAATTTCTTTTACTTTGAAACCCTCAGTAAACTACTGTCACTTGGACATATTTCGCGCGGTGCGAACATATGTGCGGTTGAATTTTTATAGCGAGGAAAACATAAGGGCGTGTGACATATTTTCTCAGTTTTATAACACACATTCTTTTTAGAATATTTGCTTATTTTCACAACTATACTTTAAACGACCGAGTAGATTTATTTCGTTTGTTTTAGATGTATGCGGGTAGTTTACAGTTTTAAAATGGTTGCTTCGTGTCAGATATACGAACAAAATCTTTTAAGAAAATATAACCAGTCCAATACTAATCGCAGTAAAATAATAATCGCATCCAACTTCGCGTTTCAGCAGAATGGCGGAATTTGTCCACTTGACAGGGGCAGAATTGAACAACAAGATATTTTGTGCTTCCTAATATTGTGAAATAATTATTATGCCGATGGAAGAAAAAAGACGGCGGAAAATTAAGTCAGGGCCTATTCTAATTTTTGGTCACATTTTGAGGTCTGAAAATTCAGTATTTTGGCGACGGAGGCGGTTTGAACATTTGTTAGTCGGGATTTTTGACTTTAGGCGCGAACTTTTTGGACTGTCATAGGGACCCCCCATTATGGAGGCCCCCTTAATGATATGCAAATGGCGCGTCCGTATGGCGGCGCCCTATTGGTATTTCTGCGAATTGTGGAGGCGGCCATGTTGCATATGGCAGAATAGTGGGAAAATGACGTTTTATGGTAGGGGTTGTGTTGGTAGGGTGTGTACATTATTTTTAAAGGTTTTTAGGATGCGGAAAATGTTTTGAGGGTTATGTTAGGCTTATTGCTGGCTTTTAATAAATTTTCAGGGTGCAATGCAGGGTCTTGGAACCTTTGAATATTTTGGCGGGACTTTTTAGGTTGTGGGTATTATAAGCGTATGAGTCGGTGGACAGGGGCATTTTGGGCATATTTGTGGGAATAAATTATGGGTTGATGCTAAGTCTGATTTTTGGACTTTTTAGCAATTTTGGGATAAGTATTGATCGGGCAGGCACATGGGGGTAAATCTTGGGGTTTCGAGGTGAGTCGATCTTGGGATTTTGGACAGGGGTTTCTGGGGGTATACCAGACGTTCCCAAAGTAAATTGTTTGCCAATATTCTCAAACTGTGGCATACATTTCCCGATTTCTGCTATAAAAATATTTCCCTGTATATCCCATGTTATTTTCCTGTTTGTTTCTGCTATAAAAAAATGTCCCATTATTCCCAAAAATTTCCCTACCCGGGATTTTTATATTTTCCGATTTCCGCAATAAAAAAATTTTCCCATTTTTCCGAAAATTTTCCCATTATTTCCCCGACTATTTATAATCTTCCATTTCTGCAATAAAAAAATTTCCATGCATTTTGAAAAATTTCCCACTATTTTCAAAAATTTCCCAATATTTTCATTTTTTATATTTTTCGATGTATGCAGTAACGAAAATTTCCCACTGTTTTTGAAAAAATTTCCCTCTATTTTCAAAAATATTCAGTGAAATATGAATTGAATTTTTTGTCGAAAAATGCTCGTAGTTGTGGAAATGAATGTATGTCCTTATACATTCTCAAATTTTATATTATTTTAGTGTACCAATTTAGGAATTAATTTATATCGGCTTGAGAGACATCGATGCAAAGGAAGCTTATATGTTCAATAAGTTGGGGATTACTTTCTATGCAATAGGATTCTTTAAGCCTTCAAAACAAGCTGCATATAAGTTTTGATATCGATTCTCTAGACGTAAGTTTCGCACCTAGTACTGGTACAGCTGTTTCTGGTGGATTGACCTTACGAGAGATCTTATATCTCATGGAAAAATCGTGTGAGACTGTTCGTGTAGAAGCGCTTGATATAGTGGAAATAAATCCTGAAATTGGATCTGAAACAGATATTAAAAAAACCGTGTCATCTGGAATTGATATAATAAAATCATGCTTTGGCTATAGAAGATCCGGAAAGTTTTGTTTAACGGACAGTAATGATGAATAAAAAAAATCATTAAAAATGTGTTAAAATTAGGGTATCTTTATAATTTTTCGTGAAAATAAAACAAATAAATATGCCTTTTATTTCATTTCTGAATTCAAACTCATTTATTCTACCTACATACCTACCTATTAAGTGTACTGTATCCGGAAACTATGTAACGGTTCCTATATGGGGGAATTGACATTTACTGCGAACCGATTGGCACTTGTAGTACGATTACCAACATTTGTAAAGTTTCACTGAATATTTCTTCGCCAGAAATGATAAAGATAAAATCCACAATTAAGATAGACAAATAGACAAAATATAAAATATGAAGCTTGTAGTTGCGAATCAACCCCATAGGGCAGTGCAACTCATATCCTCATTTCCCCTGCACATTTTTTGCGGGCTGTTGTTCTCGTAGTGTGTGTATGAATTGTGTAATGCGTTTGCATTGGTGCAGCAATCAATTAACAGCAAATAAGTAAGTGTGCATTAAAATGAGTCGACAAATGTAGAAGTATGTGTGGAGGAAGGAGAGGGTAGGAGTATTTCCTTATTAGAATGCATTTTCACCCCTACCCCGGAACGTAATGATCAGAAATGAAGTATTACAGAGCCAGCCGACGTCATAACTGATTGCCCTCCAGTCCATCGAGTGGAATTGAGTGCTTTTTTGATAGATTTTCATGAATTTTTGGAGGTTATTTAGGAAATAACGTGGATGCCGTTCTCTGATTACTCAATTTGGTTTGAGACAACGGCATAGAAACATTAGTCAAACATTTTAATGGGCAAGAGAACGAAAAGTCGGGCATCTCTTGGGAAAGAAAGTGGTACTTAAAAGTTTGTCATTTTAAATCAACCCAAAACATTCAGATAATGTTCATAGCAAGTAGGATAAAACATGCTGTATTTTCCAACCAATTGAGCTATGGTTTGATTGAAGTTGCAGACGCCCAGTGCGAGAGTTCTGTTTTGGCAAGATTATTGATTTATCCAACTATTTTATTGTGTTTATGCCTTTGTTCTTGTGTTCCTGCTTTTAAAGACGCTGAGTTGGTGGAAATTGTATTATATATTAGGTTGTATAGGCACATTGTGAACTGTGGGCCAAATCGTTAACAGTGTTGAGGAAATTGCTAAATGTTTCCGCTTTTCGAGTTGATAGGTGGTTGCTGACGATGTGAACAGTGCTCCCGGATTGTGGTCTTTCGTGTTGCTGAGGTGTATACGGAGACGTGATAGGTGAATGTGGACTGTTCTACTACTTAGTAGGCGGTTGTTGACGATGTGAACAGTGCTCCCGAATGTTTTGTGGTCTTTCGTGTTGCTGAGGTGTATACGGGGACGTGATAGGTGAATGTGGACTGTTCGTCGACTTGGTGGGGGATTGTGGACGATGTGAAGAGTGTTCCGGTACGGTGGTGCTCTTGGGGATGTTTTGAGTGATTATAAGAGTGTCATAGGAAGATGCAGACTGCTCGGTCAATTGGTAGGTGATTGCTAACTATGTGAAAAGTGTTCCGGTGTGTCTTGTGGTCCTAGGTGATGTTCAGGTGTTTATGGGGATGTGACAGGTGGAATCTGGGCTACTCATCGGCTTGGTAGGCGATTGTTGACGATATAAATAGTTCTCTGGTAGGTTTGTGGAGCTCTTGTGCATGTTTTGAGTGATTATAACAGTGTCATAGATGAAGATTGCTCTTATTGAGTCGGTGGGTTATTGATAACTATGTGAAAAGTGTTCCGGTGTGTCTTGTGGTCATTGGTGATGGTCAGGTGCTTATGGGGATGTGATGTGGTACTCTTGTAGATGTTTTAAGTGATTATATGACTGTCATATGTAGATGCAGATTGCTTATTGAGTCGGTGGGTTATAAATAACTATGTGAAAAGTGTTCCGGTGTGTCTTGTGGTCATTGGTGATGTTCAGGTGTTTATAGGGATGTGATAGGTGAATGTGGACTACTCATCGGCTTGTTAGGCGATTGTTTGACGATGTAAATCGTTCTCCGGTAGGCTTGTGGTGCTATTGTGGATGTTTTGAGTGATTATAACAGTGTCATAGATAGATGAAGATTACTTATTGAGTCGGTAGGTGATTGCTAACTATGTGAAAAGTGTTCCGGAGTGTCTTGTGGTCCTAGGTGATGTTCAGGTGTTTATAGGGATGTGATAGGTGAATCTGGGCTACTCATCTACTTCGTAGGCGATTGTTGATGATGTAAATAATTCTACGGTAGGTTTGTGGTGCTCTTTTGTCGTTTTGTGTGATTACAAATGTGTCCTAGGTAGATGCAGACTGCTCATTGAAGTGGTAGGTGATTGCTAACTATGTGAAAAGTATTCCGGTGTGTCTTGTGGTCCTAGGTGATGTTCAGGTGTTAATGGGGATGTGATAGGTGCATCTGGGCTACTCATCGGCTTGGTAGGCGATTGTTGACGATGTAAATCGTTCTCCGGTAGGTTTGTGGTGCTCTTGTGGATGTTTTGAGTGATTATAACAGTGTCATAGGTTCTCCGGTAGGTTTGTGGTGCTCTTGTGGATGTTTTGATTGCTCATTGAATTGGGAGGCGATTGCTAACTATGTGAAAAGTCTTCCGGTGTGTCTTGTGGTCATTGGTGATTGTCATGTGCTTATGGGGATGTGATAGGTGAATCTGGGCTACTCATCTACTTCGTAGGCGATTGTTGATGATGTAAATAATTCTACGGTAGGTTTGTGGTGCTCTTTTGTCGTTTTGTGTGATTACAAATGTGTCCTAGGTAGATGCAGACTGCTCATTGAAGTGGTAGGTGATTGCTAACTATGTGAAAAGTATTCCGGTGTGTCTTGTGGTCCTAGGTGATGTTCAGGTGTTAATGGGGATGTGATAGGTGCATCTGGGCTACTCATCGGCTTGGTAGGCGATTGTTGACGATGTAAATCGTTCTCCGGTAGGTTTGTGGTGCTCTTGTGGATGTTTTGAGTGATTATAACAGTGTCATAGGTTCTCCGGTAGGTTTGTGGTGCTCTTGTGGATGTTTTGATTGCTCATTGAATTGGTGGGCGATTGCTAACTATGTGAAAAGTGCTCCGGTGTGTCTTGTGGTCATTGGTGATGTTCAGGTGTTTATAGGGATGTGATACGTGAATGTGGACTACTCATCGGATTGGTAGGCGATTGTTGACGATGTAAATCGTTCTCCGGTAGATTTGTGGTGCTCTTGTGGATGATTTGAGTGATTATAACAGTGTCATAGCTAGATGCAGACTGCTCATTGAAGTGGTAGGTGATTGCTAACTATGTGAAAAGTGTTCCGATGTGTCATTGGTGATGTTCAGGTGTTTATGGGGATGTGATAGGTGAATCGGAGCTACTCATAGGCTTGGTAGGCGATTGTTGACGATGTAAATCGTTCTCCGGTAGGTTTGTGGTGCTCTTGTGGATGTTTTGAGTGATTATAACAGTGTCATAGGTAGATGCAGACTGCTCATTGAAGTGGTAGGTGATTGATAACTATGTGAAAAGTGTTCCGGAGTGTCTTGTGGTCATTGGTGATTGTCAGGTGCTTATGGGGATGTGATTTGGTACTCTTGTAGATGTTTTAAGTAATTATATGACTGTCATAGGTAGATGCAGATTGCTTATTGAGTCGGTGGGTTTTTAATAACTATGTGAAAAGTGTTCCGGTGTGTCTTGTGGTCATTGGTGATGTTCAGGTGTTTATAGGGATGTGATAGGTGAATGTGGACTACTCATCGGCTTGGTAGGCGATTGTTGACGATGTAAATCGTTCTCCGGTAGGCTTGTGGTGCTCTTGTGGATGTTTTGAGTGATTATAACAGTGTCATAGATAGATGAAGATTGCTTATTGAATCGGTAGATGATTGCTAACTATGTGAAAAGTGTTCCGGTGTGTCTTGCGGCCATTGGTGATGTTCAGTTGTTTATGGGGATGTGAAAGGTGAATCTGGTCTACTCATCGGCTTGGAAGGCGATTGTTGACGATGTAAATCGTTCTCCGGTAGGTTTGTGGTGCTCTTGTGGATGATTTGAGTGATTATAACAGTGTCATAGCTAGATGCAGACTGCTCATTGAAGTGGTAGGTGATTGCTAACTATGTGAAAAGTGTTCCGATGTGTCATTGGTGATGTTCAGGTGTTTATGGGGATGTGATAGGTGAATCGGAGCTACTCATAGGTTTGGTAGGCGATTGTTGACGATGTAAATCGTTCTCCGGTAGATTTGTGGTGCTCTTGTGTATGTTTTGAGTGATTATAACAGTGTCCTAGGTTCTCCGGTAGGTTTGTGGTGCTCTTGTGGATGTTTTGAGTGATTATAACAGTGTCATAGATAGATGAAGATTGCTTATTGAGTCTGTAGGTGATTGCTAACTATGTGAAAAGTGTTCCGGTGTGTCTTGTGGCCATTGGTGATGTTCAGTTGTTTATGGGGATGTGAAAGGTGAATCTGGGCTACTCATCGGCTTGGTAGGCGATTGTTGACGATGTAAATCGTTCTCCGGTAGGTTTGTGGTGCTCTTGTGGATGATTTGAGTGATTATAACAGTGTCATAGCTAGATGCAGACTGCTCATTGAAGTGGTAGGTGATTGCTAACTATGTGAAAAGTGTTCCGATGTGTCATTGGTGATGTTCAGGTGTTTATGGGGATGTGATAGGTGAATCGGAGCTACTCATAGGTTTGGTAGGCGATTGTTGACGATGTAAATCGTTCTCCGGTAGATTTGTGGTGCTCTTGTGTATGTTTTGAGTGATTATAACAGTGTCATAGGTTCTCCGGTAGGTTTGTGCTGCTCTTGTGGATGTTTTGATTGCTCATTGAATTGGGAGGCGATTGCTAACTATGTGAAAAGTCTTCCGGTGTGTCTTGTGGTCATTGGTGATTGTCAGGTGCTTATGGGGATGTGATAGGTGAATCTGGGCTACTCATCTACTTCGTAGGCGATTGTTGATGATGTAAATAATTCTACGGTAGGTTTGTGGTGCTCTTTTGTCGTTTTGTGTGATTACAAATGTGTCCTAGGTAGATGCAGACTGCTCATTGAAGTGGTAGGTGATTGCTAACTATGTGAAAAGTATTCCGGTGTGTCTTGTGGTCCTAGGTGATGTTCAGGTGGTTATGGGGATGTGATAGGTGCATCTGGGCTACTCATCGGCTTGGTAGGCGATTGTTGACGATGTAAATCGTTCTCCGGTAGGTTTGTGGTGCTCTTGTGGATGTTTTGAGTGATTATAACAGTGTCATAGGTTCTCCGGTAGGTTTGTGGTGCTCTTGTGGATGTTTTGATTGCTCATTGAATTGGTGGGCTATTGCTAACTATGTGAAAAGTGCTCCGGTGTGTCTTGTGGTCATTGGTGATGTTCAGGTGTTTATAGGGATGTGATACGTGAATGTGGACTACTCATCGGATTGGTAGGCGATTGTTGACGATGTAAATCGTTCTCCGGTAGATTTGTGGTGCTCTTGTGTATGTTTTGAGTGATTATAACAGTGTCCTAGGTTCTCCGGTAGGTTTGTGGTGCTCTTGTGGATGTTTTGAGTGATTATAACAGTGTCATAGATAGATGAAGATTGCTTATTGAGTCTGTAGGTGATTGCTAACTATGTGAAAAGTGTTCCGGTGTATCTTGTGGTCATTGGTGATGTTCAGGTGTTTATAGGGATGTGATAGGTGAATGTGGACTACATATCGGCTTGGTAGGCGATTGTTGACGATGTAAATCGTTCTCCGGTAGGCTTGTGGTGCTATTGTGGATGTTTTGAGTGATTATAACAGTGTCATAGATAGATGAAGATTGCTTATTGAGTCTGTAGGTGATTGCTAACTATGTGAAAAGTGTTCTGGTGTGTCTTGTGGCCATTGGTGATGTTCAGTTGTTTATGGGGATGTGAAAGGTGAATCTGGGCTACTCATCGGCTTGGTAGGCGATTGTTGACTATGTAAATCGTTCTCCAGTAGGCTTGTGGTGCTCTTGTGGATGTTTTGAGTGATTATAATAGTGTCATAGGTTCTCCGGTAGGTTTGTGGTGCCATTGTGGATGTTTTGATTGCTCATTGAATTGGTGGGCGATTGCTTACTATGTGAAAAGTGCTCCGGTGTGTCTTGTGGTTCTAGGTGATGTTCAGGTGCTTATGCGGATGTGATAGGTGAATCTGGGCTACTCATCGGCTTGGTAGGCGATTGTTGACGATGTAAATCGTTCTCCGGTAGGTTTGTGGTGCTCTTGTGCATGGTTTGAGTGATTATAAGAGTGTCATAGGTATATGCAGACTGCTCATTGAAGTGGTAGGTGATTGCTAACTATGTGAAAAGTATTCCGGTGTGTCTTGTGGTCCTAGATGATGTTCAAGTGTATATAAGGACGTCATAATTGAATATGGGCTACTCATCGACTTGTAAGGCGATTGTTAATGATGAAAAAAATGCTGCGTTTGCTTTGTGGTGCTCTTATGAACGTTTTGAGTGACTTTGACAGTACCATAGCTTGATGCAGGCTGCTCATTGAGTCGGAAGGTGATTGCTAACTATGTGAAAAGTGTACAGGTGTGTCTTGTGGTCATTGGTGATGTTCAGGTGATTATGTGGGATGTGATAGGTGAATTAGGACTGCTCATCGGCTTGGTAGGCGATAGTTGATGATGTAAATCGTTCTGAGGTAGGATTTGTGGTCCTCTTATGGATGTTTTGAGTGATTATGAGGGTGTTATAGATAGATGCAGATTGCTCGTTGCGTCGGTAGGTGATTGCTAACTATGTGAAAAGTATCTCGGTATGTCATGTGGTTCTTGATGTCCAGGTGTATATGGCGACGTCATAGTAGAATGTGGACCGTTCATCGACTTGGTAAGGGATTGTTGACGATGTAAATAAAACTGCAGTAGGTTTTGTGAACCACTTGTTGATGTTTTGAGTATTTATAAGGATGTCATAGGTGAATATAGATTGCTCATTCAGTTGGTAGGTGATTGCTGACCATGTGAACAATTCTTCGGTATAATTTATGAATTGTGGTGCTGTTCGGGTTGTGGGGATTTCATACGTAAATGCAGAATGATCATCAACTTGGAAGGTGATTGTTAGCGCAATCACGAGTTCTTAAAAAGCAACATTGCATGAGTCAAAGCTTTTAAGAAAATTTAACCAAAAATATCAATATAGCACTGCATTATCGGCACATACCTCCGGTTCTATATATATATATAGAATCGCATCCAACTTCGCACTGTCGGATTTTGGCGGTAAGTGTTAATTTGACAGCAGCGAAATTCAAAACCGAATTTTTACAATTTTGAGTACATAAATTGTGACATAAATACTGAACTAATAGGAGGGAACCCTTACTGAAAATTAATTAAGACTATAGGTAACATCTCAACCAATTGTTGGTCAGCAAATTGTTAAAATTTCAGCAATGTGAACCAAAGTTCTGCAGAAATGAAATTTCACATGTAACTTTATGATTGTATTATTTTAATAAAAAAATGTCAAATAGCAGAGCTGTTTCAGCATTTACTTTATACTTTCAACATTACGGAGGCACTGTAAAGTAAGTATTCTGATGATAGGAACGCCCAAATTCCCACTAGAGCGCTGCGTACATATGGACCAATAGACAGCTCTTTGTTTTCATCAATCTTCGTAGGAAATTCTGCATCTAATTGATCAATAATATTATATATGTGTTAGTGGAGTGAATTAAAGCAAATAGCAAACGAAATACTAACATTTATCTGGGTAAAATAGGCACAAATCAATTATGGAGGTTATGTCTCTCATGTACAGACGTACTGCACTTTCGCCCATTTTACAGCAGAGAAATCAGCGAAATTTTGGAGCTGAACGGATAAAAGGATTACATGTTGTTATTAGATTGAATTAAAATAAACAATAAAGTTATACGTACATTTTTCATATTGCAATCGATGTCGATCCGTTGCATATTTGCACACTTCACATGTTTAGATGTTCGGGATGTTCTTCAATTTTGCAGCCGTTTTCAACGCAGAATTTTACATCTGTACAGGGAATCAAATTGCACACAATTAGAGTATCTAGTGAAGCATATATCAGATGTTAAACTTACTTTTCACAAGCCAAAATGCAATCTTTCCACTATGCAGTTGAGATGTACGCAACAGTCGCTTATGTGCGACATATTCGCCAGTTTAGCAGCCGTTTTAGGATTAGAAAATGGCATATAAATGCGCAATGTAATTATAGAGACACTGAAGTACAATGTAGACAATTTTCCAATGTAATTATAAAGCTTTTAAATGCACGCAATGAATAAATATATTTGCAAAAACACATTATCTTTTACTTTGAAATCCTCGCTAAACTACTGTCACTTGGACATTTTTCGCGCGCTGCGAACATATGTGCAGTTGGTATTTTATAGCGAGGAAATCATAAGGGTGTGTGACCTTTTCACAGTTTTATAACATAAATTCCTTTTGAAGTATTTGCTTATTTGCATAGCTTGGGTATACTTTAAATGACCAGGTATATTCATTACGACTGTTTTAGATGTGTGGGGATAGTAAACAAATTTTAAATGGTCAATTCATCTCAGATTATGAATAAAAATCTTTTAAGAAGATTTAACCAAAAATGTCGATATTGAGCTGCATTATCGACACGTACGTTTTCGCGCCATACTAAAAATGAAATTGCATCGAACTTCGCACTGAATAATTATGGCGGAATTTGTCAATTTGACAGCGACGAAATTGAAAATGATGAATTTTTATACTTTTTAATATTGCGACACAATTACTACACAATTTGGAGAGAAAACTTAATAGAAAATTAATTCAGGCTCTAGTTAACATTTCTAACAATTGTTTGCCTAGAAATAAGTAGTATTTCAGGATTATTGTTTAAATAAAGAGAACTTAAACAGAATAAATATCTCTTTATTGACTTTGTACTTTTGGCATTACACAGGCACAGTAAAGTAAGTATTCTTTTGGTAGAAACGCCCAAATTGCAACTAGAGTGCTGTGTACATATGGACCAATAGACAGCTCTTTGTTTTCATCAATCTTCGTAGGAAATTCTGCATCTAATTGATCAATAATATTATATATGTGTTAGTGGAGTGAATTAAAGCAAATAGCAAACGAAATACTAACATTTATCTGGGTAAAATAGGCACAAATCAATTATGGAGGTTATGTCTCTCATGTACAGACGTACTGCACTTTCGCCCATTTTACAGCAGAGAAATCAGCGAAATTTTGGAGCTGAACGGATAAAAGGATTACATGTTGTTATTAGATTGAATTAAAATAAACAATAAAGTTATACGTACATTTTTCATATTGCAATCGATGTCGATCCGTTGCATATTTGCACACTTCACATGTTTAGATGTTCGGGATGTTCTTCAATTTTGCAGCCGTTTTCAACGCAGAATTTTACATCTGTACAGGGAATCAAATTGCACACAATTAGAGTATCTAGTGAAGCATATATCAGATGTTAAACTTACTTTTCACAAGCCAAAATGCAATCTTTCCACTATGCAGTTGAGATGTACGCGACAGTTGCTTATGTGCGACGTATTCAACAGATTAGCAGCCGTTTTAGGATGGAAAAATGACATATAAATGCGCAATGCCATTACATAAACACTGTAGTACAATGTAGATAATTTTCCAATGTAATTATAAAGCTTTTGAATGCTTCACAATGAATAAATCTATTTGGAAAAACAAATTCTCTTTTACTTTGGAATACTCGCTAAACTACTGTCACTTGGACATTTTTGCGCGCTGCGAACATACGTGCGGTTGAATTTTTATAGCAAGGAAAACGTAAGGGTGTGTGACATTTTCTCAGTTTTATAACATAAATTCCTTTTGAAGTATTTGCTTATTTGCATAGCTTGGGTATACTTTAAATGACCAGGTATATTCATTACGACTGTTTTAGATGTGTGGGGATAGTAAACAAATTTTAAATGGTCAATTCATCTCAGATTATGAATAAAAATCTTTTAAGAAGATTTAACCAAAAATGTCGATATTGAGCTGCATTATCGACACGTACGTTTTCGCGCCATACTAAAAATGAAATTGCATCGAACTTCGCACTGAATAATTATGGCGGAATTTGTCAATTTGACAGCGACGAAATTGAAAATGATGAATTTTTATACTTTTTA
This sequence comes from Eristalis intricaria, assembly GCA_964034865.1. Classification (NCBI taxonomy): domain Eukaryota; kingdom Metazoa; phylum Arthropoda; class Insecta; order Diptera; family Syrphidae; genus Eristalis; species Eristalis intricaria. The sequence continues at coordinate 26,534,283 of OZ035878.1, forward strand.
ATATTGCGACACAATTACTACACAATTTGGAGAGAAAACTTAATAGAAAATTAATTCAGGCTCTAGTTAACATTTCTAATAATTGTTTGTCTAGAAATAAGTAGTATTTCAGTAACTATAGCCTTAGGAAAGTGAGCCAAAGTACTGATGAAATGAACTTTCATAACTTGTAACTTTCTTATTGGATTATTGTTTAAATAAAGAGAACTTAAACAGAATAAATATCTTTTTATTGACTTTGCACTTTTGGCATTACACAGGCCCAGTAAAGTAAGTATTCTGGTGATAGGAACGCCCAAATTGTAACTAGAGTGCTGTGTACGTATGGACCAATAGATAGCTGTTTGTTTTCGTCAATCTTCGTTGGAAATTCTGCATCTAATTGAACAACAATGTTATATACGTGTTAGTGGAGTAATTTGAATTAAATATCGAAGGAAATACTAACATTTATTTGGGTAAAATAGACACGAATCCATTACAGAGGTTATGTGTCAGTCATGCACAGACGTACTGCGCTTTCGTCTATTTTTCAGCAGAGAAATCAGCGAAATCTTGCAGCTAAATGGATAAAAGGATTACATGTTGTTAATAGATTGAATTAAAACAAACAATAAAGTTATACGCACATTTTTCATATCGCAATCGACGTCGATCCGTTGCATAGGTTGTGTGTCTGACAAGTCCAGATATGCTTAATTTTTATACAATCTCCCTGCGGAATAATGCACCTGATTGGGCGTTATGGTAGCTTATAGATTGTAATAAAGAAAGCAACAATTTTCAAAGCCCATAGTTACCTTCATCATATCAAAACTGCCATGAATACACTGCCAACCTTCTGAGCGTTTCACATGTTTAGATGATTGGGATGTTCTTCAGTTTTGCAGACGTTTTTAACGCATAATTTTACATCTGTATACGCAATCAAATTGCACGCAAATAGAGCATCTAGTGAAGCGCATATATCAAATGTTATACTTACTTTTCACAAGCCAAAATGCAATCTTTCCACTATGCAGTTGAGATGTACGCGACAGTTGCTTATGTGCGACGTATTCAACAGATTAGCAGCCGTTTTAGGATGGAAAAATGACATATAAATGCGCAATGCCATTACATAAACACTGTAGTACAATGTAGATAATTTTCCAATGTAATTATAAAGCTTTTAAATGCTTCACAATGAATAAATCTATTTGAAAAAACAAATTCTCTTTTACTTTGGAATACTCGCTAAACTACTGTCACTTGGACATTTTTGCGCGCTGCGAACATACGTGCGGTTGATTTTTTTATAGCAAGGAAAACGTAAGGGTGTGTGACATTTTCTCAGTTTTATAACATAAATTCCTTTTGGAATATTTGCTTATTTGCACAGCTTGGGTATACTTTAAATGACCAGGTATATTCATAACGACTGTTTTAGATGTATGGGGATAATAAACAAATTTAAAATGGTCAATTCATCTCAGATTATGAATAAAAATCTTTTAAGAAGATTTAACCAAAAAGGTCGATATTGAGCTGCATTACCGACACGTAAGTTTTCGCGCCATACCAAAAATGAAATTGCATCGAACTTCGCACTGAATAATTATGGCGCAATTTATCAATTTGACAGCGACGAAATTGAAAATGATGAATTTTTATACTTTTTAATATTGCGACACAATTACTGTACGATTTGGGGAGCAAACATAATACAAAATTAATTCAGGCTCTAGTTAACATTTCTAACAATTGTTTGTCTACAAAGAATTAGTATTTCAGCCACTATAGCCTTAGGAAAGTGAGCCAAAGTACTGATGAAATGAACTTGTAACTTTCTTATTGGATTATTGTTTAAAAAAAGAGAAGTTGAACATAATAAATATCTTTTTATTGACTTTGTACTTTTGGCATTACACAGGCCCAGTAAAGTAAGTATTCTGGTGATAGGAACGCCCAAATTGCTGTGTACGTATGGACCAATAGATAGCTGTTTGTCTTCGTCAATCTTCGTTGGAAATTCTGTATCTAAGTGAACAACAATATTATATACGTGTTAGTGGAGTAATTTGAAGTAAATATCGAAGGCAATACTAACATTTATTTGAGTAAAGTGTCCAGGAATCCATTACAGAGGTTATGTGTCAGTCATGTGCAGACGTACTTATTTTTCAGCAGAGAAATCAGCGAAATCTTGCAGCTAAATGGATAAAAGGATTACATGTTGTTAATAGACTGAATTAAAACAAACAATAAAGTTATACGTACATTTTTCATATCGTAATCGATGTCGATCCGTTGCATAGGTTATGTGTGTCTGACAAGTCCAGATATGCTTAATTTTAATACATTCTCTTCGAAATAATGCAATTAATTTAGCTATATTATAGCGTACAGCTTGTAGTAGACATTGCAACAAATATCAAACCCAATAGTAACCTTTATCATGACAATATTGTGATAAATACTCCGACACTTCGCAGCTTCTCACGTGTTAGAGTGTGTGTCATATTTTCCACTCTGGCGGCCTTTTTCGGTGCACAATTGTGCATAATAAAGATGTTCAGACTGCACACAAATGGAATAACAAATAAACCATCTACTTAAAGCAATACACACATTTGTTAAGCCGAAATTACGATCACTACGCTACACAGTTAACTTGCAGCCGGTAGCCACATACGCGCTACATATTCGCCAATATAGAAGCCGTTTTACCACCGGAAAATGAAGCATATATACTCAACGAAATCACGACAATACTGTAGTATAATTTAAGCATATATTCTGTGTAATTATCATGCTTTTACATGTACAAGATTGAACAAATATATCTACACTAACGCGCGTCCTTTCACTCTGAAATTCCCAGCTGTCAGGTTGGCAGTTGCTCATTTTGACGATGTCATATTTCGCGCAGTGTGAACATATCTGCGGTCAAAAAAATCCTGAGGGAAATGATGTAAGGGTGTGTGGTATTCTCACAGTGTTGTTGCATATTTTTCTTTTGGAAATTGCGCTTATTTTCTATGTTTGGATGCACTTTAAATGACCTAATATATCAGCTATAAATAATCAACATTTAAAAACATGTTTTGGATTTATAAAACTGCTCGTGTATGTCGATATGTGCACAAAATTGTTTTAAGATATATAAGAAATTAACTTGACACAGCGCTGTATTACCGACATGAAGGTGTTCCGAAAATTATAGTATACTCGGGGCCAACTTCGCGCTGCATGACAATGGCGGGATTTGTCATTTTGACAGGGGCAGAATAGAGCAAGAAGGAATCTTAAACTTTTTGATATCGCGAAATAATTACTGCACAAATCGAGGAAAAAAGCACATAGAAAATTATGTCAGAGTCTACTTCAATTTTTGATTACATTTTGGGATCAGAAAATTCAGTATTTTGGCGACAGAGACGGCGGGAAAATTTCTTAGTGTACTTTCTTGACTTTGGCGCGAACTTTTTGGACTGTCATAAGGGCCGCCCATGATGGAGGCCCCATGGCGGTATGCAAATGGCGGGGCAATATGGCGGCGCCCTGTTCGTATTTCTAAGAATTGTGGAGGCAGCCATGATGCACATGGCAGAATATTGGGGAAATGACGTTTCAGGGTAGGGGTTGTGTTCGTAGGGTAGATATTATATTTTTAAAGGTTTTTAGGACGGGGAAAATTTATTGGAAGTTATGTTAGGCTTATTTCTGGCTTTTAATAAATTCCCCACTATACCAAAAAATGTCCCAGTATTTTCCCCACTTTTATTTTATTCTTCGATTCCAGCAATAAAAAAAAATCCCACCACTTGCAAAAATTTCCCAGGATCAAAAAAAATTTCCCAGTATTTTTTGACCATTTTTTATATTTTTCGATATAAGCCATAAAAAAAATTTCCCACTATTTTCAAAAATTTCCCAGTATTTTTTTCCATTTTTTATATTTTTCGATATATGCAATAAAAAAAATTTCCCACTATTTTCAAAAATTTCCCAGTATGAAAAAAATTTCCCACTATTTTCATTTTTTATATTTTTCGATATATGCAATAAAAAAAATTTCCCACTATTTTTGAAAAAATTTCCCACTATTTTCAAAAATTTCCCAGTATTTTTTTCCATTTTTTATATTTTTCGATATATGCAATAAAAAAAATTTCCCACTATTTTCAAAAATTTCCCAGTATGAAAAAAATTTCCCACTATTTTCATTTTTTATATTTTTCGATATATGCAATAAAAAAAGTTTCCCACTATTTTTGAAAAATTTCCCACTATTTTCAAAAATTTCCCAGTATTTTTTTTCCATTTTTTATATTTTTCGATATATGCAATAAAAAAAATTTCCCACTATTTTCAAAAATTTCCCAGTATGAAAAAAATTTCCCACTATTTTCATTTTTTATATTTTTCGATATATGCAATAAAAAAAATTTCCCACTATTTTTGAAAAAATTTCCCACTATTTTCAAAAATTTCCCAGTATTTTTTTTCCATTTTTTATATTTTTCGATATATGCAATAAAAAAAATTTCCCACTATTTTCAAAAATTTCCCAGTATGAAAAAAATTTCCCACTATTTTCATTTTTTATATTTTTCGATATATGCAATAAAAAAAATTTCCCACTATTTTTGAAAAAATTTCCCACTATTTTCAAAAATTTCCCAGTATTTTTTTCCATTTTTTATATTTTTCGATATATGCAATAAAAAAAATTTCCCACTATTTTCAAAAATTTCCCAGTATGAAAAAAATTTCCCACTATTTTCATTTTTTATATTTTTCGATATATGCAATAAAAAAAATTTCCCACTATTTTTGAAAAAATTTCCCACTATTTTCAAAAATTTCCCAGTATTTTTTTCCATTTTTTATATTTTTCGATATATGCAATAAAAAAAATTTCCCACTATTTTCAAAAATTTCCCAGTATGAAAAAAATTTCCCACTATTTTCATTTTTTATATTTTTCGATATATGCAATAAAAAAAATTTCCCACTATTTTTGAAAAAATTTCCCACTATTTTCAAAAATTTCCCAGTATTTTTTTCCATTTTTTATATTTTTCGATATATGCAATAAAAAAAATTTCCCACTATTTTCAAAAATTTCCCAGTATGAAAAAAATTTCCCACTATTTTCATTTTTTATATTTTTCGATATATGCAATAAAAAAAATTTCCCACTATTTTTGAAAAATTTCCCACTATTTTCAAAAATTTCCCAGTATTTTTTTCCATTTTTTATATTTTTCGATATATGCAATAAAAAAAATTTCCCACTATTTTCAAAAATTTCCCAGTATGAAAAAATTTCCCACTATTTTCATTTTTTATATTTTTCGATATATGCAATAAAAAAAATTTCCCACTATTTTGAAAAATTTCCCACTATTTTCAAAAATTTCCCAGTATTTTTTTCCATTTTTTATATTTTTCGATATATGCAATAAAAAAAATTTCCCACTATTTTCAAAAATTTCCCAGTATGAAAAAAATTTCCCACTATTTTCATTTTTTATATTTTTCGATATATGCAATAAAAAAAATTTCCCACTATTTTTGAAAAAATTTCCCACTATTTTCAAAAATTTCCAGTATTTTTTTCCATTTTTATATTTTTCGATATATGCAATAAGAAAAATTTCCACTATTTTCAAAAATTTCCCAGTATGAAAAAAATTTCCCACTATTTTCATTTTTTTATATTTTTCGATATATGCAATAAAAAAATTTCCCACTATTTTTGAAAAATTTCCCACTATTTTCAAAAATTTCCCAGTATTTTTTTTCCATTTTTTATATTTTTCGATATATGCAATAAAAAAAATTTCCCACTATTTTCAAAAATTTCCCAGTATGAAAAAAAATTTCCCACTATTTTCATTTTTTATATTTTTCGATATATGCAATAAA